>NW_026844366.1:343286876-343531907 GCF_025583915.1 Anolis sagrei ordinatus
GATATATAGTTCACCTACAATCAAAGAGCATCTGAACCCCACCAATGATAGAATTGGGCCAAACTTCCCACACAGAACCCCCATAACCATGTGTTTTCTTATGGTCTTTAATGACCCCTCTGACACCCCTTCGCGACCCCCCCCAGGGGTCCCGACCCCCAGGTTGAGAAACACTGCCCTATATGCTATTTTCAGGGCCCATTGGGCACAAAAGTGGCACTTGGTTACTTGGTGCTTGCAATGACAATATCCAGAGTGCTGATGTGACACTAGGAGAAGGGAGAAGACAAATTGCTCCCTTCTTTCATCCCTCCTTTCTCTAACTGTCTTGGCATTCTGGCATCAAGTGAGCCCACCTTAAGAAATGGGGCCACAAAGTGGAGTCCATGACATGCGAGTGTGGAGAAGAGCAAACCACAGACCACCTACTGCAATGTAACCTGAGCCCTGCTACATGCCCAATGGAGGACCTTCTTGAAGCAACACCAGAGACACTCCAAGTGGCCAGCTACTGGTCAAAGGACATTTAATAGAATGCCAAGTTTGCAAACTTTGTGTTGTTTTGGTTTGCTCCTGACATGATAAATAAAACAACCAAGTGACAAACAGCACCATTTTTATGCCTGGTGGGCACTGCAAATGGCAGATGTAACCAACTATGTAACCAACTGCAACCACTTCCCTAATACTTTGGAGTTTTGGGAAAGCTTCAAAGTATCCCTCTATTTTTATTACTGTGTTAAGCATAATCTGCTCCATGCTCTGTGCAAATGCCCTGGGAAAGATTAGTGTATGTAAGTACCAGTGAAGATGTACCCAATTAGTGTATGTAAAGTGACAGTGAAGATGCACGCAATTCCTTACAGATGTTGCAGATATATATCACACGAATGAACAGAGTCTTAAGACCACACTTCTTATTTTATGAATGGAAAGACTCTTTCTATTTTATTCTTCCCCTTAATACGTATCTACATTTGTGCAACCATGTAAATTTGTGTGTTCTTACCTGCAGCAATGAAGAAGGTAAATGAGAAAACAACCAACAGAAGGAGCAGCTTGGTCATATTGAGAAGGCTCTGATGTCAAGGTTGTTGAGGAGATGGAGCAAAGAGTCTGAAAAGTGATAGGTGACTCTTCATATTTATAGAGCTCTGGGGATTGGGACATTCAGTGAACTGTTGAAATCGGCATTAAAAGGACATTTCTGCATTTGGCAAATAATAAAACTACATTTTTGAAAAATGGTCTTGCAGCAACAGAACAGTGGGGGTATTTATGAAATGCAAGATACCCCACTTACGAAATGCAAAGATACAGAATGGGGGATGCCTGGCTTGATAGCAGTACGTGTGAAAAAGGTCTTGGAGTCCCCTTGGACAACAAGTTAAACATGAGCCAACAATGTCATGCTGCAACTAAAAAGCCAATGGGATTTTGGCCTGCATAAATAGGCATTTAGTGTCCAGATCCAGGGAAGTCATGGTACCCCTCTATTCTATTCAGCCTTGGTCAGACCACACATGGAATCACACTGTGTCCGATTCTGGGCACCACAATTGAACGAGATGTTGACTCTAAGCTGGAATGTGTCCAGAGAAGGGTGACTAAAATTGATCTGAAGAACAAGCCCTATGAGAAGCTGGCGGTCTTCTCCTTGGGCATCTGGCTTTTGACTTGTGAGGTCCTGCAAGGTTCTATTCTATCTCCTATGCTTTTTAACATCTACATGAAACCACTGGGTGAGGTCATCTGGAGTTTTGGATTTTGGTGCCATCTCTATGCAGATGACACTCAACTTTACTATTCCTTCCCACCTTACCCCAAAGAAGCCCCCCAGATCCTGGACACGTGTCTGGCCACTGTGATGGGCTGGATGAGGACTAACAAGCTGAAGTTTAATCCTGACAAGACAGAGGTTCTCCAGGTCAGCTGTTTGTCAGATTGGGGTATAGGGTGGCAACCTGTGCTCAGTGGGATTACACTCCTCCTGAGGACACAGGCCCACAGTTTGGGGTACTCTTGGACTCAGCGCTGATGCTTGATGCTCAGGTGTCGGCCGGTATGCGCCAGCCGTATGCGCCAGCTGTGTCCATACCTTGAGAAGTCTAACATGACAATGGTGGTCCACACCTTAGTTATCTCAAGATTGGACTACTGTAATGAACTCTACGTGGGGCTGCCTTTGAAGATGACCTGGAAACTGCAGTTAGTGCAAAGCTCAGCTGCCAGGTTAACTGGAGTGAATTACAGGGATCAGTCAACCCCTCTGTTCAAACAGCTCAACTGGCTGTCAATAAATTTCCGGTCTCAATTCAAGGTGCAGGTTATTACCTACAAAGCCCTCAACGGTTCGTGATCTGCCTATCTTCACAATTGTATCTTCCCCGATGAACTTGTGTGATCTCTAAGATCTTCTGGAGAGGCCTCCTTTCGCTTCCACCTCTGGCACAAGTGCGGTTGGTGGGGACAAGAGAGAGGGCCTTCTCAGTGGTGGCCTCTCAGCTTTGGAATTCTCTCCCCAGGGAGAATAGACTGGTGCCCATTTTGTACACTTTTTGTAAAAACCAAAAAAATTGGATGTCATCCTGTACCTTTGACTAAGCAGTTCACCAGAAATGTGCCCCCCCCCCCCGGGCCATAACTCAATACCTTGCCTTTGCACTTTACTACTGCTCCTTGCCCTATAGATACAGTGTCCCATTTCATATTGCCCTCTTAGTTCTAACTTATCACTTGGCTCCTACAATTTCTCTATCAGTCCTTTCCCTGCAACTGAATTACACCAGCCTGCCCGCCTGAGCTCAGTATGTGTTTACCATATCAGGCTGTTGGGTGTTTGTTCAATGGTTGTTTTATGTTGCCTTATGACTGTTGTTTCATACGTTTTACTGTATTGTACTTTAAACCATGTTTGTCCCCATGTAATACACCCCAAGTGGGAGATAGAGGTCGGATACAAAAATAAAGTTGTTGTTATTATTTTTAAGAAAGGACTAGTAGGTGTTTTCAATTATACTAATTATTTTGGATTTGAAAAAATAATAATTATAAAACAATTGTATTGTTGAAGGACTCAAGGCACTGCAGGCTACTTCAACCAGAGAAGTCAGCCATAGCAGAGCACATGATGAACCAACCTGGGCACAGCATATTATTTGAGAACACAGAAATGCTGGACCACACCAACAACCACCATGTCAGACTACACATTGAAATCCACAAGCATGTGGACAATTTCAACAGAAAGGAAGAGACCATGAAAATGAACAAAATCTGGCTACCAGTATTAAAAAACTCTAAAATTACAACAGCAACAACAGAGAGGAAACAAACAAGGACGTCTAATCACCTCTCAACAAAAGTTTGCTCCAGGCACTCTCAGGCCATTATATGCTAATCAAGGTGGTCAGTTGAAACATTAACACCTAGCTCCAGCAGACAAGAGTCCTTTGTCCCACCCTGGTCATTCCACAGATATATAAACCCTTTTTCCTAGTTCCCGTACCTTGGGAAGTCTGACTTGGCCACGGTGGTACATGCACTGGTCACATCCCGCCTTGACTACTGCAACGCTCTCTACGTGGGGCTGCCCTTGAAGACGGCCCGGAAGCTTCAGCTAGTTCAGCGCGCGGCAGCCATGTTACTAACGGGAGCGGGACGCAGGGAGCATACAACGCCCTTGTTGTCCCAGCTCCACTGGCTGCCGATTTGCTACCGGGCCCAATTTAAGGTGCTGGTGTTATCCTACAAAGCCCTAAACGGTTCCGGCCCAAAATACCTCTCGGACCACATCTTGGCCTATGAGCCCACGAGGACCTTGAGATCGTCTGGGGAGGCCCTTCTCTCGATTCCGCCTGCCTCGCAGGCGCGTCTGGCGGGGACGAGAGAGAGGGCCTTCTCAGTGGTGGCCCCCCGGCTGTGGAACGCCCTCCCTGCTGACATCAGACAGGCGCCCTCTCTCATGGCTTTCCGTAAGAGCCTAAAGACCTGGCTCTTCGAGAAGGCATTTAACTAGTCCCAGACTAACTGACAATGACAATGACAATCGGAACGAAATACGGATTATGAGACTGGTAGATCCCTATGTGGTGACGGTGCGGATTAGTTTAGTGTAATTTAGATTAAGTGTGTATTATTGGTATGTTGATTTTTTGTGATGCTTTTTTGTAAACTGTTTTTTAACATGTTGTACACCGCCGCGAGTCGCCCTAGGGCTGAGAGCGGCGGTTAACAAATGCAATAAATAAATAAATAAGTCATGGCTGGCTGAAGTGTTGTGAGACTGTTCCAACAGACCTCACTACCTCTGAGGATGCTTGCCATAGATGCAGGCGAAACGTCAGGAGAGAATGCCTCTATTCCATGGCCATATAGCCCGAAAAAACCTACAACAATCCACTATAAAACAATTGTTTGATTTGACTTTGAACTTGCCTTTTTGTACATTTTGAATAGCAAATGTGTCCCGAATCCCAGTCTTGTGAAAAAGGTGGGAAACAAAAATAAAGTTTAATATTGTAACCTTAACAATAACTAACAATAAAGGAAGTGGATGCCAAGTTTGAAGAAATCTTTCATTTGCATCATTTTTGCACGTGAAATTAACGAAACAGGTACGTTAAACCAAAGGCAACATTTTTAACTGCCAGGAACTGATGTCTTCATTTGTAGGAAATCTTTCCACACTTAGCCTTCTTCCCATTCCAGCCTAAACTGGTCAATAGGTTGCAGGCATTGTTATGTGGGGGTAGAGAAAAGCAACATGGCTATAATTTATTTATTTACTGTATTTGTATACCGCCTTTCTCAGCCAATCGGCAACTCAAGACGGTTTTCAACAAATCAGTATACATAAAAACATAATACCAATTAAAACAATAAACAATATAAAACATCACAACAGCAATAAAACAACATCATTAGCGTCTCCTCATTATCAAGCATTGTCCAGTTCCATTGTCAAATCAATGCAATTTCCTATGTTAGCTTGCTCAAACAGCCATGTTTTAACGTTAAGAGGTAGGATGCAGATCTCATCTCCTTAGGCAGGATGTTCCAAAGCCGAGGGGCCACCACTGAGAAGGCCCTGTCTCTTGTCCCCGCCAAATGTACTTGTGATGCAGGCAGGACCGAGAGCAGGGCCTCCCCAGACGATCTTAAGGTCCTCGATGGTTCGTAAGGGGAGATACGTTTGGACTGGTAAGTTGGGCCAGAAGCGTTATATATAGTCTAACACAGGGTGCATCTACCATGTGGAATTAATAAAATCTGATAACCATTTTAATTAGCATGTTGCAATGCATTGGAGTCAGGGTAGTTGTAGCTTTACAAGGTCATTGTCAAAGAATGCTGGTGCCTCACCAAACTACAAATCCCAGGATCCCACGGTCACTAAAGTAGTGTCAAAGTCTATTAATTCTACAGTGTAGAGGTAACCACAATCAGTTCACAGATGCAAAAAGACAACACATTGATATGGAAAAAGATGTAGAAGAGGAAAGCTATCCAATTGCGACTTAGAGTGATGATCGACAAAGATCAGCAACTCTTTCCATATGCCAATTTCCTGTCTGCTTTTTGTCCAAATTCAGCAAAACACCTTTCCTTTGTTTTCTGTTTCTAATTATCTAGTTTCAGATATCTGTTTCTCTTTTGCTTGGGATCAGGTTGCCAAACTTCGGGTTGAAGACCCTAGGAACTGCTTGGCTTCTCAAGAAAAGGAGACAAATAATGGATGGATTTGGGCCCATCATACTATATACAGCTTAGCAGGAAATGGAGTGGCAGCATTGTTTCTTTTGGTTGCCATATTACCTGGTTTTTAACATTTGGAGATTTGTAAATGGCACCTGATAGTAGATGTAGCTCACGTTTTTAAAGACACATAGCCAGGTGGACTTGGCTTGCCTAGGGTTTCACCATGAACAAACCATTCAATCAACTTTATATAGATTTCTTACAAAAACGTTGAGCAAGCAATGGCAAAAATCATTAATAAGAAACAGGCACAGTTTCCAACTATTATTAGAGTTAGAAGAGACCACATGAGCCATCTAGTCCAACTCCCTGCTATGCAGGAAATGCGCAAAGTATCCCTGACAGATGGTCATCCAGTCTCTGTTTAAAAGTTTCTAAGGAAGGAGCTTCCACCACACTCTGAGGCAGAGAGTTCCACTGCTGAACAGCTCATACAGTCAGGAAGTTCTTTCAAATGTCCAGGTGGAATCTCCTTTCCAGTCATTTTAACTCATTGCTCCAAGTCCTAGTTTCCAGGGCAGCAGAAAACAATCCTGCTCCCTCTTCCTTGTGACATCCTTATACATGGCTAAACAGACCTGGCACTCCATGCAGTCATGCTGGCCACATGACCTTGGAGTTGTCTACGGACAACGCCAGCTCTTTGGCTTAGAAATTCATTGCCCGGCTTACCGGGCAAGGCCTGTTGTGGAGGGGGGTGCCCTTCCCTCTGGCCATGTTGTTAGCAGGGGCTTCTCTTTCCCAGAAGCCCCTGCGTGGCGGGAAGTTTCCCGCCACTGGGGTCAGCTGGCCAACCAGCAGCCAGCCCCACCCAGCGCCTGGCATTGGCCAGGGGCTGGTTGCACCCTGTGCCCAGCAGCCTTAAATAGGCTGTGCAGGGCCTAGCAAGTACCTTTTTACCTAAACAGACCCAGTTTTTTAAGTTGCTCCTCAGAAGGATCCATGATCTCCAGACCTGTGATCTTTTTAGTCGCCCTCCCCTGGACACCTGCTGCATCACACTGTTGGCTCATGTCCAACTTGTTGTCCACCAAGACTTAAATATCTTTTTCACATGGACTGTTTTTGAGCCAGGAATCACCCATCCCGTATCTTTGCATTTCATTTTTTTCTGCCTAAGTGTAAGTATCTTACACTTGTCCTTGTTGAAATTCATTTTGTTAGTTTTTGCCCATCTCTCTAATCTGTTAAGGTCCTTTTGAATTTTGATCCTGTCCTCCTGAGTATTAGATATCCATCCTAATTTGGTCTCATCTGAAAACTTGATGATCATGCATTCTAACCCTTCATCTAAGCCAGTGGTTCTCAACCTGGGGTCCCCAGATGTTTTGGGCCTACAACTCCCAGAAATCCCAGCCAGTTTACCAGCTGTTAGGATTTCTGAGAGTTGTAGGCTAAAAACATCAGGGGACCCCAGGTTGAGAACCACTGACTAAGCAATTAATAAAGATGTTGAAAATAACCAGAACCCTGCTTATGGTATCCCGCTACTCACTTATTTCTATGATGAAGAGGAAGCATAGGTGAGCACCCTTTGGGTTCGTTCGCTTAACCAGTTACAGATCCAGCTAACCATAGTTTTGCCTAGTCCACATTTGACTAATTTTCTTGCAAGAAGGAAATAGGGGACTATGTCAAAACCTTACTGATATATACTTACCCTTCCATATTTATGGGGGGTGAAGATATGGAATCTCTGCAAAAATGGAAAAATCACAAATAGCACAAATAACTTCCCTCCCAAACATGTCTGTTATGGTACAGACTCCTTTCTGCTAACAGCTCTAGCTCTCATGTCCCTTTCCTCCCTGTCACCATGAGGCCTCACTCAGATGTGCAAAGCCCCTCCCCGTCTTAGGACTAATTACCATATATACTCGAGTATAAGCCAGCCCGAATATAAGCCGGGACACCTAATTTTAGCAAAAAAACTGGGAAAACTTATTGACTCAAATATAAGCTGAGGGTGGGAAATGCAGCAGCTACTGGGAAATTTCAAAATAACAATAGATACCAATAAAATTGCATTAATTGAGAAATCAGTAGGTAAAATGTTTTGAATATTTACATTATACTGTAATTTAAGATAAGACTGTCCGACTCTGATTAAATCACTATTCTAAGCTTCTTCGATGTAAATGTGCTTGCTTTTGAACTGTGGTGCTGGAGGAAAAGTTCTGAGAAGGCCTTGGCCTGCAAGAAGATCCAACCAGTCCATACTTCAGGAAATAAAGCCCAACTGCTCATTGGAGGGAAGGATATTAGAGACAAAGTTGAAGTACTTTGGCCACATCATGAAGAGACAGGAAAGCTTAAAGAAGGCAATCATGCTGGGGAAAATGAGGAGACAGCAAAGCCTAGAGAATACAATGATGCTGGGGAAAGTGGAAGGCAAAAGGAAGAGGGGCCGACCAAGGGCAAGATGGATGGATGGCATCCTTGACGTGACTGGCTTGACTCTGAAGGAGCTGGGGGAGGTGATGGCCGACAGGGAGCTCTGGCGTGGGCTGGTCCATGAGGTCACAAAGAGTTGGAAATGACTGAATGAATGAACAACAGCATCCTTCCAATAGAAGGAGAAAACGTGGAGGCCGTGACAGACTTTGTATTTCTAGGCACAAAGATTACAGCAGATGCAGACTGTGGCCAGGAAATCAGAAGACATTTACTTCTTGGGAGGAGAGCAATGACCAACCTCAACAAAATAGAGAAGAGTAGAGACATCACAATAGCAACAAAGATTCACATAGTTAAAGCAATTGTATTCCCCGTAGTAGCCTATGGATGCGAGAGCTGGATCATAAGGAAGGCTGAGCGAAGGAAGAGAGATGCTTTTAAACTGTGGTGCTGGAGGAAAATCAGGAGAGTGCCTTGGATTGTGAGAAGATCAAACCAATCCATACTCCAGGAAATAATTCCCGGCTGCTCACTGGAGGGAAGGATATTAGATGCAAAGATGAAGCACTTTGTTGTATTTTCTTCAGCTATAGGTCTGTAGAGGTAAGTCTCTGCTGAACCCATGGCAGTCAGTTTAATTCCATGGTTCTGGTACTATAAGAGAGGGAGGCACTTTGAATTGAGGGTCAAGTTCAATGAAGTGTAGCACAAATCTCAATATGTAAAGTTATGAGTTGATCCCACTATGTGACCCTTGTATTAAATAGCAACATTGCTCAGCTAAATGTGCAACTAATGTACAAATCAAAGCTCTTATGCTGGATGCATAAGTAAATGTGCAACAGAGTGAACAACCAAATGTGAAATGCTAGTTGGAGTTTTCAGTTGGGATGGCAAATCCATGTCAAGTTTTGGACTACTTTTAAAGAACATAGAGTAACAGAGGTGCCCAGTTTCTCCTGCCTTTCCTCATATTTTAGTCTTCATGCTGTTAATGATTCTTGTTGTTGCTCTAAGCCAGTGGTTCTCAACCTTCCTAATGCTGCGACCCCTTAGTACAGGTCCTCATGTTGTGGTGACCCCCAACCATAACGTTATTTTTGTTGTTACTTCATAACTGTAATTTTGCTACTGTTATGAATTGTAATGTAAATATCTGATATGCAGGATGTATTTTCAGTCCCTGGACCAAATTTGGCACAAATACCTGATACGCCCAAAATTTGAATACTGGTGGGGTTGGCTTGGGGGTGATTGATTTTGTCATTTGGTAATGCTGGAGTTGCTGGGATTTATAGTTCACCTTAAATCAAAGAGCCTTCTGAACTCCATCAATGATGGAATTGAATCAAACATGGCACACAGAATTCCCGTGACCAAGAGAAAATACTGGGAAGGTCTGGTGGACATTGATCTTGAGTTTTTGGAGTTGTAGTTCACCTACATCCAGAGAACATTGTGGACTCAAGCAATGATGGATCTGGATCAAGCTTGGCACAAATATCCAATATGCCCAAATGTGAACACTGGTAGAGTTTGGAGAAAATAGACCTTGCCATTTGGGAGTTGTAGTTGTTGGAATTTATAGTTCACCCACAATGAAATAGTATTCTCAACCCCACCAAACTTTCCACACAAAACCCCCATGACCAACAGAAAATACTATGTTTTCTGATAGTCTTTGGCGACCCCTCTGATACCCCCTCGCGACCCCCACAGGGGTCCCGACCCCCAGGTTGAGAAACACTGCTCTAAGCCTTCTCCAGTTTATGTCCTAAAGAGCTCTCCAAGGTTCTGCAGTTGTTTGGGAATAGGGTCTAGCAACTTTTAAAGATCCCTTTTTAGGTATGGTGTTAAACCTGGTGTGCATTTAAAGCCCTACAGGCAATGCCTATAATTGAAAACAGAAGTTTCACAGTGGACAAAAATGTTCACCTGCTTCCATAGGGAAACATATGTATTCATAAGGCACATATACACATTTTTATTCTGGAGGAATGTGATATTAATGACTTAGATGAAGGGCTAGAAGGCAGGATCATCAAGTTTGCAGTTGACACCAAATTGGGAGGGATAGCCAATACTCCAGAGGACAGGAGCAGGATTCAAAACAATCTTGACAGATTAGAGAGATGGGCCAAAACTAACAAAATGAAGTTCAACAGTGACAAATGCAAGATACTCCACTTTGGCAGAAAAAATGAAATGCAAAGATACAGAATGGGAGACGCCTGGCACAGGCATACATGTGAAAAAGATCTTGGAGTCCTCATGGACAACAAGTTAAACATGAGCCAACAATGTGATGTGGCGGCAAAAAAAGCCAATGGGATTTTGGCCTGCATCAATAGGAGCATAGTGTCTAGATCTAGGGAAGTCATGCTACCCCTCTATTCTGCTTTGGTTAGACCACACCTGGAATATTGTGTCCAATTCTAGGCACCACAATTCAAGAGAGATATTGACAAGCTGGAATGTGTCCAGAGGAGGGCGACTAAAATGATCAAGGGTCTGGAGAACAAGCCCTATGAGGAGCGCTTAAGGAGCTGGGCATGTTTAGCCTGAAGAAGAGAAGGCTGAGAGGAGATATGATAGCCATGTATAAATAGGTGAGAGGAAGCCACAGGGAGGAGGGAGCAAGCTTGTTTTCTGCTTCCCTGGAGACTAGGACGCGGAACAATGGCTTCAAACTACAAGAAAGGAGATTCCATCTGAACATGAGGAAGAACTTCCTGACTGTGAGAGCCGTTCAGCAGTGGAACTCTCTGCCCCAGAGTGTGGTGGAGGCTCCTTCTTTGGAAGCTTTTAAACAGAGGCTGGATGGCCATCTGTCAGGGGTTATCTGAATGCAATATTCCTGCTTCTTGGCAGGGGGTTGGACTGGATGGCCCATGAGGTCTCTTCCAACTCTTTGATTCTATGATTCTATGATAAGAGTGGGCCAAAACTTGAGGTTCCTCGTTGTACATGAATACCTCAGCAAAATTGGTGGCTTCCATGTCAGTGAGATGGGATTCATCATTGGATTGTAACCTGAAATTTAAACGAGTTATTCAAGGTGTTCTTCGGTATCCTCCAAAATACCACCTCAGACAGTGGATTATTTTTGGATAGTACTCTTCAAACTTCAGCTTGAACAGCTGAATGGAAATGTACATCCATGTGCCCTTCCTCTGCATGCAATCAACTTTGCAGTTCAATCGTTAACAATTCAATATGAAGCAACACAAAAAGGAAAAATGAAGCAATGTTGGAAGAAATATCATTGATTTACAGTAAGCCTCAGCAATATGATGAAATCCTTATAGTGTTATAAATACCGAGATGCAGTCCACTGCAAGGGTGATCTTGGGTCTGAACAAACGGAGCAATGAAGGTTCATCATTTCCTCTTTGCTATTCTTGTTCTTGGGCTCCTGCATGGATCAGGTATGGAGCTGATAAACAAAAAAGGGTATTTATAAATTTCCAATTAAACCTTTCCCAAGACTAGCATCCCCATCATACACAGAACAAAATTTTTAATTGGTTTAATTGGTTTTGGTATGTGTGTGTGTAGGTGGTGGTGGTAGTTGTGTGATAAGTTGCCAATTGGAGCAAAATAAAATATTTGCCAATCTTTGCTATGCTGCGTTTTCATATGAAATTGAATAGCTAGCCGCACTGCATCCTGTTTTACTTTCCTCCCATACGCAGACCAATAATTATGGTAGAAATTTAGTTTGATGTTGTTTTCTAATTTGGATATTTTGATGACATGTATTGGTTAATTGCTTCCAAAAAGATGGTTTGTTTGTTCATTTTGCATTTTATCTGAATGCTTTGTTTTACAGTTGTATTGTACAGCTTTGTGTTTTGCTATTCCTCTCTCTTCCTGTGTGTCTATGTGTATATGCCTTTGGAAAGCCCCATTGTTTTGGTTGTTTTATTAAGTATCTTTGGTATGGTGAAAATGAATATTTCTATTCTCCTAGTCAAAGAATAGAATTAAGAGGGGAATAGAACAGCATAGTGGAATGGAAACGAAATCCTACTTGTAGTGACTTAGGGAGCTACATAAGCTCGGTTTGGAGAAGAGAAGACTGGGAAGGGACATTATATCCATCTTTATATATCGGAAGAATGCCTTGTTGTTTTCTGTTGTTTGGAAGAGTTTCTCAACTTTTTTCTGACTATGCCTCCCTTCCTGTGGCTCTGTGGAAAGCCCCAGGATATTCCAAAGGGGCCACAGGTGAAAATGTACATTGCAAAAGAGGGAGAGTCCATGTGTAGACCTCAGAGTTCTGAAATACATAGTTCAAGATGAGGAAATAAATCTGGTCATAATTTCATTTCATTTTGGAATTAGATGAACAAGTTGAGAAACTTAAGAATTGTATGTGTTTGCCCAGATCCTTCCTGGCTTCACAACTCACTTGATACACAGAGACACACCTATACATGCTGACCATTTCCACTACCTTGGCAGCCACCACTCCACAAAAATCAACATTGACACAAATACAACACCACCTGAGCTCTGCAAGTACAGCATTTTTCCAAATGAAGCAGAGAGTGTTGGGGGATTGGGACACCCTAGGGAGCTCAATGTGCTTACTTATAATGCTGTTGCCCTCCCAACGCTGTAATGCTCCTGTGAAAAGTCGACTGTCTATAGACGTCACACGCAACTCCTGGAATGATTCCATAAGCGTTGCCTCTGGAAAATCCTGCAAATCTCTTGGGAAGACAAGCAGGCAAATGTCAGTGTGCTGGAAGAAGCAAAGACCACCAGCACTGAAGTGATGCTCCTCCGCCATCAACTCTGTTGGACTGGCCATGTTGTCTGAATGCCCGATCAACTCCCATAGCAGTCACTATACTCCCAACTCAAGAAAAGGAAAAATAACGTTGGTACATAGGAAAAGAGATTTGAAGATGGGCTTAAAGCCAACCTTAAAAACTGTGGCATAGACACCAAGAACTTGGCAGCCCTGGCCCTTGAGTGCTCTAACTGGAGGTCAGCTGTGACCAGCAGTGCTATGGAATTTGAAGAGACACAGTTGGAGGGCAAAAGGGAGAAACGTGCCAAGAGGAAGGCACATCAAGTCAACCCTGACCGGGACCACCTTCCACCTAGAAAACGATGTCCTCACTGTGGGAAAACATGCGGATCAAGAATAGGGCTCCACATCCACCTACATATCCATCGCCAAGAACCTACCCTTGGAGGACCATCATCCTCGGGCTATGAGGGATCATCTAAGTAAGTAAGTACCCATTTATTAAACACAGTTAGCTTCTGGAGCTCCTTTTGTTTATGTTCCAGTGGGGCAGCCCTTTATGGGGCTGCTATTTGCAGTTTATACACAACCCAAAAATGTTGTATCCCATGCAAAATGGTTCTGGAGATTTAAGGAATTCTAATGTTTCTGTTACAGATGCTACCCAATCAGCATTGTCTTCAACAAGGGGGAAAAAAATCGACTCAAGTGTGGACCATTTGGAAGGGAACATGTTCCTATGTAGGGAGGTGGTGTCCAAAGAGGTCTCACTACCTACAGATATTGCCTGTCTCTTTACTCAAACCTTCCTCTGTCTTGCTTGGCATCACAACACTAAAAACTCTCATCCCATTTCTTCTTCCCACAGAGGCCAAACGAGGGATAAAGACCCACAGAGAGTGCTACCAAGCACGTTCTGTCTGCTACTCCTTCTTCTGTCCCCGTGGTACTGCCAC
The DNA here is from genome assembly GCF_025583915.1 of Anolis sagrei ordinatus. NCBI lineage: Eukaryota > Metazoa > Chordata > Lepidosauria > Squamata > Anolidae > Anolis > Anolis sagrei. The sequence continues at coordinate 343,300,752 of NW_026844366.1, forward strand.
CATGGGAAAATGCAGCTTTACACAGAAGTGCTGCCGAAGGTATAAAAATGCAGTTTATTTATTTATTTACAGTATTTATATTCCGCCGTTCTCACCCTGCAGGGGACTCAAGGCAGATTACAATGTACATATACATGGCAAACATTCAAAGCCATATATAGACAGCATATATAGACAGACAAACAGAGGCTATTTAACATTCCAGCTTCATGAGGGTATTCTGGCCACCAGGGGAGCTGTCGCTACACCTTCCATTTGAGACACTGATGGAGTACTTCCTCATTCTTTTGCTTGCTTGCTGGAGATTTTATGGTGTTGTAAATTAGTTAAATTTCCTACTTGACAGATGCAATTCTTTTTCGGGCTGCAAAGGTTGACAGCAAGCTGCACAGATGGTTGGAAGTTCACTCTGACCCGGGCTGGCTTTGAACTCATGACCTTTCCATCAGTAGTGATCTTAATGCAGCTGACTCCCAGCCAGCTGTGCCACAGTCCCGGTGTTTGGGGATGAGGCTATTCAAAATAAATATAAATGGGCAATATTTCAATGTAATTCATTCTTGTGGCCACCTACACTGCCATATAATGCAGTTTGAAGCTTATTAGACTTATATAATGCAGTTTAACTACACTGAACTACGTTATGAGTTTACACTGACCACATAATGCAGTTTCAAAGTGCATTACATAGCAGTGTAGATGGGGTGTACAAATTCCCACATCCCCCATGCAAATTAATAAGGGATTCTATGAGCTGTGAATTTCTCATTCTTGGGAAAATAAACTGACATTGTTAGATACACGATACAGCGAGGGAACACTGTATTTCAATGGGAAGTGTGGGCCTGCTTTTGGCTGATGAGATAGGATTGTTTTTGTTGTTGTTGTTAGAGCTCAGCCTGTGATTGTGTTTCACGGTCAAGGTGTCAATGAGGTTCAAGATGAGTTTCAAGATGGCAATGGTTTGGTCAGTGATATTGATGCAGAAAATGATCAGGAGTTCCCTGTAGTTTCCCAGGAGATGTCCCTGAGGGGTGTGGGGATGAGTGTGTGCTTGAATTGTTACCAGAGGGTTCCCATGAGAGAGAACAGAAAGTTAGCTCAGCACCTGCAGAAATGAATGAGCAAGTAGATAACAAGCCAAGAGATAGGTGAGAAGAGATTTGCCAAAACAGGAGGGCTGAACAGTGGCTTCGCTGATATGCCCGGCTTTGACAGAAAACAATGATAAAGCCTCAATTAAAGAGAAACCAGTTTCTTACCATTAGTGACCTAGGTAACCAGGAGATAAAAGTCTCAGCTTTGGGATGTGTAGTCAGATGAAGCATCGTATAGAATCACGCCAGGTTCTTGTCCTTGTCTTTATGGAAACCTTGCTTTGAAGTTTCTTGCTAAGATATTTCTTGTTCATGGTTTTGGATTCCTATATTTCATGATTGCTTACCCAAGCCTTGGATCAATGTATTCCTGATTTTTTGGATCGTATTGGAGATGTGTGGATTTTGCTTTTATGGACATTGCTGAACTCTACCTTGGACTAATTTGTTCCTGCTTATCTTCTTACCTAATTGGATTTACCTATTTCTTTAAAGTGTTTTTTTCTTTTTACTTTGCTGCTTTTTAAAATTTATCTTCAATAAAAGGATTGTTTTTTCCTATTCAACGTGTGGTGTTTAAAGTCAGAGGGTTATTCCTGTTCTGGAGTGCAACAGTTGTGTGCTCTCAAGTTGTTTCGTACTTAAGTTGACTCTGAGGGAGGGCCGGGTAAATGACCTTGGAGGGCCGTTTCCACCCCCTGGGCCTTAATTTGGGGACCTCTGTCCTAGAAAATGCCTAGAGACAACATATGTATTATAATCATACAGATATGGGGACTGTACTGTTATGTCACTGAAATGCTTTGAAAAATTGCAACATGCTGTTTGCCTGAATTACTGGTTGAGTCCCTCTCAGGAGGAAACATAATTCATTTTATTTTTTTCCTACAGTACCATTGGATAGAGATGGCACGACCATCACTGGAAAGCGTGGGCATGATTGGCAATCTGCTTTGAAGCTTGACAAACATTGGCAACTGAAGGTCTCTGCTCTTGCAGCTGCTTCATCCTTTCTTTCATAGCCTTCGGAATCACCATCCACCTGGCTCCAGAAGAAAAAACCCATTTGAATTGGGCAGTGTTTTCTCTCTCTTTTCTTCTTACTGATTTTTGCAAACTAATAAACTTGCCATGGAATTTTTTGTGCATTGTTTAAGTGGACGATCCTTTCAGTTTAACAGAAATATTACTACTTGAAGCATACTGACACACACAATTATGTATTCTAAGTTACTTTCAGAGTCACTAACTTCACTCTAACTTTCACACAACATGCAACACAAACCAGAATTAACCTTGCTGCCTCTAAGTACCATATATTGTTGCTGTTCATTCATTCAGTCGTCTCTGACTCTTCGTGACCTCATGGACCAGCCCACGCCAGAGCTCCCTGTCGGCCGTCACCACCCCCAGCTCCTTCAAAGTCAGTCCAGTCACTTCAAGGATGCCATCCATCCATCTTGCCCTTGGTCGGCCCCTCTTCCTTTTACCTTCCACTTTCCCCAGCATAATTGTCTTCTCTAGGCTTTGCTGTCTCCTCATGATGTGGCCAAAGTACTTCAACTTTGTCTCTATATTCCTTCCCTCCAGTGAGCAGTCGGGCTTTATTTCCTGGAGGATGGACTGGTTGGATCTTCTCGCAGTCCAAGGCACTCTCAGAACTTTCCTCCAACACCACAGCTCAAAAGCAACTATCTTCCTTCGCTCAGCCTTCCCTAAGGTCCAGCTCTCACATCCGTAGGTTACTACAGGGAATACCATGGCTTTGACTAGGCGAATCTTTGTTGCCAGTGTGATGTCTCTACTCTTTACTATTTTATCGAGACTGGACATTGCTCTCCTCCCAAGAAGTAAGCGTCTTCTGATTTCCTGGCCACAGTCTGCATCTGCAGTAATCTTTGCACCTAGAAATACAAAGTCTGTCACTGCCTCCAGTTTTCTCCCTCTATTTCCCAGTTGTCAATCATTCTTGTTGCCATAATCTTGGTTTTTTTGATGTTTAGCTGCAACCCAGCTTTTGCGCTTTCTTCTTTCACCTTGATTAGAAGGCTCCTCAGCTCCTCCTCGCTTTCGGTCATCAGAGTGGTGTCATCTGCATATCTGAGGTTGTTAATGTTTCTTCCAGCAATTTTCACCCCAGCTTTGCATTCTTTATACCATATATATATATATATATATATATATATATATATAGTGTATGTACCATATATATATATATATATAGTATGTACCATATAGAGTAAGTACCATATATAGTCTATATTATATACTCATGTATGAGCCGACCTCATGTATAAGGAAGTAGAGCTCATGTATAAGGAAATATTTTGGAGCATTACAGAGACAACCTGTTAGTATTTAGAGAGGAATGCCATACTCACAAAAAGTCAATATGGGTTTCTCAAAAATAAGCCAGAAAAACCTTCTCTCTGTGTTTTTTTTTATAGATACAAGCTTTGTAAGGAAATGCTGTGAATGTAGAAAATCTTGATTTTAGGAAGGCTTTTGAAAAGGTTCCTCATGACTCTCTTAGGGCCTCATCACACTTGATCATTTTTCCACTTTAATCCACTTTAAATGCTGTGACTCCATCCTGCAGAATTCTGGGGTTTGTAATTTAGCGAGGAGTCTTTAAACCGCTCATCCAGAGAAGTCCTTGGCCTCCTTAAACTACAAGCCCCAGAATTCTGCAGGAAGCAGTTACAGCATATCAAATGGATTAAAGTGGGGAAATGATCAAGTGTGATGAGGCCCAAAGAAGCTAATAAAAGGTGGGTGAGAGCATGCTGCTGTTAGGTGCATTGGGAATTGGTTGCTTGGCCAAATTGTTTCCCAATGGCTGCTCCTCATCCTGGAGATAAGTGACCAGTGGGGTGTCCCAGGGATCCGTTCTCGGCCCAGTGTTTTTCCAAATCTTTATCAATGACTTGGACGATGAAATATAAAGCATGTTTATCAAATTTGTACATGACACCAAATTGGGAGAGATAGCTAATACCTCAGAGGACAGGATCAGAATCCAAAATTGTTGGAGGTTGTAAATGTAAATAAACAGAAGCTTTACCACTGTTTCTGAAGCATAATAATAATAATAATAATAATAATAATAATCTTTATTTATATTCTGCCCTTCTCACCCCGAAGGGGACTCAGGGCAGATCACAAGTACACATACATTCAATGCCATTTGTATAAACAGTACACAGACAGAACAGAAAGAGGTGTTGTTTTGATACCATGGACAGTTGGGCTCGAGTCCACAGGGGGTGCTGTCGCTCCATCCTCTATGACGAAGAGCCGTCAGGACCTCCTCATTCCAGCATTTTCTGATCATCTTTTTCTTTATGGTGTTGTAAAACACCTCCCCCGCTTTTAGTGGTACCTAATTTCTCTAATTACAACTAAAGCTGTTTTCAAACTGCTTAGGTAAAAAGTGAGCAGGGCTGATGGTAGGCTGCTCACACTGACCCGAGGCTTTGAACTTGCAACCTTTCAGTTGATAGATCTTATAGTTGCTGATGATTTAACTGTGCTAAACCTCCAGCAGTATAATAATGTGTCACTCAGATTTGTGTAATGAGTAACAATAACTTTACTTCAGTTCAAAATGTCAAACAGAGCAACAATATATACAGTGGTCTCTCTAAATTCTTACAGAGAACAGAGGGAATAGACAGTCCCTTTAAACAGTCTTTAAAATATGCTTCATGCCTTAGAAATGATCAGGCTTCAGAGAGTTGGCAGCTATTTCCTTCCGATTGTTTCCAGTCAGCGGTCTCTTCACTCTCTGAGATGAAAATGGCAGTTAAAACCGTTTCTCTCAGCAGCAAGCTAGAGACAGTAGTCAATCAGAATTCTGGCTCCTGGCATGCTCAGCCAATCAGCTGCCGACATATACATTTCCAGTCAACCCATTATATCATGATGCCTTTTTACAAATCCCCACAAAAATGACCTTAACAGATTAGAGAGTTGATTGAATTAGAAATGAATTTCAGTAGGGAGAAGTGTATTTGACAATAAAAATGAAATGTACAGATATAGAATGGATGACACCTGGCCTAAAAACAGTCCGTGTGAAAGGGATTTAGGAGTCTTAGTAGATGAACATGAGGTAACAGTATGATGCAGGAACTAAAATAAGCCATATAGCCTGAAAAAATCTACAACAACCCAATGATTCCGGCCATGAAAGCTTTCAACAGTAGGTTGTTTCTGTTACTCTGAAGACTAGGACATGTAGCAATGGATACAAATTGCAGGTAAAAACATTCCACCTAAACATTAGGAAGAATTTTCTGATGGTAAGATCTGTTCAGCAGTGGAATATGTTGGCTTGGAGCATGGTGGAGTCTCGTTCTCTTGAGATTTTTAAGCAGAGGCTGGATAGCTATCTGTTGGGGATGCTTTGACTCGATGTTCCTGCCTGGCAGGGGTGTTGTGGGGTCTCTTCCAACTATGATTCTGAGAATCACAGAAGTTAAGGGTAGGTTTTGGGGTCAAAAATATGGATTTTGATATGACCCAAGGATAAGTCAAGGGTTATTCTGCTGAGAATGGAAAGCACAACTGCCACCTTGGAATCTGAGCTGCCCCTGGACAGTACTGTTGTCAAAAAAATCTGACAATCTACTGGGTCCTTTGTGAGGAGGTTGTGATGTTAGGCACCAGTTCAAAGGCGCAACAATACTGAAGATAGATGTCCTAAGGGACCAAAAACTTGGAATCCAAGAGGACCTCCTGGTGAGTTGTGGAAACTGCTGGCTGACAGATACAGCATGGAAGAGGGGGGTTGCAAGAAATGTTAAAATTGTTGAGTGAGAGCAACTTCATAGAATCATAGTTGGAAGAGACCTCATGGGCCATCCAGTCCAACCCCCTGCCAAGAAGCAGGAAAATCTCTTCCAATGGCTAGGTGAGCTGCCTCCATCAAGAGTCCAGGAAGCCAGGCATGTATCCTGAGGAATCTGAGTTGGAACCCAAGAGTGGAGATCACCCAGTGGACCATTGAGTTTCACCTTTTTGGGTCTTCTACAGTAGCTGTGCATCCCTCACTAGAATCATAGCATCATAGAGTTGGAAGAGACCTTGTGGCCCATTCAGTCCAACTCCTGCCAAGAAGTAGGGGTCCTCAAACCTTTTCAGCTGTGGAGCCCTTTTTGAAACAAAAGTTTATCATGGAGCTCCAAGTAATATTTATATGTCATATTATATATAATGTATATATGTCAGGTTTGGGTTGGGACACTGACAAATGGATGGAGAGTGTTTGTGTAAACTAATTCACACAGTGCAAAAAAAAAGAAAAAGAAAAAGAAAAAAAAGAACAATAAAATATTTACAATGAGGAGCAATTTTAACCAACATAAACTTAACAGTATTTTAGTGGAAGATCCCCTTCCATATCTTTCATTAAGGCCAGGATTAAAAACAAGCAAACATCAGAGTTACCACTCTTAAGTTTCATTTGGATCCTTTCCCTTCCGTTTGTAGAGGAGGAGACTGGGTTTACTGCTTCTTAAAGCTGTTCTACTCTATAGGAGAGGCAGGCGTGCATGCTTTCTTCTCTCCCAGCACCAGCAGTTTTCCAAGGCATTTTAAGGAGGCCCAGGGAAGGAAGAGTGATGACCTGGAGCTCAGTCGAGTTATCCTCCCTGGTAAAAGGTAAGGGTAGTCCTCTGACATTAAGTCCAGTCATGTCTGACTCTGGGGTGTGGTGCTCATCTCCATTTCTAAGCCGAAGAGCCAGCGTTGTCCGTAGACACCTCCAAGCTCATGTGGCCGGCATGACTGCATGGAGCGCCGTTACCTTCCCGCCAGAGCGGTACCTATTGATCTACTCACATTTGCATGTTTTCAAACTGCTAGGTTGGCAGAAGCTAAGGCTGACAGCGGAAGCTCACGCCGCTCCCCGGAATTGAACCTGCGACCTTTCGATCAACAAGCTCAGCAGCTCAGTGCTTTAACCCACTGCGCCACTGGGGGCTCCTATCCTCCCTGGACTACCTTAAAAATCCCCTCACTTTCCTGGAAGGTTGCAATGTCCTTTCTGCTTGGAGTTTAGCTTCCTTAAAGCTGTTTTTACTTTCTACTCTAGAGGAGAGGTAGGGTTCTCTTTTTGTTTGCTGGGATTACTATTATTAATAACAATCTTTTAGAAGTATTTCCTGAAGGAGAGGAAGGGAAGGAGAAAAAGAAGCTAAAAGGGTGAAAGCCCGCAAACCCCACCCACCGTCCCTCAGGTCCCCAACTCCCAGTCAGTCCCACTAAATAAAAAGAATCAGGAAAATAAAATAAAATCAAAAAGGTTCAACTGTGAGTAGGGGAGGAAGAGCCAAGATCAGCTCCTGATTCTTTTCATGCTGGGCGGGTTTTTGTAGCGGGAGGGCCCTTACCGTTACGGGCTCCCGCAAGTACTGAAGGTACCAAAGGAAACAGAGGAAATTGAAGAAATGAAATCCGTTCACAACCCTAGTATAAATAAACATCATAATAATAATAATAATAATAATAATAATAATAATAATATTAATTTGAAGACAGCCAAGAAATTGCTATTGGTACAAAGGTTGCCGATTAGGTTGATAACTGGAGATAAGTATAGGGGAGTGGACAACCCCCCCTATTAAAAGAGCTCCACTGGCTGCTGATAAGTTTTCGGTCCCAATTCAAGGTGCAGGTTATCACTTACAAAACCCTAAACAGTTCGGATCCTGCTTATCTCCGCAACTGCATCATCATTTATGAACCTGCGTGGACTTTAAGATCTGCTGGGGGGACCCCTCTTTCGCTCCCACCTCTGTCACAAGCATAATTGGTGGTGATGAGGGAGAGGGCCTTTTTGGTGGTGGTCCCTCGGATCTTAAACTCTCTCCCTAGGGAGATTAGATTAATGCACACGCCGTCCACCTTCCGTAAAAACCTGAAAACTTGGATGTTTCAATGTGTCTTTGATTAATTGGTTCATCTCTTGACTAGCCTCCCCCTCCTCCCAGCTGTACTAATTATCTGGCCTTATAGCACTTTATTAACCACCTTGCCCATATAGATGTATTGCACTAGCCCTTTCCCCCGCCCTCCTAGATCTGAACACGGCCATGGTACTTGGCTACTGGTCGATGGTTATGGTTGTTTTTATGATGTGTGTTGTTTTTATGATGTGTTATTGTTTAAATTATTATAATGCAATGTTTTTAATTTTTTGCTCTATTTTATTTCTGTTTCGTTGGGCTTTGTCCTCATGTAAGCTGCCCTGAGTCCCTTCGGGGAGATGGTGGTGGGACATAAGAATAAAGTTATTATTATAATATTATTATTAAATAAGGTACACAAAAAATTCACTGCAAGTTTATTTGCATTCAGAAAGAGTCAAGAGGAAGGGAAAGTTTGCCAAATTTCTGCCCAGCAGTGAAAGATTTTTTGAAGTCAGATGAATGCTGATTCCAAGGGTCGTGAAAGGAACGATGAAGGAGTTGCAAGCCATTCTGCTGGCCACATTGCACAAAATCTCAAAGGATGTTGTTCCTGGGACTCTCACTTTTTGGTAAGATCATGCCATCACTTTCCAACAAATCTGCAAGAAAACAATGAAACAAATTTTCATTTCCACCCAAAGTGATATAAGCAGACATTGCGGCACATCATAAACATCTGAGGTCAGAGTGCGGGGGTGAATCTTAGAGTCTCAGTCTGAATTGCCCTTTTCATCCATTGGAATTTTTTCTGCAGATCAAGTTAGATGACTAAAGTATTGTCGAAGGTTTCATGGCCAGAATCACTCGGTTGTTGTAGGGTTTTTGGGTTGTATGGCCATGTTCTAGAAGCATTCTCTCCTGACTTTTCACCTGCATCTGTGGCAAGTATCCTCAGAGGTTGTGAGGTTTGCAGGCGAAACGTGACCAAGGTGGGGCAAAGGACTCTTGTCTGCTGGAGCAAGGTGTGAACGTTTCAACTGACCACCTTGATTAGCATTTGATTGCCTGGCAGTGCCTGAAGCAATCTTTTGTTGAAAGGTCATTAGATGTCCTTGTTTGTTTCCTCTCTATTGTTGTGCTGTTCTAATTTTAGAGTTTTTTAATACTGGTAGCCTGGTCATTCCACAGATATATAAACCCTTTTTCCTAGTTCCAACAGACCTCACTACTTCTGAGGATGCTTGCCATAGATGCAGGCGAAACGTCAGGAGAAAATGCCTCTAGAACATGGTCATACAGCCCGAAAAAACCTACAACAACCCAATAAATAAATTATCATCATCATCATCATCATCATCACCATATTTTCCTTTGGCCCCTGGTAACAGGGGAAGGGAAGTCCTTCCACAGCAAGAAAAAAAAAAAGGAATACAATGAAGGATTTTTTGCATGAATGGAAAGAAAATCCATCTTAACATCAGGGAGGCCTCCAGACTTAGCTCTGTAGTTTCTCTGATTTAACCTATCCATCTCTCATGCAGTTTTCCTCTTTCCCTACTTCCTGAACAGATTCTCCCCTATGACCCATCAAGGTTGTTAAGATCTTCTGGAGGGACCCTGCTTTCGGTTCCACCACTTTCGCAAACGCGTCTGGTGGGGACGAGAGACAGGGCCTTCTCGGTGGCACCCCCTCGGTTGTGGAACTCCCTCCCGATGGAGATTAGATCTGCCCCTTCCCTCCTGACCTTCAGAAAGCTAGTGAAATCCTGGCTCTGGGACATAGCATTCTCAGAATGATTGGGAAGTTCAGCAATTAGCTAATAACTATTGACCACACTGGCGGATTGAGATGAACGTGATTTTATCTTGGCGACTTGGTTTGTGTATTATTCTGTGGTATTTAACTTTGGATGTGATTATGTTTTAATTGTATTTGTGTACTAATTCATGTTGTAAGCTGGCCTGAGTTCCTCTGTAGAGGTTGAGAAGACCGAAGTATAAACGTTTTAAATAAATAAATAAATAAATAAAATTTACATTCTCAAGCATTGTTTTCTTTTCTAGTGAAGCATATCTTATCATGAAATGTTCATATATGACTGTCTCCATTTAGTAATATTGGCTTCTAAGGAGAGTTCAGGCCCAATTTGCTCCCTCCCAACTCCGTAATGCTATGGCTTTATTATTCGGAACCAACTTGAAATAATCTAGAATGCTCCCATATGTGATTTTGCATCTGTTTCAATATTTTGCATTGTATTTCCCACATCCGATTATCCCGAGGATCATGAGGATTGCCCAAGAACTGAGACAGGTCCCAGAGCTTCTCTGCTTACCCCGTGCAGCACTTCTTCCAAAAACTGCACTTCCCAATTTCAGAAGTGCCACGAGGGCACGTTATGGAGTAGCAGCCACCAAAAGCACTGCCACATTCTCCTCTGGTTTTGATCTTTGCCTCGGCAATTTCTATGGAAAGAAATGAACAAGTAAATGATACAAAGCAGATGGAAATGCACAATAAAAATCCATTTATAAGGTTTTATCCCTTTTGGCCCCTCTTAAATGCTGAATATTGGGTTGTTGTAGGTTTTCTGGGCTGTATACTGAATACTTGTTCTATTGACTTGCAGTCAGGCTGACTTTGAAATTTTAAGATTTGATGTATAAAATTTGGGCATGGTTGGAGGATGACTAAACATAAAGGGAGACATCTACTTTGTTAACTTAGTGATATAATATGTTTAGTCAAGGAAAGATATTGAGAAGCTGGAATGTGTCCAGAGGAGAGCGACTAAAATGATAAAGGGTCTGGAGAACAAGCCCTATGAGGAGCGGTGTAATAGATCTATCTTTTAGTCGGCTAGGCCGAAGCCTGCATAACAGTGGCTGGCATCTTGGTAGTCAAGCAGAGCAGGAGGAGGAGTCAGGCTGACTCCTGATTGGGTGTAGCAATTGGGGGAGGAGTCAGCTTAGAGAGGGAAAATAAGCTGCCTGTTTTGACAGAAAGGGAGAAGGATCTTAGATAGAGACAGAGAAGGTTGTGGATTTTTAGAGAGGAAGTTACAGCAGGGATCTGACAGAAAGAGAAGAGCTTTTAGTGAGCCTTTAGGTTAGGGAAATAGGCTGAGACAAAGGCTAGGAGTTTTACTGTGCTGGGAGAGCCAGTAAAAGAAAGCTTTGTCTCTAGAGCTTACTACCCTGTGGGGGAAACAGAGAGGGATCTGTTTCTCCAGTGAAACTGTGTCTAAAAGTAGAACAGTTTGTTAAAGGGACTCACAGCTGTAAAAGCTATTCTGTCAGGGGAACTGTCTGTTCAAGCAACCAAGTTATTGCAATCGCATCAAGATTCTGTACCACTCATTTCCAACGAGTTGTTGTTATTATCAAGTTTAAATAAACTCTTTCTTAGTTTAAATTTTTAACTGGTGTATGCCTCAATCCATTCGTTTCCCTCAGAACTCATTCTCTCAACTCATTTTTAAAGTCCAGTCAGCTAGGGAGGAAGCCATAGAAGACCAAGAGCTCAAACACCCCTTTACCTAAATACATTCACACCCTTTTGGTTCCTCAGGCCAGTAATTTCTGAGGTGGTGGCGGCAAATATTACCAAGAACATTCGGTCACTTGCATTACAACATAGGGTCAGCCTTTTAATTACGCTATATCGAACGGCAGAGGTGGGATTCTTTGTTCCCCCCTGCCTAGATATCATTGAAATTCCTTTATATTGGTGGCAGCGGTGGGATTTGTTTGTCCCCCCTGCCCAGACAGCCCTTTAATTTTACTATAAGCGGCTTAAGGAACTGGGCATGTTTAGCCTGAAGAAGAGAAGGCTGAGAGGAGATATGATAGCCATGTATAAATATGTGAGAGAAAGCCACAGGGAGGAGGGAGCAAGCTTGTTTTCTGCTTCCTTGGAGACTAGGACGCGGAACAATGGCTTCAAACTACAAGAGAGGAGATTCCATCTGAACACGAGGAAGAACTTCCTGACTGTGAGAGCCGTTCAGCAGTGGAACTCTCTGCCCCGGAGTGTGGTGGAGGCTCCTTCTTTGGAAGCTTTTAAACAGAGGCTGGATGGCCATCTGTCGGGGTGCTTTGAATGCAATTTTCCTGCTTCTTGGCAGGGGGTTGGACTGGATGGCCCATGAGGTCTCTTCCAACTCTTTGATTCTATGATTCTATGAAACAGATTATGAATAGTGGTATTTTGGAGGGATATTTTTGAAATTTTGAGGGTGATTAAATAGAAAGAGGAACATTCATTTTGACAAACCGATGAACTGATGAAGTATTAAATTAAGTGTATTTTGGTCTTTTTTAATTTAAATTATTATTATTATTATTTAAACACAAAAGAAAAACAGTGCTATCTATTAAAAACAAACAAACAAACAAACAAAATGCCCAACATACAAAACCAGTGATATATATATATATATAGTAGGCACGTTCTCTGCATCAAGTGCATTTTGTGAGGTTATTTATTTCTGGGTTGTTGTAGGTTTTTTCGAGCTGTATAACCATGTTCTAGAAACCTCTAGAACATGGCCATACAGTCCGAAGAAACCTACAACAACCCAGTGATTCTGGCCATGAAAGCCTTTGACAGTACATTGTTATTTATTTCCTTTACTTTTAAAATTTTGTTTAATTTAAAAAAATAAACAATATTATTATTTATTTTATTTATTTACTATATTTATACCTCGTCCTTCTCACCCCAAGGGGAACTCAGAGCAGCTTACAAATTAGGGCAAAAATTCAATGGAGAAGACCCTATCCTTTGTCCCCACCGATCACACTTTCGAAGGGGGTGGGACCAAGAGCAGGACCTCCCCAGCATATTTTAAGGCTCTAATTGGCTCATAAAGGGAGATGCATTCGTACTGGTAAGTTGGAACAGAACCGTTTAGGGCTTTATACATCAAAGCCAGCACTTTGAATTGAGCCTGGTAGCAAACTGGCAGTCAGTGGAGCTGACGTAACAGGGGAGTTGTGTGTTCCCTGTACGCCACTCCAATGAGAAATCTGGCTGCCGCCCGTTGGACTACTTGGAGCGTCTGGACAGTCTTCAAAGGCAGCCCCATGTAGAGCACGTCACAGTAGTCTATTTGAGATGTAACAAGATCATGGACCACTGTGGCCAAGTCTGGCCTCGCACAATTAAAACCTGGCACACAGGTTTTAATTGTACGAATGCTCCCCTGGCCACCTCTAAAACCTGTAGTTTCAGGCTCAACAATGCTTTGTATCATTTAACTGAGCATTTGCACAGTTAAAACTCATGCATCAGCTGTACCTTGGGAAGTCTGACTTGGCCACGGTAGTCCATGCTCTGGTTACATCCCGTATAGATTACTGCAATGCTTTCTACGTGGGGTTGCCCTTGAAGACTGCTTGGAAGCTTCAAATGGTCCAACGGGCAGCAGCCAGGTTGCTAACAGGAGTGGCACTCAGGGAGCATACAACTTCTCTGTTGTGCCAGCTCCACTGGCTGTCAATCTGCTTCCAGGCACAATTCAAAGTGCTGGCTTTAGCCTATAAAGCCCTAAATGGTTTCGGTCCAACTTACCTATCCGAACGTATCACTCCTTACTAACCATCTAGAACGCTAAGATCTTCTGGGGAGACCCTGCTCTCGCTCCCTGTCAGGATAGTTGTAGTTATTTCACATATATGTTTTTTAATGTGTTAGTATTGTATTTGTATATTGTAATGTGTTAGTATTGTATTGTATTTGTATAATGTGTTAGTATTGTATTGTATATGTGTTAGTATTGTATGTGTTAGTATTGTATTGTATTGTATTGTATGTGTTAGTATTGTATTGTATATTTAGTATTGTATTGTATTGTATTGTATATTGTATTGTAATGTGTTAGTATTGTATTGTATATAGTATTGTATGTGTTAGTATTGTAATGTGTTAGTATTGTATTGTACTCTTTGGTGATTCTGCTTCTGACTTGTGTGTGACTTCTCTTTTCTTGGAATGTGCACCTTGTTCTACCTTCTCTTACACTCCCGCCTTCCTCACAGATGGCGGGGACGAGAGACAGGGCCTTCTCAGCAGTTGCCCCTCGGCTGTGGAACGCCCTGCCTAGAGAGATAAGATCGGCTCCCTCCCTCCTTTCTTTCCTTCCAAAGTATGGTGAAAACCTGGCTTTTCGAACAAGCCTTCCCAAATATGGCATAAAAAGGTAAAGGTAAAGGTAGTCCCCTGACGTTAAGTCCAGTCATGTCTGACTCTGGGGTGTGGTGCTCATCTCCATTTCTAAGCCAAAGAGCCAGCGTTGTCCGTAGACACCTCCAAGGTCATGTGGCCGGCATGACTGCATGGAGCGCCGTTACCTTCCCGCCGGAGCGGTACCTATTGATCTACTCACATTTGCATGTTTTCGAACTGCTAGGTTGGCAGAAGCTGGGGCTGACAGTGGAAGCTCACGCCGCTCCCCGGAATCGAACCTGTGACCTTTCGATCAACAAGCTCAGCAGCTCAGTGCTTTAACCCACTGCGCCACCGGGGGCATAGATATATGATATTATGGACAACTGACAACGCAACTGAACAATGATTTGAGATGGAGATGCTTTGATAATATTTTTAAATGCTGTGTATGATTTTTATGTTTTTATAGTGCTGTTAGTATTTCAAAGTATTAATGATTGTTTATACTTTATACTGGCATTGAATTGTTGCCTATCGTTAACCACTCTGAGTCGCCCTTGGGCTGAGAGGAGTGGTATATAAACATATAATAATAATAATAATAATAATAATAATAATAATAATAATAATAATTCCAGGAGAACCTGTATCATCAGTAGGACTGTAACACCATCCAACACAGGCTGTAATCCTATACCCTATTTGGCCTTTCGACTGACCAGGAGTACCTCTGTCTTGTCTGAATTCAATTTGTTTTATATGCAAGTTACATATATCGATGACTGATCTGTAAAAGTTGGAAACATTATGTGGGGAAATTATCATAACTTAGAATCTGAAGAATAGCATCCTTGAATAATATAAAAAAGTTCATGTCAAGTATAGATTAGAGGAAGTAAGAAATGTGGGAAATACCTACAACCATTAGCTGGAACATTTATCAATTTGTCTTGTCCTTAAGGTAGTTAGGTTTTAGTTTAGTTTAGCAACATAAATATGTTACTTTAGTTTGTAGTTGTTTTCTGTAGTGTTTAGCTTGTAAAAATGGTGTGTGTCAATAGAAAAACATTCTAATTTTTTGCACTACCAAGATTGGTACCTCTTCAGATTGAGTTTTTCCTCTTTCCGCAATGATTTTCTGTCATGTAAGTTGTTAAATATTAAATAACAGGAATCCTTCTACAGCAGAGAAATTGGAAGCATTTACACTGATGAATTATTGAAGTATGACAGCACTTTAAGTGCCATGGCTCAATGCCATGGAATCAAGGGAGTTGTAGTTTCAACAAGGTCTTTCACCTTCCCTGCCAAAGAATGCTAGTGTCTCACCAAGCTACATCTTCATGACTCCATAGCACTGAGATATGGCAGTTAAAGTGGTGTGAAGCTGCATTAATTCTACAGTGTATATGCATTTATTGAATCACCTGTTCAATACTGGATCCACATGGATGCAAAATCCAATGGATTCAATATCTCTAATCTAGTTGAGACTAACAATCATATTTAGGCAATTTTTCCAAATCTCTATTACCAGTTTCCCAACTGCATTTTTGTTGTTGTTGCACATCTTTTTTCTAATTGTATATTTCTGTCCAACTGCACACAAAAAAGACTCTTACCTGGCCCTTGCAGGAGCCCAAGAAGAAGAACAGCAAAGACAACGTAAAGGATCTTCATGTCTCTATTGCTTTCAGAACCCAGAGTATATCTGCAATGGGCCCTGCCTCTGCATTTATACTGTGGTAAGGATTGAGCCATACCAATTCTAACAGGGCGTATTTTCATTTTTTATTGATTTTCTTTCACATGTTTTATCATTAAGTAATCAAATATTGGAACAGGTTGTACCCAGAGGACTGCCCAATCTCAAAGGCAATTGGTTGGAGATGTGCCAGAGCTCTACTGTATAGGGCATGCCTTGCATACTCAATGCCCTGGGTTCAATCCCTGTCATTTCCATATAGAATTGGGAAAGACCCTTGCTAAACCCATTAAGTAAGATCGATGTTGACATTTCCATACTTTCAGGCCAAGGGACATACTTTTGGGTACGTGACATGATTTCCCTGCATGCTAAAGGTTTAGATGCCAAGATGGTAAACTAGTAGGTAAACTACACGGTAAGCTACTATGCTCAGCCCTGGCAATTCTAGGAAAACCCAAGAAAGAGCTCCAACTGAAATTCAGGACACTTGCTTCCATTCAGAACAAAGTAGTCTTCTTTAATGTGAGGCTCTGCAGAGCATCCAGTTTTGACTCCAGCTTTCATTTCCATTGGCCATACCTTTCTAAGCTGAACTCCAACCCCTCCAAAGGGCAGGATATTGACAGAGAGAACCCTCAGCTAGATAGGTTCCTTCTGGGATTCTCAGCTCCATCTGTGGTAAATTCCAGAGTCATTGACAGAGTTGAGGGCAAGTTAGCTCTTCACTGTAGCAGAATGTCTTCTCAGAAATGAGTTTCTATTTCCCATAAGATACTCTCATCAGCAATTAAGTGAAGCCTAGATCTTTGGAAAAGTAACTTTTTGGACCAGACATCTCAGAATGACTCCACACAGCCTCTACATCTTTTCTGCTGATTTGCAGTGACCAAGTAAGCTGGTGTCCTCGAAAAATCATTTCCTAGTTCTGTAAACTACTATGCTCAGCCCTGAGCAATTCTAGGAAGACCCAAGAAAGAGGTCCAACTGAAATTCAGGACACTTGCTTCCATTCAGAACAAAGTAGTCTTCTTTAATGTGAGGCTCTGCAGAGCATCCAGTTTTAACTCCAGCTTTCCTTTCCATTGGCCATACCTATCTAAGCTAAGTCTCCAGCAAAGGATCACCACCTTGTTGTGGCGCTGGAGCTTGAGCACCTCAATGATGTCATGAGCGAAACTGTGAAGGGCCACCCAAGATGGGACGGTCGTGGCAGAGAGGTCAGACCAAGCGTGATCCCTGAGGAAGGCAATGGCAAACCACCCCAGTATCCTTGCCAAGAAAACTAAATGGACCAGTACAACCAGAGATATGTCGGTATGCCATTGGAGCTAGGGGTAGTGACGGCCGACAGGGAGCTCTGGCGTGGGCTGGTCCATGAGGTCACAAAGAGTCGGAGATGACTGAACGAATGAACAACAACAACAACATCTAAGCTGAACTCCAACCCCCCCCCCCCCCCCCCCCCCCCCCCCCCCCCAAAGGGCAGTATATTGACATAGAGAACCCTCAGTTGATAGGGCAATGAACTATGTCTAAGGTTCCTTCTGGGATTCCCAGCTCCATCTGAGGTAAATTGTCAGAGTTGAGGGCAGGTTAGCTCTTCACTGTAGCAGTATGTTTTGTCGGGAATGAATTTCTGTTTCCCGTAAGATACTCTCATCAGCAATTAAGTGAAGTCTAGATCTTTGGAAAAGTCACTTTTTGGACCAGACATCTCAGAGTGACTCCACATAACCTGCTGATTTGCAGTGACTAAGTAAGCTGGTGTCCTCAAAAAATCATTTCCTAGTTCTGTAAACTACTATGCTCAATTATAGGAAGACCAAAGAATGAGCTCCAACTGACTGGAAGAGAGTTGTTTCCAGTCAGAACAAAGTAGTCTTCTTTAACTTGAAGCTTCATAGGGCATCCAGTTTCGACTCCAGCTTTCCTTTCCATTGGGCATCCTTATCTGAAATGCAACCCCTCTAAAGGACAGTAAATTGAGAAAACTTTACAGAGAGAATCCTCTGCTAGATAAGTCAATGAACTACGTCTAATGTTCCTTCTGGGATTCCCAGCTCCATCTGTGGTAAACACCAGATTCATTGATAGAGTTGGGGGCAAGTTAGCTCTTCACTGTAGCAATATGTCTTCTTGGGCATGAGTTTCTTTTACCATAAGATACTCTGATCAGCAATTAAGTGAAGCCTATATCTTTGGAAAAGTTACTTTTTGGACCAGATATCACAGAATGACACATCTTTCCTGCTGATCTTTAGCATCTAAGTAAGTGTCCCCTCTTTGGACTGTATCATAAGCTCATTCTACAGTGTTGCTGTGATTTATGTGCCTTGGTTTTGTTTGTATTTAAACCACATGCTTCATTGTCAATGTTATCGAAAAATTGAACCTCCCTCTGTAAATAATGAATTATAACAATATTTATATAATATATATTTATTTCTCAGGAAAAAAGGTGTTGGACTCAAGGGACAAATGTGCTGTTCTTGGGTAATCAAGGGCTTGGCTGTCAATTTTAAAAAAAAGAATGAGTGCACATACCATAACCTTCTATTTCTGTAAAGGAACTGTCAGACTTTCAGCTTTCTGTGACTTGTTCCAATATTTGGGGACTACAGCTGCTGCTGGGTGTTTTCCTGATCTTCTATTGCTTCGAACTTGTGCAACTCCCGACCTCTGGGAAAGGTCTTTTTAATAAAAGGAAAAAGAATCATATATTTATTTGTGGTCTCTAAGTGAGCTATACATCATTTTTTAGGGGGAAGGTTACTGTGACTTGATAACATGGTGATGATGTTTATTTATATCTCCAACCTTCCTTTCTTGGGTAAGGTGTTGGAGTGGGTGGTCGCCTCTCAGCTCCAGGGTTTCCTGGATGACATCAACTATCAACTATCAGTAACAGTCTGGCTTCAGGCCTGGTCATGGTACTGAGATGGCTTTGGTCGCCTTGATGGATGACCTCCGCAGGGAGCTGGACAGGGGGAGTGTGACCCTGTTGGTTCTCTTGGACATCTCAGCGGCTTTTGATACCATCGATCATGGTATCCTTCTGGGACGACTCTCCGGGATGGGCCTTGGAGGCACAGCTCTGGCATGGCTCTGGTACGTCCTGGAGGGCCATTCCCAGATGGTAAAGCTGGGAGACACCTGCTCGGACCCCTGGCCTTTGACCTGTGGGGTCCCGCAAGGTTCCATTCTGCCTCCCATGCTCTTTAACATCTACATGAAACCACTGGGAGAGGTCATCCGGAGTTTTGGAGTTGGGTGCCATCTCTATGCAGATGACACACAACTCTACTACTCTTTTCCATCTAACTCCAAGCAAGCCCCTCGGTTGCTGGATAAGTGCCTGGCCGCTGTGGCTGTCTGGATGAGGACAAACAAGCTGAAGATCAATCCCGACAAGACAGAGGTCCTCCTGGTCGATCGTAAACTGGATTGGGGTATAGGGTGGCAACCTGTGTTGGACGGGGTTGCACTCCCCCGAAGTCACAGGTCCGCAGTTTGGGTGTCCTCCTGGACTCATCACTGATGCTTGAAGCACAGGCGTCGGCGGTGACCGGGAGGGCCTTTCCACAATTAAGACTCGTGCGCCAACTGCGACCGTACAAGTTAATGGTGGTAAATATTGCTCATTGTGTCTTGCAACTGTTGGTGTTCCAGCTACAAGAGTTCATCATCACAGGCATTCATGCAAGGGTCACCAATAGAATTTACCTGATATAGTAAGACTCTTGTAATGTATACCAACATCTAGAGGAAACTGGTCCCTCTTAGCATAGGACATGGAAAGAGCCTCCTCGAAGACTCAGTAAATACAGTTGGGTGACCCTATGGCAAGGTTTCTTGTAAACGGCAACCTTTCCAACCCAAAAACATTGCTTTACTTTATGCAGTGCTTCTGACACAAAATAAATAAAGCATTTTCTAGCTCCTCCAGGTGAGTCTATGGTACGCTTTCCCTTGAACTGATGATACTGGAAGGCCTAGCACATTTCTAGAGTGAATACATCTAACGGAATATCTTGGATTTCCAACACAATGTGAGGATATGTTGTGACTGGAAGTAATTTAATAACGTTTGGTCATATCAAACTCTAGAGCATCTTCTAATTTAAATACACACAGTCTAAAGGCAATTTATACATAACATTTTGATAGTTTTATTCATGTAATAAAGTTTGTGTATATTGATCCATTCGAAAATAAAAGTATCACCATTGTTTTTGATTTTGGAATTCCCAACTTATGATATGCCATGTTAAACAGCATGAATACGCTTCGGTAGCATGGCAACCCCTTTTGAGACTTTTAAAGGTTTGGTTATAATGGTAACTGCATAGTAGAAATTCAGTTTTTTAAAAAACCCTGTTGGGTTGTGTATGTGTTTGTGTGAATATTGACCAAGCCTTAACAATTCTGAATGAATGACAATGCAATTCTTTTCTGAGTCCCTCTGAAATAAGGCACACAAAAATTTCACTGCAAGTTTATTTGCATTCAGAAAGAGTCAAGAGGAAGGGAAAGTTTGCCAAATTTCTGATCAGTACCGAAATATTTTTTGAAGCCAGATGAGTGCTGATTCCAATGGTTGTGAAAGAAATATTTGCAAGCCATTCTGCTGGCCACGTTCCACAAGATCTCAAAGGATGTAGCTTCTGGGACTCTCACTTTTTGGTAGGATCATGTCATCACTTTCCAACAAATCTGCAAGAAAACAATGAAACAACTTTTCATTTCCACCCAAAGTGACATAAGCAGACATTGCGGCACATCGTAAACATCTGAGGTCACAGTGTGGTGATGAGTCTTAGGGTCACAGTCTGAATTGCCCTTTTCATCCATTGGAATTTTTTGTGCAGATCAAGTTAGATGACTAAAGTATTGTCGAAGGCTTTCATGGCCAGAATCACTGGTTTGTTGTAGGTTTTTTGGGTTGTATGACCATGTTCTAGAAGCATTCTCTCCTGACGTTTTGCCTGCATCTGTGGCAAGCATCCTCAGAGGTTGTGAGGTTTGCAGGCGAAACGTCACAGATGCAGGTGAAATGTCAGGAGAGAATGCTTCTAGAACATGGCCATACAACCCAAAAAACCTACAACAACCTAGATGACTAATGCTGACAACCAATATAAGTGGCATTGTCAATCTTGTCAATGTGGTTTAAAGCCTGAGTCAACGATGTTACATCATTAGATGAAGCAATTCTGTACATCGTGGAAGGAAACTGGATAGAGAAAGATGCCTTTTTACATGAATCTTTCCTCATATAGTAGTTGGAATAGTAGTTGGTAATACTACCATTATACCTCTGATTAATAGTTTCCATCCATATCCATGCCCTGCTCGCCCCACCAACTCAATTGATGTCTTGAGCAATGATTAATTGATTTGCCCCAAGGAACTGGGAAATTATTGTTCCCATTCAATGTTTGATGTTCTGTCTTATGTCTGTTATAACAGGCTGTGCTTTTTATTTAATTTTAGTTTGTTAAGGCATAATTCATGTTTATATATTGGGTTGTTTAAATTTTGTTAGTATGGATGTATTCTTGTTGTATTTGGGCACTGAATGTTTGCCTTTTATGTTTGGAATCCATCCTGAATCCCTCCGGGGAGCTAGAGAGGAATATAATCATCTTTCCCCCCACAGTGCAGCTGTGGAGGGAAGAGAGCTTTGCCTCCTCCCCTCCAAAGAAGTAAACCAACTCAAAGTAGTTCCAACTGGAACTACTTTGTGGGGCGGAGCCTGATTTATTATAGGTTACCTCAGGCTCAGTCTTTTCCCAACGTTGGGGAGAGCGGTCGCATGCGCAGGTCGTAAGGAGGTCCTGTGGGGGCAGCGAAGCCAGGCCTCCTGCCCCTGTGGCCCATGCCCTGATGCCGCTTCTGGTGGTCTGGGGTTCGTGGCGGGCGGAACGGCTCTGGGGGCAGCTATGCCCATTGTCCGTCGGAGAGGCCGTACACATGCTAAAAGTGTGTAAGGGGGCTGGTGGGGGCGGAGAGGCCTTTGGCCTTCAGCCCCTGTGGCCCACATCCTGCGCCGTGCGCTTTGCTCAGGTGCTGGTTTTTGCGCCGTTTCCACTGTGACGAGTGGCTCCCTTTGCCTGACAGCCCTTTGGGATACCTCTGGGGCTTTACAGACCTCGTTTTTCTCAGTGGATGAGGGCTTCCCCTCCTAACCCTAATGCTAACCTGGCACCCACCACCCCCCTCGTCTACCATTAGGGCAAGGGGGGGGGCGTCGGTGCGCCAGTCCTTTGCTGTGTCCACACAAAAAAACAAAAACAGAGGATGCTTGCCATAGATGCAGGCGAAACGTCAAGAGAAAATGCCTCTAGACCATGGCCATATAGCCCGGAAAAACCTACAACAACCCAAATATATAAATATCTAAGAATAAAAGCGGTTATGTTACTTAACCACAGTCAATCGAGTTTCTGACACAGTAATATCAACTGGTCAGAATCTAAATTCATAGCCGACAACACCATTGCCTTCTGGCGACATTTGGTTTTTACAGACCAAGGCCTGTTCTAGAGCTGTGGGTCGCCAATTTTTAGATTTTCCACTTATATTCATGATTATTCTTTAATCCGGTTAGATAGGATATTTGATTGACATTTTGACATAAGTCCAATGGGGACGCAAACACAGGTTGCCAAATATTACAACAAGCTCTAAAGTTGCGAGCCTGGGGTGATCCATACATTAAAAAAAAGGATAAGCCCTGCCTACAGAGTTGGGAGCAGGCCTGCAATTGCTTTATAATAAAGCTGAATGACAGCCGATTACCATTTCTATAAGTTTCAGGCTATCCCCCCTTCCCACCCCCATAAAACATACCATAGGTTTGATTAAAACCATAAGCCCCAACACGACCAGATATAATGACCATGTGACAAATAAGTGAAACAACAATAAAACAATAACGAGATCTGTGGCAATTCAAGGCTTTACACATTAAACCACGGGTCATAGTTAGACAGTCAGAGGTAAGCCAGGGGGAGGACATGGAAAAGCTAAATACTTAACAGGCCACACCGCCAATACATACATAATAACTTCTTAATTACAAGTAGTTGTTTTATGTTCTTGTTTGTTAGCAGTTAACTGTCAAGGCTATAGTTCTAATATTGGCCAACAAGTTGGTATACTCAATAAGTTAGACAGGCTCTGGGCAATATTATCCATAATACCTTATAGGCGGCGAACAGGAGGGTAGGGTAACAGGGGAAGGGAAGCCCTTCCACAGTAAGAAAAAAAGGACGACAATGAAAGAATCCCAATTTTGCATGAAAAAAAAATCCATCTAAACATCAAGAAGGTCTTCAGACTTTGTTCTGTAGTTTCTCTGATTTAACCTAACCATCCCTTGTGCAGTTTCCCTCTTTCCTTACTTCCCTTTACATTACCAAGCATTGTTTTCTTTTCTAGTGAAGCATATCTTATCATGAAATGTTGAAATCTGATCTCTGTTTAGTGATCTTGGCTTCTAGGGAGAGTTCAGGCCTGATTTGCTCCATCCCAACTCCGTAATGCTATGGTTTTATTATTCGGAACCAACTTGAAATAATCTGGAATGCTCCCATATGTGATTTTGCATCTGTTCCAATATTTTGCATTGTGTTGTTGTAGGTTTTTTCAGGCTATATGACCATGGTCTAGAGCAATGATGGGCAATCTTTTCATAGAATCATAGAATCAAAGAGTTGGAAGAGACCTCATGGGCCATCCAGTCCAATCCCCTGCCAAGAAGCAGGAATATTGCATTCAAATCACCCCTGACAAATGGCCATCCAGCCTCTGCTTAAAAGCTTCCAAAGAAGGAGCCTCCACCACACTCCGGGGCAGAGAGTTCCACTGCTGAATGGCTCTCACAGTCAGGAAGTTCTTCCTAATGTTCAGATGGAATCTCCTCTCTTGTAGCTTGAAGCCATTGTTCCGCGTCCTAGTCTCCAGGGAAGCAGAAAACAAGCTTGCTCCCTCCTCCCTGTGGCTTCCTCTCACATATTTATACATGGCTAGCATATCTCCTCTCAGCCTTCTCTTCTTCAGGCTAAACATGCCCAGCTCCTTAAGCCGCTCCTCATAGGGCTTGTTCTCCAGACCCTTGATCATTTTAGTCGCCCTCCTCTGGACACATTCCAGCTTGTCAATATCTCTCTTTTGAGCTTGGTGTGTCAATACTTGCCAAAAAAGAGAGCATAAATCGGGTGGAGTGTCACTTCGAGAAAAAAAACCATAATTTCATGATATTTATAGTTTAATAACAAAAATATATTATTTTAATATATAACTGTATTTAATAAACCAAAAACTAATTATTTAACTTACCTGCTTTTTCTATAATGCCATATATCTTGCCATTATAGAAAAATGCTGGTGTAGGAGCCGAGGACGAAATGTCCTTCTTGGGATGCGGCCCCATCTTCTCTGTAAGCAATCGCATGCGACCGTGTGTCATCGAAAATGGCTACGCGTGTCAGTGCTGACACACGTGTCATAGGTTCGCCATCATGGGTCTAGAGGCATTCTCTCCTCTAGACAATACATTTTGCATTGTGTTTCCCGCATCCGATTATCCCGAGGATCATGAGAATTGGCCAAGAACTGATACATGTCCCAGAGCTTCTCTGCTTACCCCATGCAGCATTTCTCCCAAAAACCGCATCTCCCAATTTCAGAAGTGCCACGAGGGCACGTTATGAAGTCGCAGTCACCAAAAACAGCTTTACATTCTAGTTTGCTTTCGATCTTTGCCTCGGCAATTTCTATGGAAAGAAATGAACAAGTAAATGATACAAAGCAGATGGAAACGCACAATGAGAATTCATTTATAAGGTTTTTATCCCTTTTGGCCCCCCTTAAATGCTGAATATTGGGTTGTTGTAGGTTTTTCGGGCTGTATACTGAATACCTGTTCTTATTGACTTGCAGTCAGGTCAACTTTGAGATTTTAAGATTTAGTGTATAAAATTTGGGGATGGTTGGAGGATGACTAAACATAAAGGGTGTTCTGTCTCCCAGGAGCCTGATTTGCTTTACTTTACAGTTGCTTGAGGTTGCTCCCTCTTGCATTTTCTCCCAGGGCTGCTGCAGCTTTGCAAGAGCCCTGAAAGTTAACAGTATCAGAGTCTGCAAAGTCAGTCCTTTGCAGCTATTGGTTCAGAAAGGTATCTCTTTGGGTCTAGGGACCGCGTTTTCTCCCAGGTAAGAGATCTCCATTTTGGAATCTCCCCTGCCTTTTTAGTTTTGAGGAAAGACTTCAGACGTGCTGATGGTTAGGCAGGTAGCTCTGGGAAAACCATTGCAAAAACTATACAATATATATTGAGTATTAAGCTATACATTATATATTGTGTCTTGTATATTGTATATTAAGATATCAAGCTATAAAGAAGTATATTAAGCTATATTGAGTTAATATAGATAGTATATTGTGTATTGAGCTATATTGAGATATTATAGATAGATAAGCTTAATTGAGAAGACTGAGTTATATAGTTATAGAAAGAGAGAGAGTCTTCACTGCTTTGTCTCCAGAACTAACCTTAAGCTATAGATAGGGAAAAAACTGTTTTTTTTCTAACCATAACAGCTTAGGGTTAGGGTGTAAAGATTCCTGGATCTTATCTGCCATCTGGAGAAAAAGTTACCCCTGTAACTGAAGAAAAGAAAGAATATCTCTGTGGTTTCATATATTGACTGTTTGTTTGCAACTTTGATGAACTGTGCCAGGTCTGCAAGGACTTTGTATAAATAAATATCCTTTTTGATGTTTAAAACCAGTAATAGCCTCAGTTGCTGAGTATCTCAAGCTTCTCAAGAAAGGCACCTGCAGTTCGCTCAGGCATAGAGAGAAGTACGTCGCAGTTTTATTTTTTATAGTGTCTGGGTGGACGGCACAAAGGGAGACATCTACTTTGTTAACCTAGTGATATAATATGTTTATTCAAGGAAACAGATTATGAATAGTGGTATTTTGGAGGGATATTTTTGAAATTTTTAGGGTGATTAAATAGAAAGAGGAACATTCATTTTGACAAACTGATAAACTGATGAAGTATTAAATTAAGTGTATTTTTGTCATTTTAAATTATTATTATTATTATTATTATTTAAACACAAAATAAAAACAGTGCTATCTATTAACAAACAAACAAAGTGCCCAACATACAAAACCAGCGATATATATAGTAGACACATTATCTGCATTAATTTCCTTTTTTTGAGGTTATTTCTTTCTTTTACTTTTTAAAATTTGTTTAAACTTTTTTTTAAAAAAACAATACTATTATTTTGTTTTATTTATTTACTATATTTATACCCCGGCCTTCTCACCCCAAAGGGGACTCAGAGCAACTTACAAATCATGGCAAAAATTCAATGCCACATCATATGCACAACAATAAATATAACATCAAATTATAAATTAAAACAAATAAACAGTTGAAACTACAAGAGAGGAGATTCCATCTGAACATGAGGAAGAACTTCCTGACTGTGAAAGCCATTCAGCCGTGGAACTCTCTGCCCCGGAATGTGGTGGAGGCTCCTTCTTTGGAAGCTTTGAAACAGAGGCTGGATGGCCATCTGTCAGGGGTGATTTGAATGCAATATTCCTGCTTCTTGGCAGAATGGGGTTGGACTGGATAGCCCATGAGGTCTCTTCCAACACTATGATTTTATGATTCTATAAATACCATAAAACAGATTTTCCATACTTCTTAATTTCCCCATAGTCATTATTCAAGTTGCTGCCAGATTGAGGTTGAAATCCATATTACACCACTTCCAGAATGCCTGTGTACAAAGCCAGGTCTTTAGCTTTTTCCTGAAGACTAGGAGGGATAGGACCAGCCTGATGTCACTGGGGAAGGAGTTCCACAGCTGAGGGGCCACCAAGGAGAAGACCCTATCCCTTGTCCCCACCAATCACACTTTTGAAGGGGGTGGGACCAAGAGCAGGACCTCCCCAGCATATCTTAAGGCTCTAAGTGGCTCATAAAAGGAGATGCATTTGGACTGGTAAGTTGGAACAGAACTGTTTAGGGCCAGCACTTTGAAATAATAATAATAATAATAATAATAATAATAATAATAATAATCCTTTATTTATACCCCGCTACCATCTCCCGAAGGACTCGGTGCGGCTTACAAGAGGCCGAGCCCAAATACATCAGTAAAAACAACAACGACAACAATACAACAATAAATTAACTCATAAGCAAAGCGAAAACAATAACAATAACAATGCGATGCATTAAAAACCTGTGGCAGGGCCAAATATAATAATTAAAAATTAAAAAATGCTGGGCATGGCCAGGTGACATAGGATAGATATTTTGGGGATAGGTGGGCGTGCAGACAATCTTAAATCTCCAGTAAAGTGCATTTGGGACATATTGTTTGGGGTTTCCTTATTCTGGGAAGGCACACTGGAACAACCACGTTTTCAAGCTCCTTCTAAAGTCTGCCAGTGTTGGGGCATGCCTGATGTCCTTGGGGAGAGAGTTCTAGAGTCGAGGGGCCACCATCGAGAAGGCACTGTCCCTCGTCCCCACCAATCACGCTTGCGATGCAGGTGAGATTGCAAGCAGGGCCTCTCCAGATGATTGAAGAGATCGTGTGGGTTCGTATACAGAAATGCGGTCACGCAGGTAGGATGTTTAGGGCTTTGTAGGTGAGCACCTGCACCTTGAATTGGGACTGGAAAATGAACGGCAGCCAATGGAGCTTCTTAAACCGGAAGGTGGACCTCTCCCTGTAAGGAACACCAGTTAACAACCTGGCCGCCGCCCGTTGAACCAATTGAAATTTCCGGGCTGTCTTCAAGGGCAGCCCCATGTAGAGTGCATTACAGTAGTCCAATCTGGAGGTGACTAAGGCATGGACCACCCTGGCCAGATCTGCCAATTGAGCCTGGTAGCAAACTGGCAGTCAGTGGAGCTGATGTATCAGGAGGGTTGTGTGTTCCCTGTACACCACTCCAGTGAGAAATCTGGCTGTTGCCCAATGGACTACTTGGAGCTTCCAGACAGTCTTCAAAGGCAGCCCCATGTAGAACACATTGCAGTAGTCTATTTGAGATGACGTAACAGAGGGGTTGTGTGTTCCCTGTATGCCACTTCAGTGAGAAATAATGTTTTCAACTTTTACAGATCAGTCATTGATTTATGTAACTTTCACCATTTCATTTCTGCATATAAAGCAATGTAATGACCATATGTATTCTACAACTACAACTCCCAACCGTCAATGTCTATTTTCCCCAAATGCCACCAGTGTTCACATTTGGGCATATTGAGTATTCTAGCCAAGTTTGGTCCAGTTCCATCGTTGTTTGAGTCCCCGGTATGCTCACTGGATGTAGGTGAACTACAACTCCAAAACTCAAGGTCAATGCCCATCAAACTCTTTCAGTATTTTCCATTGATCATGGGAGTTCTGTGTGCCAACTTTGGTTCAATTGTATTGTTGATGGAGTTCAGAATGCTCTTTGATTGTAGGTGAACTATAAATTAAAGAAACTACAACTCCCAAATGACATAATCAATCCCTCGCCGAATCCCAGTAGTATTTGGGTGTTTTGGGTATTGGTCCCGTGAATGAAAATACATCCTGCATATTGGATGTTTACATTACAGTTCATAACAGTAGCAAAATTACAGTTATGAAGCAGCAACGAAAATAATTTTATGGTTGGGGGTCACCACAACATGAGGAAGTGTATTAAGGGGTCGCGGCATTAGGAAGGTTGAGAACCACTGACCTACAACTATTAGCTGGAACATTTGTCAATTTGTCTTGTCTTAAGGTCATAGAATCATAGAATCAAAGAGTTGGAAGAGACCTCAAGGGCCATCCAGTCCAACCCCCTGCCAAGAAGCAGGAATATTGCATTCAAATCACCCCTGACAGATGGCCATCCAGCCTCTGTTTAAAAGCTTCCAAAGAAGGAGCCTCCACCACACTCCGGGGCAGAGAGTTCCACTGCTGAACGGCTCTCACAGTCAGGAAGTTCTTCCTTGTGTTCAGATGGAATCTCCTTCTTGTAGTTTGAAGCCATTGTTCCGTGTCCTAGTCTCCAAGGAAGCAGAAAACAAGCTTGCTCCCTCCTCCCTGTGGCTTCCTCTCACATATTTATACATGGCTATCATATCTCCTCTCAGCCTTCTCTTCTTCAGGCTAAACATGCCCAGCTCCTTAAGCCGCTCCTCATAGGCTTGTTCTCCAGACCCTTGATCATTTTAGTCGCCCTCCTCTGGACACATTCCAGCTTGTCAATATCTCTCTTGAATTGTGGTGCCCAGAATTGGACACATATATTCCAGGTGTGGTCTAACCAAAGCGGAATAGAGGGGTAGCATTAGTTTAGTCACATAAATATGTTACTTTAGTTTGTAGTTGTTTTCAGTAGTCTTTAGCTTGTAAAAATGGTGCGTGTCAATAGAAAAAACATTCTAATTTTTTGCACTACCAAGATTGGTACCTCTTCAGATTGAGTTTTTCCTCTTTCCACAATGATTTTCAGTCATGTAAGTTATTAAATATTAAATGACAGGAATACTTTTTCAGCAGAGAAATTGGGAGCATTTACACTGACAAATTATTGAAGTTTGACTGCCATGGTTCAATGCCATGGAATCAAGGGAGTTGTAGTTTCAACAAGGCCTTGAGCCTTTCCTGCCAAAGAATGCTATTTATTTATTTACTTTATTTATATACCGCTTTTCTCAGCCCTCAGGCGACTCAAAGCGGTTAGTGTCTCACCAAGCTACATCTTCATGTCTCCATAGCATTGAGATATGGTGTGAAGCTGCATTAAGTGGTGTGCAGCTGCATTAATTCTGCAGTGTATATGCACTCATCGAATCACCTGTTCAATACTGGATCCACTTGGATGCAAACTCTAATAGATTCAGTATCTCTAATCTAGTTGAGACTAGCAATCATATTTAGGCCATTTTTCCAAATATCTATTACCAATTTCACAACTGATTTTTTTTTGCTGTTGCACATTTTTTCCAATTGTACTTTAGTGTCCAACTGCACACAAAAAAGAGTCTTACCTGGCCCTTGCAGGAGCCCAAGAAGAAGAACAGCAAAGACAACGTAAAGGATCTTCATGTTTCTATTTCTTTCAGAACCAAGAGTATATCTGCAATGGGCCATGCCCCTGCATTTATACTGCCATAAGGATTGAATCATACCAATCCAAACAGGGCGTATTTTCATTTTTTATCAATTTTCCTTCACATATTTTATCATTAAGTAATCAAATATTGGAACAGGTTGTATCCAGAGGAAGGACTACCCTATCTCAAAGGCAACGGTTGGAGATGTGCCAGAGCTCTACTGTATAGGGCATGCCTTGCATGCTCAATGCTCTGGATCCAATCCCTGTCACTTCTTTTTTGAAAATATTTAATATTTATTAGAGCTTTTTCAAAATACATTAAAAGAGGGGGAACATGTCGGGTGTATGTCCCTGTCATTTCCATATAGGGCTGGAAGAGATCCTTGTTAAACCCATTGAATAAGATGTAGAGGTTCCCATACTTTTGGGCCAAGGTACAAACCTTTGGATAGGTGACATGATTTCCCTGAATGCTAAAGGTTTAGATACCGAGATGGTAAACTAGTAGGTAAACAGGTTGCATACAGAGGAAGGACTGCCATATCTCAAGGGCAACTGGATGGAGATGTGGCAGAGCTCTACTGCATAGGGCATGTATAACAATAAACCGCTGCTCACCAAAATATAATAACGCAGTGAGGAGTAGTAGAGAAGATTTTAATTAATTTATATAGATGGGAAATATATAAAATAATCCCTAACGCTCGCTGCTCAGCCAAAATTATGAAACTCACAAAAGGTAGAGGGGGTATGGATGCTGACCCAACTGTATATTTAAAAGTTAGGAACTGGGAACCATTGGAACTGAGAGATTTAAAATGATTCTTCAAAAGATTTCTGCTGCCGCCATTTTACTATTAATCAGGCTGAGGTAATATTGAGAGTTTGTTCAGTAACACACACTGTACCACTATAGTTTCTTAAAGGCTGCAAAAACCAAAACCTTATACAGTCTTCATGCAGGGGCGGTTCAAGCATTACGCGAAGTAAGCCGTTGCGGAACACTTTATTTTGCCAGGGGCGCCAAGAGCGAGGGACGCGGGAAGCTAGCAGAGGCCAGAGGACCCTGCTGGTGGTGGTATCGAAGCCTGCTGCTCCTCCTCCTCCCATCCTCCTCCTTCTCCGCCTCCACTACCACCAGCAGCAGCATCAGGGTCCCTCTTCCTCCCCGCCCCCGCCGAGCGGCGCAGCCTGCTGCTCTTGCCCTGGCTGCTCTTGCCCCACCCCTGTGGATGGCCCCTCCCACTGCCGGCGCGCCCTGTCACTCCAGGCTTGAGAGGGAGCCAGGGGCAGGGACAGCTCAGCTGGCCACCACCCCCGCCAGTCTCCCTGGTAATGGGGCCTTCCGTTCCTCCCCCCCCATCCTCCGTCCCTTTCTCTTCCTCCTCCTCAGGCTGCGCCGCTCGGAGATGGCGAAGGGGAAGGAAGAGGAGGAGGAGCGGCAGGCCCGGTTATCAGGGAGACTTGTGGGGTGGTGGCCAGCTGAGCTGTCCCCGCCCCCGGCTCGCTCTCAAGCTTGGAGTGACTGGGCAGCGGCGGCAGGAAGGGGCATCCATGGGGGCGGGGCAAGAGCAGCCGGGGGCGACCTCTCCCGCCGACCTCCTCACTCCACTCCCAGCCACCCACTCCCCGTGAGTATATGGCAGTGGAGAGGGAGGTTTAGGGCCCTTCTGCACAACTACATGATCCAGAATACCAATGGCAGGGGGATGTACAAAAACAAAAAAAAAACCAGAGTTGAGTTTTTTTCTTTTTCTTAATTTTTTTTTCATATTATCTGCTTTGAACTAGATTATCACAGGGCCCTTCCAGGCAGACCTTATATCCCAGGATCTGATCCCAGGTTTTCAGTTTATCCCAGATTATCTGGCAGTGCAGACTCATATAATCCAGTTTAAAGCAGAAAATCTGGGATCAGATCCTAGGAGATAGGACCTGTCAGGGACCTTCCACACAAACATATAACCCAGAATATCAAGGCAGAAATCCCACAATATCTGCTTTGAACTGGGTTAGCTGAGTCCACATTCAGATAATGTGGGTTTTTCTGCCTTGATATTCTGAGATATGGGGCTATGTGGAAGGGCCCTGAGTCTACACTGCCATATAATTCAGTTCAAAGCAGAGAATCTGGATACAGCTGTGTAGAAGGGGTTGAGTATCTACACTGCCCTAGAACCCAGGATCTGAACCCAGATTATTTTCTTATCCCACATTAATAAATAAATCTTATTATTATTATTATTATTATTATTATTATTATTATTATTATTATCTGGCAGTGTTTAACCCAGTTTAAAGCAAATAATGTCAGTTCAGATCCTGGGGTATAAGGCAGCGTAGAAGGGTTTTCAGCCCCATCTATGCAGCCATATAAAATACAGATTCTCTGCTTTGAACTGGATTATATGGCAGTGTGAACTCAGATAACCCAGTTCAAAGAGGATAATGTGGATTATCTGCCTTGTTATTCTGGGTTACATGGCAATGTTGAAGGGCCTTTTGATACCTGATGAATTGCACTTTGTTATGTGTGCCTTAGGGTACCCATAAATCGGAAATGACTTGAGGGCACACAACAACAACAATTTAAAACACTTTAATCTGATCAGAGGAAAACCTTGTTAGTCAGATAATGTAACAGAGCTGCTTATTTGTGGTCCGGCTGCATTTACTTAGATGATTGTTAGCTAGGAAATTCTGCCTCAAAGGGGTATTTATGTACTGCATGGCCATCCAGACCAACTCCCTTCACCAGAGCAAGAAAACATAATCAAAGCCCTCCTGACAAAGAGCCATCCAGCCATAGATAGAGATAGATATATATGATTCTCTCTCTCTCACACACACACACATATGGAAGATTTGAAAGGGATCCCTAAAGAAGGACAATGATATGTTGCATGTTCCAGAGAGGGCAAACCAGACATCTTCACATCAACACTGACAAAGAAACAAGAAATACTGTTTACCCACAAGCAGAAAGGCATTACATAGATTAGAAACCAACTTTCTCATTACTTTCTCTTCAAGATCACCAGACTGGATCACAGTGGCAGGGGACGGCTAGTGTGTGTGTGTGTGGCCCTCCATGTGTTTTGGACTTCAACTCCCACAATTACAAATAGCCAGTAGGAAGTCCAAAATACCCGGAGGGCCAAAATTTGTCCATGCCCATATATGTGTGTGTGTGTGTGTGTGTGTGTGTACGCACGTGTGTGTGTGTATCTCAGTGATTGGTTTGGGGGGGGGGTGTGCCAAAATATTCTTTGCTTACCGTTGAAAATTACCTAGGGCCGCCTCTGTGCTTTGACCACAAAGGTATTCACACTAAGGCTTGTATAAGCTGAATAAAATAACAAGAACATTTATTGAACAGGCTTGAAATATTCAGGTACAAATGCTTAATGGTTTCAGTAAAATATTGGCATAAAAAGCTTGTGGTTGCATTAGAGTAAAGATCTTAAAAACTTCTGGGTTACAAGTCTTCAAAGTTCCACCACAGAAAATTACTTCAGGAAATGAATATCTGAGAGTAACTTCCAAAAAATGTCCCTTAGGAATCTAGCCAAAAACCCTGAACTAGACTTCCTTAGGAATTGAACAGACCACTAATGGTAATGTTAAACCCAAGGGTCTTTTTCAAGATTGATGTAGAGGTTTCTGTACTTTTGGACCAAGGGTCATGACTTTGGGTATGTGACATGATTTGCCTGCATGCTAAAAGTTGGGATGCCAAGATGGTAAACTAGTAAGTAAACCACACAGTAAACTACTATGCTCAGCTCTGAGCAATTCTAGGAAGACCCAAGAAAGAGCTCCAACTGAAATTCAGGAGAGTTGCTTCCTGTCAGAACAAAGTGAGGCTCCACAGAGCATTAAGTTTTGGTCTCCAGCTTTCCTTTGGCCATACTTATCTGACCTCCAACCCCTCCAAAGGGCATTATATTGAGAAAACTTTACAGAGAGAACCATCAGCTAGATAGGCCAATGAACTATGTCTAAGGTTCTTTCTAGGATTCCCAGCTCCATCTGTGGAAAATTCCAGAGTCATTGACATTGTTGAGGGCTGGTTAGCAGAAGACATGTAGCAGCATGTCTTCTATTACCCATAAGATACTCTGATCATCAATTAAGTGAAGTCTAGATCTATGGAAAAGTTACTTTTTGGACCAGACAACTCAGAATGGCTCCACACAGCCCCTACATCTTTCCTGCTGACCTGTAGCGTCTAAGTAGGTGTCTTCTGTTTGGACTGCACCATAAGCTCATTCTACTGCTGTGATTTATGTGCCTTGGTTTTGTTTGCATTTGAACCACATGCTTCATTGCCAATGTTATCAAAAAATTGAACCTCCCTCTGTAAATAATGAGTTATAACAGTATTTATATAATATATATTTTTATCTCAGGAAAAAAGGTGTTGGACTCATGGGACAAATGTGCTGTTCTTGGGTAATCAAGGGCTTGGCTGTCAAAAAAGAGAGTTTTTTTGTCGTGTCAGGAGTGACTCCTGGTGTGAGAGAATTGGCCGTCTGCAAGGACGTTGCCCAGGGGACGCCTGGATGATTTGATGTTTTTATCATCCTTGTGGGAGGCTTCTCTCATGTCCCTGCATGAGGAGCTGGAGCTGGTAGAAGGAGCTCATCTGCCTCTCCCTGGATTTGAACCTGCGACCTGTCGGTCTCCAATCCTGCCGGCACAAGGGTTTAACCCACTGCACCACTGGGGGCTCCTAAAGAGTTAAAGAATGCACATACCATAACCTATTTCCGTAAAGGAGCTGTCAGATTTTCGGTTTTCTGTGACTTGTTCCAATATTTGGGGACTATCTGAAAAAAAAGGAAGTACTCACCTATTGCTGCATACACACAATGAATCTGGAATATTGTGTCCAATTCTGGGCACCACAATTGAAGAGAGATATTGACAAGCTGGAATGTGTCCAGAGGAGGGCGACTAAAATGATCAAGGGTCTGGAGAACAAGCCCTATGAGGAGCGGTTTAGGGAACTGGGCATGTTTAGCCTGAAGAAGAGAAGGCTGAGAGGAGATATGATAGCCATGTATAAATATGTGAGAGGAAGCCACAGGGAGGAGGGAGCAAGCTTGTTTTCTGCTTCCTTGGAGACTAGGACGCGGAACAATGGCTTCAAACTACAAGAGAGGAGATTCCATCTGAACATGAGGAAGAACTTCCTGACTGTGAGAGCCGTTCAGCAGTGGAACTCTCTGCCCGGAGTGTGGTGGAGGCTCCTTCTTTGGAAGCTTTTAAGCAGAGGCTGGATGGCCATCTGTCAGGGGTGATTTGAATGCAATATTCCTGCTTCTTGGCAGGGGTTGGACTGGATGGCCCATGAGGTCTCTTCCAACTCTTTGATTCTATGATTCTATGATTCTATGAATCTGTTGGTTATCCGGTTTGGAAAAGAATGAGAAGGATTTGCCCAGCCTTTTCCATTTTGATACATTTCTAAAAAGCAGTTTATATACATTTTATATATAAGACATAGATACAGTACAAAGTTGAAAGATACAAGTTGCACAGAATTATAAAGTAGATATGATAGAGTTTAAGGGGGTACAGCTGCTGTTGTGCAACTCCTGACCTCTGGGAAAGGTCTTTTTAATAAAAGGAAAAGGAATCAGGTATTTATTTGTGGTCTCTAAGTGAGCTATAAATCATTTGATCATTGATAACATGATGATGATGTTTATTTATATCCCACTTTTTCTCTCCACAAGAAAACTCAATAAACACAAACAATAATAATAATGTATTGTCGAAGGCTTTCATGGCTGGAATCACTCAATTCTTGTGGGTTTTTTCGGGCTATATGGCCATGTTCTAGAGGCATTTCTCCTGACCATGAAAATGAACAAACTCTGGCTACCAGTATTAAAAAATTCTAAAATTGCAACAGCAAATACAGCAGAGAGAAAAACAGGCAGGGACATCTAATCACCTTTCAAGGAAGAGTTTGCTCCAGGCACAGTCAGCCCATTGTATGCTAATCAAGGTGGTCAGTTGAAAGATTCACACCTAGCCCAACTTACAAAAGCCCTTTGTCTCACCCTGGTCATTCCACAGATATATAAACCCCTTTTTCCCAGTTCCAGCAGACCTCCTATGAGGATGCTTGCCATAGATGCAGGCGAAACGTCAGGAGAAATGCTTCTAGAACATGGCCATATAGCCCAAAAAAACCCACAAGAACTGAATAATAATAATGCTTAGTTTGGAGAAGGGAAGACTGAGAGGAGACATTATATCCCTCTTTAAATGTCTGAAATATGCTTTGTCAGAGATGGGATAAGATTCCCCCGTGAAATCACAAGTCCGCAGTTTGGGGGTCCTCCTGGACTCAGCGCTGATGCTTGATGTGCAGGTGTCGGTGGTGGCTGGGAGGGCCTTCACACAATTAAAACTTGTGCGCCAACTGCGACCTTACCTCGTGAAGTCTGACTTGACTATGGTGGCCCATGCCTTAGTTACCTCTAGACTGGATTACTGTAATGCTCTATACGTGGGGCTACCCTTGAAAACGGCCCAGAAACTACAACTTGTTCAACGCTTGGCATCCAGATTAATAACTGGGGCAACTTACAGGGAGCAGTCAACTCCCCCTGTTTAAAGAGCTCCACTGGCTGCCGTTTATTTTCCGGTCCCAATTCAAGGTGCAGGTTATCACCTACAAAGCCCTAAACAGTTTGGGACCAGCCTACCTTCATGACTGTCTTTCCCTCCATGTACTATCTCAGGCCCTCCATTCATCTGGGGAGGCCCTTCTTTCGCCCCTATCAACTTCACAAGCTCACCTGGTAAGCACAAGGCAGAGAGCTTTCTCCTCTGTGGCCCCCCGACTTTGGAACTCACTACCTGGAGAAATTAGGAAAGCCCCTACCCTAGAAACCTTTAAAAAGGACCTTAAAACCTGGCTCTTCGGCTGCGTCTTTGGAGAGCAGGTATACAATCCCACACCACTGCTTAGCCTCAACATTCTGTCATTGGAGTATATGTCATCCCCCCTCTGTGGGAAAGTCTGATTCCTCAACCTCCCTTCGCAAATAATCTGTCTCTTTTATCTTGCCCAAGTTTTAAATTAGTTTTAATTATTCTCCCTTTAATCATTACATGCAGCCCGCCCATTGTCATTGTGATTGTGTCTATTGTAATTTTATATTGCTATGTATTTACATGTTTTATTTTATTATGATGTTGCTGTTTACTGTTTGCGTTTTCGGGTTGTGTTTTGGTTTTATTTTTATTGTAATTTGTTGTTCAGGCTTGGCCTCATGTAAGCCGCTCCAAGTCCCCATTGGGGAGGTGGTGGTGGGGTATAAATAAAGATTGTTGTTGTTGTTGTTGTTGTTGTTGTTGTTTTCTGTTGTTTGGAAGAGTTTCTCAACTTTTTCCTGACTATGCCCCTCTTCCTGTGAATCTGAATGCAGGCAACACTGAAGTGATCCTGGCCAGTCAAAAGGCAAATCAAGGAACTCGATGAGATTACACTCCCATTGAAAAAAACCATATCTGTGGTTTATGTTTGCTCCTGGAGTCTTGTTAACAAAAGGAAAAAAAGGCTGGAGGGGGAAGCCAACCTTAATGGCAGGATTATTCACGCGGCCATCTTGATACAAGTTAATACAAGTTAATGGTGGTAAATATTGTTCATTGTGTCTTGCAACTGTTGGCGTTCCAGCTACAAGAGTTCATCATCACAGACATTCATGCAAGGGTGACTAATAGAATTTACCTGATATAGTAAGACTCTTGTAATGTATACCAACATCTAGAGGAAACCGGTCCCTCTTAGCATAGGACATGGAAAGAGCCTCCTTGAAGACCGAGTAAATACAGTCGGGTGCCCCCTGGGCAAGGTTTCTTGTAAATGGCAACCTTTCCAACCCAAAAACATTGCTTTACTTTATGCAGTGCTTCTGACACACAATAAATAAAGCATTTTCTATATCCTCCAGGTGAGTCTATGGTACGCTTTCCCTTGAATTGAAGATATTGGAAGGCCTAGCACATTTCTGGAGAAAATACATCTAATGGAGTATCTTGGATTTCCAACACAATGTGAGGATATGTTGTGAGTGCAAGTAATTTAATGACGTTGGGTCATATCAAACTCTAGAACATCTTCTAATTTAAATACACACAGTCTAAAGGTCATTTATACATAACATGTTGATAGTTTTATTCATGTAATAAAGTTTGTGTATGTTGATCTATCCAGAAATTAAAGGTGTCACCATCTTAGCCACCTAAGTGGATTGTTTTTGATTTTGGAATTCCCAACCTATGACATGCAAAGTTAAACAGCATGAATACACTTCGATAGCATGGCAACCCCTTTTGAGACTTTTAAAGGTTTGGTTATAATGGAAACTGCATAGTATAAATTCAGTTTTTAAAAAAACCCTGTTGGGTTGTGTATGTGTTTGTGTGAATATTGACCAAGCCTTAACAATCCTGAATGAATGACAATGCGATTCTTTTCTGAGTCCCTCTGAAATAAGGCATGCAAAAAATTCACTGCAAGTTTATTTGCATTCAGAAAGAGTCAAGAGGAAGGGAGAGTTTTCCAAATTTCTGATCAGTAGCGAAAGATTTTTTGAAGCAAGATGAGTGCTGATTCCAATGGTTGTGAAAGAAAGGATGAAGCATTTGCGAGCCGTTCTGCTGGCTACGTTCCACAAGATCTCAAAGGATGTAGCTTCTGGGACTCTCAATTTTTGGTAGTATCATACCATAACTTTCCAAAAAATCTGCAAGAAAGCAATGAAACAACTTTTCATTTCCACCCAAAGTGACATAAGCAGACATTGCGGCACATCGTAAACATCTGAGGTCACAGTGTGGTGGTGAGTCTTAGGGGTCTCAGTCTGAATTGCCCTTTTCATCCATTGGAAATTTTTCTGCAGATTAAATTAGATGACTAAAGTATTGTCGAAGGCTTTCATGGCCAGAATCACTGGGTTGTTGTAGGGTTTTTGGGTTGTATGGCCGTATTCTAGAAGCATTCTCTCCTGACGTTTCGCCTGCATCTGTGGCAAGCATCCTCAGAGGTTGTGAGGTTTGCAGGCGAAACGTCACAGATGCAGGCGAAACGTCAGGAGTTTGGGGGGGGGGGGTTGCTGTCGCTCCATCCTCTACGACAAAGAGCTATCATGATTTCCTCCTTACTTTTGGTTGCTGGGCATGTTCTGATCTTTTTCTTTATGGTGTCATAAAATACCTCCCCCACTTGTTTTAGCGGTACCTACTTTCTCAACTTACAGCTCAAGCTGTTTTTGATCTGCTTAGGTAAACAGTGTGCTGGGCTGACTGTCGGGTGCTCACGCCGACCCGGAGCTTTGAACTGGCAACTTTTTGGTTGGTAGATCTTATCATTCCTGATGATTTACCAGCTGTGCTAAAGCCCAGAACCTATCTAGAATGCTACCATATGTGAATTTGCATTTATTTCAGTATTTTGTATTTTCCCCACCCTCCAGCATCTGATTATTCTGAGGATCATGACTGGAAAAGAATTGATACAGGTCCCAGAGTGTCTGCTTACCCTCTGCAGCATTTCTTTGTAGAACTGCATTCCCCAATGAATTTAGTGACAAGGGGGCAGATGGAGTAGCAGTCACCCCCAACAGCTCTACATTCTGCATTGGTTTTGATCTCTTCCTTGGCAACTCCTGTGGAAAGAAATGACCAAGTAAATGATACAAAACAGATGGAAATGCAACGGACTGATCTCGGACTATGACTTTGGAAGTGGATTTGGAGTTGGTCTTGGATTTGTTAACTTTTAAAGGGATGCTTTTAATTTATTGTTTACTTAGTGCTCCTTTGAGGGGAAGTGCCGAAGAGTCATTGTCAGTGCCATCTTCTTGTCCATGTCCAGAGGTGGAACTGTGGTATAGACAGCAGATGGCATCAATGCTTCTTTTAGGACAGACAAAGCTCTTGCCTTTCACCATTTGACTCAGAGAAGGGGATGTTTCCATTTTCATAAGAGTTAGAAGACAGTACCTACATTGATCTCTGAATATGAGATGCTTCACATGTTTTGAACCCCTTTCTCTCATCTCATTTCCCTCCTCTTAGGCCAGATCTACACTGCTATTAACTACATTATATGGGGCAACAACAGGCATGGGCAAACCTTGGCCCTCCAGTAGGCTGTTAGGAATTTTGGGAGTTGGAGCCCAAAACACCTGGAGGGCTGAAGTTTGCCCATGCCTAGGCTACACTGCAGTTTAAAAATGTATTATATGGCAGTGTAGATCCAACCTTAGCAAACCTCATCACTTTTGTGCCAAATCGCCACTGGTTTGCAAGTTTGTTATGGCATTATTGCCATTTGTGAAGCGCTAACATAATATTTGTGTTCCCCAATTCAACTATGATATATACAGTGTTTTGACTGCTGTGCGTTTAATAAAAATCCCCTTTTAGGGAATTCTGTGTAAAGTTGGCTTCTCCATTCCAGTCTCACTGATGCATAATTTGCCAACACTGCAATAAATCAATCAGGACATACATGAATTTGGAGCACATGTCCGAAGATAGATTATTTCCCTGTTTTATTTGTCTCTTACCTGGAGAAGTCAGTACCAGGATCAAGAAGATGGAAAACAGAAGAGGCAGGAACCGCATGATGCCGAAACAGATTGGCTTTGGAGTGGCCTGAAGAACGGTTGATGTTGGGATCTTTATCTCCTCCAACGCAATGATGTAATGACATTCAGCTGCTGGGATATATTCATCTGTTCAAAGCTGCTGAACGTGACCAATGAATGAGTTGAGGCACGTTTGTTATTTGAGGAAGGAAGGATATCAAAGCCAGGTTATTCCTTCCCTCCAGAGTGCAGATGGAGTGAGAGGAAAACCTCAACCATTCTTCCCTGATGCATAATTGGCCAACAATTTAGGAGAGCTGATTTCCGAAAAATGAAGGAAACACTGAGCAGCATTCCGTGGACACAGATACTAAAAGACAAGGGAGTTACGGATGGATGGGAATTTCTCAAGAGTGAAATAATCAAGGCGCAATTGCAAACCGTGCCAACAAAGAGAAAAAATAGGACAAGTGCAAAGAAGCCAGAATGGATGTCCAAAGAACTTCTAACTGTGCTAAGACATAAAAGAGACATGAACAAGAAGTGGAAAAAGGGAGAAATCACCAAAGAAAAATTCAATAGCCAACACCTGTAGGGAAAAGGTCCGCAAGGCTAAAGCACAAAACGAGCTCAGGCTTGCCAGGGACATTAAAAACAATAAAAAGGGCTTCTTTTCTTATGTCAGTAGAAAAAGGAAAAACAAGGAGGCGATAGGGCCTCTTCAAGGAGAAGATGGGGCAATGCTGACAGGGGATAGGGAAAAGGCAGAACTGCTTAATGCCTTCTTTGCCTCGGTCTTCTCACAAAAAGAGAGTCTTCAACCTCAGCAAGATGGAGTGGATGAGGGATTAGAGGATATCCAACCCCAAATTGGGAAACAAGTCGTCCAGGAATACCTGGCCACTCTTAATGAGTTCAAATCCCCAGGGGAAGATCAACTACACCCAAGAGTATTGAAAGAACTAGCAAAAGTCATCTCGGAACCATTATCCACCTTTGAGAGTTCTTGGAGAACGGGAGAAGTTCCAGCAGATTGGAGGAGGGCCAATGTGGTCCCAATCTTCAAGAAGGGAAAAAAGGATGACCCAAACAATTACGTCCGGTCAGCCTCACGTCGATACCAGGCAAGGTTCTGGAAAAGATTGTTAAGGAAGTGGTCTGCAAACACTTAGAAACAAATGCGGTCATCGCTAATAGTCAACATGGATTGATCAAAAACAAGTCATGCCAGACTAATCTGATCTCTTTTTTCGATAGAGTTACAAGCTGGGTAGATGCGGGGAATGCCGTGGATGTAGCGTACCTGGATTTCAGTAAGGCCTTCGACAAGGTCCCCCATGACCTTCTGGCAAGGAAACTAGTCCAATGTGGGCTAGGCAAAACTACGGTGAGGTGGATCTGTAATTGGTTAAATGGACGAACCCAGAGGGTGCTCACCAATGCTTCCTCTTCATCCTGGAAAGAAGTGATGAGTGGAGTGCCGCAGGGTTCCGTCCTGGGCCCGGTCCTGTTCAACATCTTTATTAATGACTTAGATGAAGGGTTAGATCTACAGAGACACTCGCTGGAACACCTCAGCAAGCGAGAGTCCAAAAGTGGCAGGCTCAAACCCAGAACCTCAACCAATGGCTGATACCAAATGAGAGACTCCCCCCTGGGCACCCAGAGGACTGGGCGACTTGGAAGGCGCTGAACAGACTGCGCTCTGGCACCACGAGATGCAGAGCCAACCTTCAGAAACGGGGCTACAAAGTGGAATCCTCGACATGCGAGTGTGGAGAAGAGCAAACCACTGACCACCTGCTGCAATGCAACCTGAGCCCTGCCACATGCACAATGGAGGACCTTCTTGCAGCAACACCAGAGGCACTCCAAGTGGCCAGATACTGGTCAAAGGACATTTAACCAACTACCAAACTCACAAGTTGTGTATTTTTCTGTCTGTTTGCTTGTTCTGTTAGAAATGTAATATATAATGGACTGGTTGCTCTGACACGACAAATAAATCTAAGTCATTAATAAAGATGTTGGACAGGACCGGGCCCAGAATGGAACCCTGCTAATGGCACTCCGCTCGTCGCTTCTTCCCAGGATGAAGAGGAAGCATTGGTGAGCACCCTCTGGGTTCATCCGCTTAACCAATTTCAGATTCACCTTACCGTAGTTTTGCCTAGCCCACATTTGACTAGTTTCCTTGCCAGAAGGTCATGGGGGACTTTGTCGAAGGCCTTACTGAAATCCAGATACGCTACATCCACAGGATTCCCTGCATCTTCCTCTATTGAAAAAAGAGATCAGAGTCATTTCTCCATGCCAGGAGAGCTCTATCAGCTCTCTAATGGAGGCTGGGTATGTTCTTTCATTTTTAAGGGGTTGGGGGGGCTTTTGGTGAGGGGGTTAGATTGTTCGGATGCACACGCTTTCTGGGATGTGTGTGAATAGGGGCCCAGGAACATCCGCATTTTTAAAACACGAATGCTCCTGAGATAATGGGCTGTGTGGAAGTGCCCTTATAGTAATCCTAAGGCAGTGGCTCTCAACCTGTAGGTCCCCAGATGTTTTGGCTAGTAAACTGGCTGGGATTTGTGGGAGTTGTAGGCCAAACACTTGGGGACCCACAGGCTGAGAACCATGGCCTCAAGGCAAACCTATCATATCGCTATTGTTCAAATGTATGACAGTTCTTCAGGTTGTTATGGATCATTATCTTATCATCTGGAGAGTCAGCATGGTGTAGTGGTTTTAGCATTACATGATAACTCTGGAGACCAGGGTTTGAATCGCTGCTTGGCCAAGGAAACTTACTGGGTGGTCTTGGGTACATCTCATTCTTCACTCCACTGACATAGAAACCACCAGTTCCCATTGCTTGGGTGATTGCATTCTCATGGGTTGAATCCACTTGTTTCTATCTAGCTTTACCTAGTGAGGTGGCAGGAAACAGGTTCCTTTTGCAATATTTATTCTACGTGGATTGCATTGTTGAAAATTTAGAAAAAATCGCTGTTGTTCAAACACTGGATACAGTTTTATTTAGATAAGTTTTTGATTATTTCAGATTTTGTTTACAGGTCACATTGACATTTTTCCACAGTGAAAGGATTAGACAGCTAATTCCATAATGTTGTCCACAGAATCCCCATTTACACCAG
Source organism: Anolis sagrei ordinatus (assembly GCF_025583915.1). Classification (NCBI taxonomy): domain Eukaryota; kingdom Metazoa; phylum Chordata; class Lepidosauria; order Squamata; family Anolidae; genus Anolis; species Anolis sagrei. The sequence goes on from NW_026844366.1 coordinate 343,344,566, forward strand.
ATTAAATGGTGTATTAGTAGTAATGCCGCTATTTGTTCTTTCCACAGACTCTAGAACTGTAGTTCTTTAATAAAGTCTTTCTAAACATAAAAGCTTAAACCAGGGCTGTGGAATCTTTGAATTTTCACATATTTTGGTCTATGATTCCTATTTTTTTCAGGTCAGGAGTGACGTGAGAAACTGTAAGTCACTTTTGGTGTGAGAGAATTGGCTGTCTGCAAGGACACTGCCCAGTGGATGCCTGGATGTTTGATGTTTTACCGTCCTTGTGGGAGGCTTTTCTCATGTCCCCGCATGGGGAGAGGGAGCTCAATCCAATCTCCCCGGATTCGAATGGCTAACCTATCGGTCAGAAGTGTTGTTGGCACAAGGGTTTAACCCATTGCGCCACCGGTGGTTCCTATGATTCCTATAAGACTCACTCAGCCTGGAAATGGTTTTTGGGAGTTGTAGTCCAAAATAGCCAGGAAGCCAAGGGTTCACTATTCTTGCCTAAAAGTATCTACACTACACAATTATACTATTTTGAAACCAGTTTAACTATCATGATGTCATTTTAGGCAATCTTGAGATTTGTTGTCTGGTGAGGTGCTTAGGTTTCTCTGCTAAAGAATTCTAGCTCATTTTTCTGAATTATTGCTACTCAAGAGAATTCTAAATGCTGATATCAATAGGAGTCTAATGCCTAGATCAAGGGATGTCATGCTTCCCCTCTATTCTGCCTTGGTTAGACCACACCTGGAATACTGTGTCCAATTGTGGGCACCACAACTGAAGAGAGATATTGACAAGCTGGAATGTGTCCAGAGGAGGGCAACTAAAATGATCAATGGTATGGAGAACAAGCCCTATGAGCAGAGGCGGCCCTAGGTAATTTTCAATGGTAAGCAAAGAGTATTTTGCAGCCCCCCCCCCAAAACCAATCACTGATATATATATATATATATATATATATATATGGCATGGACAAATTTTGGCCCTCCAGATATTTTGGACTTCCTACTGGCTGTTTGAAGTTGTGGGAGTTGAAGTCCAAAACACATGGAGGGCCAAAGTTGGCCTATGTCATCCATATATATCTGGTGATCTTGAAAAGAAAGTAATGAGAAAATTGGTTTCTAATATATGAAATTTCTTGATGCATGTGAGTAAACAGTATTTCTTGTTGCTTCTTTGTCAGTGTTGATGTAGCGATTGTCTGGTTTGCCTCCTCTTGAACATAAAACATATCATTGTCCTTCTTCAGGGATCCTTTTCAAATCTATGGTATTATATATCTTCCATATGTGTGTGTGTGTGTGTGTGAATCGTATAGATCTATCTCTATCTATGGCTGGATGGCTGTTTGTCAGGAGGGCTTTGATTATGTTTTCTTGCTCTGGTGAAGGGAGTTGGTCTGGATGGCCATAAGGCAGCATTTCTTAACCTGGGAGTCGGGACCCCTGGGGGGATCATGAGGGGGTGTCAGAAGGGTCGCCAAAGACCACAGGAAAACAGTGTTCAATGTGGGAAGTTTGGCACAATTCTTTCGTTGGTGGGTTTCAGAATGTTCTTTGATTGTAACTATAAATCCCAGTAACTACAACTCCCAAATGTCAAGGTCTATTTTCCCAAACTCCATCTGTGTTCATATTTGGGCACATGGAGCATTTGTGCCAAGTTTGGTCTAAATCCTTGTTTGAGTCCACAGTGCTCTCTGGGTGTAGGTGAATTACAGCTCCAAAACACAAGGTCAATGCCCACCAAACCCTTCCAGTATATTCTGTTCACTGTGAGTTCTGTGTGCCATATTTGGTTCAATTCCATTATTGGTGCAGTTCAGAATATTCTTTGATTGTAGGTGAACTATACATCCCAGTAACTACAACTCACATATGTCAAGGTCTATTTTCCCCCAAACTCCACCAGTGTTTACATTTGGGCACACTTCCTAACGCCGGGAGAGGGACGCACACACGCCGGCGTTGAGTCCTTTGGCCTACGAGCGTGAGGAGGAGGAGGAGAGGAAGACAACGCGTGCACACACACACGCACTTGTGAGGGAAGGAGAGCTAGCTGCCTCAGTGTTGTTTGGGGCAGGGGCGACTCAAGAGCTCCTCAAGAGCACCCCAACGAGACGCGCGCTCTACGCAAAAGCGTAATTTGTGTACTGTCTTGGGCTGCCTCTGCCTATGAGGAACAGCTTAAAGAGCTGGGCATGTTTAGCCTGAAGAAGAGAAGGCTGAGAGGAGGCATGATGAGGGCCATGGATAATATGTGAGAGTAAGTCATAGGGAAGATGGAGCAAGATTGTTTTCTACTGCCCTGGAGACTAGGACGTGGAACAATGGCTTCAAACTACAAGAAAGGAGATGCCATCTGAACATTAGGAAGAATTTCCTGACTGTGAGACCTGTTCAGCAGTGGAACTCTCTGCTCTGAACTGTGGTGGGGGCTCCATCTTTGGCGTCTTTTAAACAGAGGCTGGATGGCCATTTGTCGGGGGTGCTTTGAATGCAATATTCCTGCTTCTTGACAGGGGGTTGGACTGGATGGCCCAGGAGGTCTTTTCCAACTCTATGATTCTGTGATTCTATATCTGGTGGCATAATCGGAGAGGTGAATCTATTAAAGTCTGAACCAAATTCCTCTCAAAATATGTTTATTAGTTTTTATTTTGTGATAAAGACCAGAAGTCTCTAGATGTCACATAGACATCCAGGAACGATTTCTCAGTTACTGTGGGCCATTGATCCCATGGGGATAAGCCCCCAGTTTCTCTGCCCTCTTTCTCTTTTTCTTCTTTGTTTTCATCCTATGGCAATTGCCACACACTTAATTCAAAGTGCAAAAGTATTTTGTGCTCTATGAAATCACTGGGGAGAGGGAAGGCAGCAGAATGTTGTCCTTTATCGTAGGCTCAGCAAAGTTTGAGTGTTTTTCTCCATTAACTTCTGTCCACTTGATGACACTCTGAAGCTGCTTGGTTGCACGTGCCCAAGTTTCGTTTCTGATATGTTAGAGTATATATGTTTTGGCAGCCTTCTTGCTTTGGCCACACATCCGTTGTTACAAGCACTCGCCCTATGTACAAGCAGGGAACTCCCTATTAATTTGGTATTCCACTTTGATCGATGTGTGTTATGTTAACCTTGGATGTTCTAATTTTATGTTATTTGGTGTTTTGTTGATTTGGTTTATTCTTGGGTACATTTTATGTTTTTTACTCTGTACTATGTGCCTTGTAAGCCATCCCGAGTCCTCTTGGGCAGATGGAGCAGGATACAAATAAAGCTATTATTATTATTATTATTATTATTATTATTATTATTATTATTATTATTAATGCCTTTATTTTCCAAAAAGACACAAGAAGCATTTTTTTGCATGGTATTGGACAGATACAGCATTGTAACTATGGAGAGGAAAGTTATCTCCCAATCATAATTCTGTGTCCCAGTGAATTTTCTAGCACTAGAGAAATAAAACCAGGGCCATGGTAGTACAGCAGGCTAAACCGCTAAGCTGCAAAACTTGTTGACCAGAAGATCAGTGGTTAGAATCTACAGATACGGTGAGCTCCCATTGTTAGGCCCATCTTCTGCCAACCTAGCAGTTGAAAAACATGCAAATGTGAATAGATAAATAGGTACCGCTTGGCAGGAAGGTATCAGTGCTCAATGCAGTCATGCTGGCCACATGCCCTTGGAGGTGTCTACAGACAACGCCGGCTCTTTGGCTTAGAAATAGAGATGAGTACCTCCCCTAGAGCCAGACTCGACTAGACTTAATGTCAAGGGGAAACCTTTACCTTTATTAGAGAAATAAAGCTTAGGCATCCCAAAATAGAGCACACTAATGTACATTATAGGCTCTGTTTTGAATTTAGTGAAGAGAAGACTGAGGAGATATTATATCCATCTTTAAATATCTGAAAGATGATTTGTCAAAGATGGGATAAGATTGTTTTCTGTTGTTTGGAAGAGTTTCTTAACTTTTTCCTGACTATGCCCCGCTTCCTGTGAATTTGAATGCAGGCAACACTGAAGTGATCCTGGCCAGTCAAAAGGCAAATCAAGGAACTCCCATTGAAAAGAAAATCTGTGGTTTATGTTTGCTCCTGGAGATTTGTAAACAAAAGGAAAAAAAAGGTGGAGGGGGAAGCCAACCTTAATTGTAAGATTATTCACACGGCCATCTTGATACAAGTTAATGGTGGTAAATATTGCTCATTGTGTCTTACAACTGTTGGCGTTCCAGCTACAAGAATTCATCATCACAGACATTCATGCAAGGGCCACCAATGGAATTTATCTGTTATAGTAAGACTCTTGTAACATATACTAACATCTTGAGGAAACTGGTCCCTCTTAGCATCGGACATGGAAAGAGTCTCCTCGAAGACTGAGTAAATACAATCGGGTGTCCCCTGGGCAAGGTTTCTTGTAAATGGCAACCTTTCCAACCCAAAAACATTGCTTTACTTTATGCAGTGCTTTTGATGCAAAATAAATAAAGCATTTTCTAGATTCTCCAGGTGAGTCTATGGTACGCTTTCCCTTGAACTGATGATATTGGAAGGCCTAGCACATTTCTAGAGTGAATACATCTAACGGAATATCTTGGATTCCCAACACAATGTGAGGATATGTTGTGACTGGAAGTAATTTAATAACGTTTGGTCATATCAAACTCTAGAGCATCTTCTAATTTAAATACACACAGTCTAAATAAATCTAGGTTCTTGTAGGTTTTTTTGGGCTATAGGGCCATGTTCTAGAGGCATTTCTCCTGATGTTCGCTTGCATCTATGGCAAGCATCCTCAGAGGTAGTGAGGTCTGTTGGAATTAGGAAATGGGTTTATATATCTGTGGAATGACTGGGGTACCCCAGCCATTCCACAGATAATTATAAACCCATTTTCCTATTTCCAACAGACCTCACTACCTCTGAGGATGCTTGCCATAGATGCAGGCGAAACGTCAGGAGAAATGCCTCTAGAACATGGCCCTATAGCCCGAAAAAACCTACAAGAACCAAGTGATTCCAGCCATGAAAGCCTTCGACAATACAGTCTAAAAGTCATTTTTACATAACATGTTGATAGTTTTATTCATGTAATAAAGTTTGTGTGTGTTGATCTATCCAGAAATTAAAGGTGTCACCATCTTAGCCACCTAAGTGGATTATTTTTGATTTTGGAATTCCCAACCTATGATATGCAATGTTAAACAGCATGAATACACTTCGGTAGCATGGCAACCCCTTTTGAGACGTTTAAAGGTTTGGTTATAATGGTAACTGCATAGTATAAATTCAGTTTTTCAAAAAACCCTGTTGGGTTGTGTATATGTTTGTGTGAATATTGACCAAGCCTTAACAATTCTGATTGAATGACAATGAGATTCTTTTCTGAGTCCCTCTGAAATAAGGCACGCAAAAATTTCACTGCAAGTTTATTTGCATTCAGAAAGGAGCAAGAGGAAAGGAAAGTTTGCCAAGTTTCTGATCAGTAGCAAAAGATTTTTTGAAGCTGATTCCAATGGTTGTGAAAGAAAGGATGAAGCATTTGCAAGCCGTTCTGCTGGTCACGTTCCACAAGATCTCAAAGGATGTAGCTTCTGGGACTTTCAATTTTTGGTAGGATCATGCCATCACTTTCCAATGTTTCTGCAGGAAAACAATGAAACAAGTTTTCATTTCCACTCAAAGGGATATAAGCAGACATTGCGGTATACAGCACATCATAAACATCTGAGGTTAGAGTGCAGCGGCGTGTCTAAGGGATTCAGTTTGAATTGCCCTTTTCATCCATTGGATTTTTTCTCCCTGCGGATCATGTTAGATGTTCTCCCATGTCTTTCATTTTTTCCCCTAATGATGCCATGACTAATGCTGACAATCAATATAAGTGGCATTGTCAATATTGGCTAAATAATGTGGTTTAAAGCCTGAGCCAATGATGTTACATCATTAGATGAAGCAATCTCATACACCGTGGAGGAAAACTGGATAGAGAATGATGCCCTTTCAGATCAATCTTTCCACTTATTTTCCTTTGGCCTCAGGTAATAGGGGAAGGAAAGCCTTCCTTTTACATTACCAAGCAATCTTTTCTTTTCTAGTGAAGCATGTCTTATCACGACATGTTCAAGTCTGACTTTCTCATTTTAGTGATCTTGGCTTCTAGGGAGAGTTGAGGTCTGATTCGCTCCCTCCCAACTCTACAATGATATGGTTTTGTTATTCTGAACCAATAATAATAACAATAATAAAGGTGGCCCCAGTGGTGATGGACACACTGGGTGCAGAGCCTAAAGACCTTGGCCTGCACTTAAACACAATTGGCGCTGACAAAATTACTATCTGTCAGCTGCAAAAGGCCACCCTACTCAGATCTGCACATTATTTTCCAATACATCACACAGTCATAAATACTTGGGAAGTGTCCGACGTGTGATCCAATACAACAGCCAGCAGAGTGACCTTGCTTGCTGTGTACTAATCTTTTTGTGTTTCAAATAGCAACAACAACAACAACAACAATAAACATGGACAAAATCACAATCTGTCAACTGCAAAAGGCCACCTTACTTGGATCTGCGCGCATCATTCGAAAATACACCACACAGTCCTAGACGCTTGGGAAGTGTTCGACTTGTGATTTTGTGATACGAAATCCAGCATATAGATCTCGTTTGCTGTGACATACTGTGCTTTTGTGTCAGAATAATAATAATAATAATAATAATAATAATAATAATAATAATAATAATTTATATTCTGCCCTATCTCCCCAAGGGGACTCAGGGCGGATCACAGTACACATACATGGCAAACATTCAATGCCATTTTGGATAGACAGGACAGAGACAGACAGAACAGAAAGGAGGTATGTTGTGTCGACATCCAGCTTTTTGATGCCTTGAAGGTTGTGCTTGAATCCAGCCACAGGGGGGTGCTGTTGCTCCATCCTCTTTTCCAAAGAGCCATCAGGATTTCCTCCTTTCTTTTGGTCGCTGGGCATGTTCTGATTTTTTCTTTATGGTGTTGTAAAATACCTCTCCCACTTTTTTTTAGTGGTACCTAATTTCTCTACTTACAGCTCAAGTTGCTTTCGAACTGCTTAGGTAAACAGTACGCTGGGCTGACAGTCGGGTGCTCATGCTGACCTAGAGCTTCGAACGGGAAACCTTTCGGTTGCTAGATCTTATCATTCCTGGTGATTTACCAGCTCTGTTAAAGCCCAGGACCTATCTATCTATCTGGAATGCTCCCATATGTGATTTTGCATCTATTTTGATATTTTGCATTAGGTTTTCCCCACCCTCCAGAATCTGATTATTCTGAGGTTCATGAGGATTGGTCAAGAATTGATACAGGTCGCAGAGTGTCTGCTTACCCTTTGCAGCATTTCTGTGACAAACTGCATTTCCCAATGGTGACAGTGCCACGAGGACAGAAGAAGGAGTAGCAGCCACCCCTAGCAASTCTACAATCTGCATAGGTTTTGATCCCTGCCTCGGCAACTCCTGTGGAAAGAAATGACCAAGTAAATGATACAAAAAAGATGGAAATGCACAAAGAAAATGCAATTGCAAGGMTTTTATRCCCCCCCCCCCCCCAATGCTAACTGAATATTTATTGAGTCAAGTCTACCTTGAGATTTTAAGGTTTGGTGTATAAAATTTGGGGATAGTRGGAGGATGACTAAACATAAAAAGAGACATCTGCTTTGTTAACTTAGCAACATAATATGTTTAGTCAAGGAAACAGATTACAAGGGTTTTGGAGGGATATTTTTGAAATTTTGAGGGTGTTTAAATAGAAAGAGGAACATTCATTTTGACAAATTGGTGAAGCATTAAATTAAGTGTATTTTTGTGAGGTTATTTATTTCTCTTACTTTTTTTATTTGTTTAAACTTTTTTTTAAAAAAACCCATACTATTATGATATGATGTTTAGCTAATACAGGAAAATAATATAGTATATGAATGCACATGGCCATTAAATTGCTTTATGTGCAGAAATGAAAAGATGAAAATTACATAAATTGATGACTGATTTGTCAAAGTAAGGAAACATTATGTGGTGGAAATTATCATAACTTAGAATTTAAAGAATAGTGTTCTTGAATAATACATAAAAGTTCATTTTTATGTCATGTCAGGAGCGACTTGCCCAGGGGATGCCTGGATGATTTGATGTTTTTATCATCTTTGTGGGAGGCTTCTCTCATTTCCCCACATGAGGAGCTGGAGCTGATAGAGGGAGCTCATCCGCCTCTCCCCGGATTTGAACCTGAGACCTGTCGGTCGGTCTTCAGTCCTGCCGGCACACGGGTTTAACCCACTGCACCACCGGGGGCACCTAGTAGTGGTTTTGCTAAATATAAGGCCTCCCCCGAAAGTAAGACCTAGCTCCCCCTGGTGGCCGGAAGCTGCAATACTGTCTTTGCTGTACAAGTGGTCCAGGAACTGCTGTGGGAAATGTTTACGGTCTCCAGACAGTGTGTGGGAGCCAGGGACTTTACAGCCCTTATTTTTTGTGGCCCTGTGTGTGTATCAGGCAACCAGTGTGACCAGACAACTACTGTACATTATATAATAACTGTTTATTTTTTTGTTCAACAATAAATGTGAAATCTTCTTCATGGAAAAATAAGACATCCCTGGAAAATAAGACCTAGCGCAACTTTGGGAGCAAAAATTAATATAAGACACTGTCTTATTTTCAAGGAAACAGGGTAGTAGTAATCTTTTGTGGGTAGTCAGCTTCTCCTCTCCTGACATTCCATTGCCTCAGCACTATAAGAGGGTTTTGCAAGCCCAGTCGCTCTTGTTGCAACGATGTGGTACGAAACTCACCATGCTACCAGATTCAATGCGGATTTTAATGTTGAGGCAAATGATTTTAATGAATTTAATGTTTATGTAGTCAAACGGGCTGCAACCAGATTAATCACCAGAGCACCATACAGGGAGCATACCTCCCCCCTGTTATGCCAGCTCTGTCAGCGATAGCGGAAGTTTTGCACAAGCTTGGGAGAAAACATGGACTCTGGAGACGTCTGGTTACAAACCAGGTTCCATTTACTTAGAGCAGTTCCAGAACACATCCATTACAGTAAGCGACCAGACATGAAGTACACAGTATGCAGGACAAAGGAAGTAGAAGTGTAAACAATTCTACAGCTGCTTGGCAGATACCAGACACTCCCTAATTTTCTCACAACTCCACACAAAGAGTTTCTCAGGGTTACTTTCTCACAGCCTCTAACATAAACATACATCATAGCAATACAATCTTGTGGCATCCATATTTCTACTGCATGAAATTACATTTAAAGCACATTATATACATCAACATACACTGAGAAGCTCCACTGGCTGCCAGCCCAGTTCCAAGCACAATTCAAAGAGCTGGTCTTGGCCTATAAATCCCTATATGGTTCTGGCCCAGCTTATTTGTCCGAACGTATCTCCCTCTACGATGCACCTTGGATTCTAAGATCGTCTAGGGAGGCCCTGCTCTCGATCCTGCCTCCTTTGCAAGCACGATTGGCGGGGATGAAAGACAGGGCCTTCTTGGTGGTGGCCTCCCATCTGAGAAGGGTGGAATATAAATAAACAAACAAATAAATAGTAATGGTGAGGCCCTGGACCATATTTTAGTTTTGGAGGTCCAGTGACCACAGTTCCTGGGGAACACTGGAGGTCCAGTTAGGAACCATTGTATTACCTAGTGGTTCTCAATCGGTGAATCCCCAGGTGTTTTGGCCTACAACTCCCAGAAATCCCAGCCAGTTTACCAGCTTTTAGGATTTCTAGGAGTTGAAGGCCAAAACATCTGAGGAAACACAGGTTAAGAACCACTGCATTAGCTGAAACATTGGAAGCCATTTGTCAATTTGTCTTTTTTCCCTTCAAGGTAGGTAGGTTTTGTTTTGTTTAGTATAATATGCTACTGTAGTTTGCAGTTGTTTTTAGTAGTCTTTAGTTTGTATGCTGTTTTATATGTAAAAATTGTGTGTGTCAAAAAAATTGAAATTTTTTGCACTTTCAAGATTGGTACCTCTTCATATTGGGTTTTTCTTCTTTCTGTGATGAATTTCTGTCACATAAGTTCTTAAATATTTAATGACAGGAATCCTATTGTTGAGTGTCTGCTACAGCAGAAACATTTACACTGTCGAATTATTGAAATTTGATACCACTCTAACTGCCAATGCTATGGAATCAAAGAAGTTGTAGTTTTAACAAGGTCTTGAGCCAAAAAATGCTGGTGTCTCACCAAGCTACATCTTCCATGACTCCATAGCATTGAGATATGGCAGTTAAAGTGGTGTGAAGTTGCATTCATTCTACATTGTATATACACTCATTGAATTATCTCTTCAATAGTGGATCAACAAGAATGCAAAATCCAATGGATTCCGTGTCTCTAACCTAGTTGAGACTAACAATCATATTTAGGCCATTTCCCCAAACATCTATTACCAGTTTCCCAACTGCATATTTTATTGCTGGTCAATATTTCGTTCAAATTGTACACTTGTGTCCAAGTGCACCCAAGAAAGACTCTTACCTGGCCCTTGTAGAAGCCCAAGAAGAAGAACAGCAAAGACAAGGTAAAGGATCTTCATGGTTCTATTGCTTTCAGAAACAAGAGTGCATTTGCAGTGGGCCAGGTCCCTGCATTTATATTGCCGTAAGGATTGCGTCATACCAATCCTTACGTTACGGGATGTATTTGAATTTTTTATTGATTTACCTTCACCTGTTTTATCATTAAGTAATCAAATATTGCAACAGGTTGCATACAGAGGAAGGGCTGCCATATGTCAAGGGCAATTGGATGGGGATGTTCCAGAGCTCTACTGTATACGACATGTCTTGCATGCTCAATCCGCTGGATCCAATCCCTGTCATTTCCATACAGGACTGGAAAAGACCCTTGCTAAACCCATTGAGTAAGATCAATGTAGAGGCTCCCATACTTTCGGGCCAAGGGACATACCTTTGGGTGCATGGCATGGTTTTCCTGCATGCTAAAGGTTTGGATGCCAAGATGGTAAACTAGTAGGTAAACTACATGGCAAACTACTATGCTCAGCCCTGAGCAATTATAGGAAGACACAAGAAAGACCTTCAACTGAAATTCAGGAGAGTTGCTTCCAGTCAGAATGAAGTAGAATAATCTGTATTAATAAAAATGTAATGTTTGTTTGTGGGATTAACATAACTCAAAAACCACTGGATGAATTGCCGCCAAATTTGGACACAAGACACCTACTAACGCAAGGAGTGACCATCACTCAAAAAATTGATTTTGCCATTTGGGAGTTGTAGTTGCTGGGATTTATAGTTAACCTACAATCAAAGAGCATTCTGAACTCCACCAGTGATAGGATTGAACCAAACATGGCACACAGGACTCCTATGACCAACAGAAAACACTAGAAGGGTTTGGTGGGCATTGACTTTGAGTTTGGGAGTTGTAGTTCACCTACAAAGAAGACAGAATGGATGTCTAAAGAACTTCTAACTGTGCTAAGACACAAAAGAGACATGCACAAGAAGTGGAAAAAGGGAGAAATCACCAAAGAAGAATTCAAACAAATAGCCAACTCCTGTAGCAAGGCTAAAGCACAAAATGAGCTCAGGCTTGCCAGGGACATTAAAAACAATAAAGAGGGATTCTTTTCTTAAGCCAGTAGAAAAAGGAAGAACAAGGAGGCAATAGGGCCTCTTTGAGGAGAAGATGGGGCAAGCTGACAGGGGATAGGGAAAAAGCAGAACTACTTAATGTCTACATCCACGGAAGTCATGCTCCCCCTCTATTCTGCCTTGGTTAGACCACATTTGGGATACTGTGTCCAATTCTGGGCACCACAACTGAAGAGAGATGTTGACAAGCTGGAATGTGTCCAGAGGAGGGGGACTAAAATGATCAAGGGTTGGAGAACAAGCCCTATGAGGAGATATGATAGCCATGTATAAATATGTGAGAGGAAGTCACAGGGAGGAGGGAGCAAGCTTGTTTTCTGCTTCCCTGGAGACTAGGACGTGGAACAATGGCTTCAAACTACAAGAAAGGAGATTCCATCTGAACATGAGGAAGAACTTCCTGACTGTGAGAGCCATCAGCAGTGGAACTCTCTGCCCCGGAGTGTGGTGGAGGCTCCTTCTTTGGAGGTTTTTAAACAGAGGCTAGATGGCCATCTGTCAGGGGTGCTTTGAATGCAATATTCCTGCTTCTTGGCAGGGGGTTGGACTGGATGGCCCATGAGGTCTCTTCCAACTCTTTGATTCTATGATTCTATGATTCTACATCCAGAGAGCACTGTAGACTCAAATAATGATGGATCTGGACCAAACTTGGCAGGAATATTCCATATGCCCCAATATGAATACAGATGGAGTTTGGGGGAAATAGACCTTGACATTTGGGAGTTGTATTTACTGGGATTTATAGTTCACGTACAATCAAAGACCTTGCTGAACCCCACCAACGACAGAATTGGGGCAAACTTCCCACACAGAACCCCCATACTTAAGGCCATCCAGTCAAACTTCCTTCACCAGGGCAAGAAAATGTAATCAAAGCCCTCTGACAAAGAGCATCCAGCCATAGATAGATATATATGATTCACACACACACAGTATCATAGATTTGAAAGGGACCCCTAAAGAAGGACAATTTGTTGCATGTTCCAGAGTAGGCAAACCAGACAATCTCCACATCAACATATATTAGAAACCAACACTTTCTAATTACTTTATTTTCCAGATCACCAGACTGGGCCACACCAACGCATGCCAGGGGACTGTTAGTAGAATCATAGAGTTGGAAGAGACCTCATGGGCCTTCCAGTCCAATCCCATTCTGCCAAGAAGTTGGAAAATTGCATTCAAAGCACCCATGACAGATGATCATCCAGCTTCTGTTTAAAAGCTTCTGTTTAAAAGCTTCCCCCATCACACTCTGGGGCAGAGAGTTCCACTGCTGAACAGCTCTCACAGTCAGGAGGTTTTTCCTAATGTTCAGATGGAATCTCCTTTCTTGTAGTTTGAAGCCATTGTTCCCGTCCTAGTCTCCAGGGCAGAAGAAAACAAGCTTGCTCCCACCTCCCTATGACTTCCTCTCACATATTTAGACATGACTATCATGTCTCCTCTCAGCTTTCTATTCTTCAGGCTAAACATACCCAGCTCTTTAAGCCGCTCCTCATAAGACTTGTTCTCCAGACCCTTGATTATTTTAGTTGCCCCCCTCTGGACACATTCTAACTTGTCAATATCTCTCTTCAATTGTGGTGCCCAGAATTGGACACAGTATTCCAGATGTGGTCTAACAAGGCAGAATAGAGGGGTAGCATGACTTCCCTGGATCTAGACACTATACTCCTATTGATGCAGGCCAAAATCCCATTGGCTTTTTTGCCGCTGCATCACATTGTTGGCTCATGTTTAACTTGTTGTCCACGAGGACTCCAAGATCTTTTTCACATGTACTGCTCTCGACCCATGCATCCCCATTATTATTATTATTATTATTATTATTATTATTATTATAATTATATTTATACCCTTCTTTATCTCCCCCAAAGGGGACTCAGAATGGCTTAACATCAAAGGATAAGCGCAACCATGTAAAATATATGAACATCGTGATTGGTCATGTTTAGTGGAGACACATCAAAGTCAATGGGAAAGCTAGCCATCTTTTTACTTTTCAGCTGTTGAATGAGAAGGTAAACAGTCGAACAGACAAGAAGCATGGGTATTATTTGCCAGAAGAGCAGAGTCAATGGAGAGCTTGTGATCAGGATAAAAGTATATAGATTGGACCAACATCAAAGAGAACCAGTTTCCCCAAAATATAACAGCTGCATATAGCATCCAAGATCTTATCTTGCACTATTACCGCTCGCCTCCTGTTCAAAGTGTAATTTCATTAACGATAAACTTGTTTCTGTTGTCAGTAATTGCAGATCACAAGCATTCTGTTTATTGCTTAATAGCCCATATCTGGGGCCCTAAAATAATCGTGATATGAGGTGTCCCAATATGCATTTTTAAAATATATCTTTCCTAAACACAGACAAAAACATTTTTAGCAATCTAAAATACATTTCAAGGTTACAACTGATATCTTATTTTCTATCAATATGAAAGTGTATATATGTATGTATGTATGTATCCCCAAAGGATTAATTGATATATGAACCAAACTTGGCAAGCATAGCCTTCAGTATCCAACTTAAAATACCGTATTTTCCTGCTTAACCTTGGAAAATCCTTGCTGAAGTTGAGGGTCATCTAATATGCCAGGTATTAAAAATCACTTCCTGTTTTGGGTCCAAAACAAGATAGAGGCTCCTAAAAGGCGAGGGAGGCAGACAGTTGGAGCAGAGCGCCCAAAGCAGCAGCAGATGCTGTGCTCCTCCAGCATTGCTTGGTTCCTGCTGCTGGGTTTCAGCCTCCCTGAGGGGCTCTTCCACTCCATGCCCACCTTGGCTGTCAGTGTGATGGAGGAGGAGGTAATATACTTGCTGGATGACCGTGTCACCTCCTCCTCCGCCGCACTGACAGCCGAGGTGGGCTGTCAGTCCTGTTCAACATCTTTATTAATGACTTAGATGAAGGGTTAGAAGGCAGGATCATCAAGTTTGCAGACGACACCAAATTGGGAGGGATAGCCAATACTCCAGAGGACAGGAGCAGGATTCAAAACCATCTTCACAGATTAGAGAGATGAATGGCCAAAACTAACAAAATGAAGTTCAACAGTGACAAATGCAAGATACTCCACTTTGGCAGGAAAAACGAAATGCAAAGATACAGAATGGGATGCCTGGCTCGAGAGCAGTACGTGTGAAAAAGATCTTGGAGTCCTCGTGGACAACAAGTTAAACATGAGCCAACAATGTGATGTGGCGGCAAAAAAAAAGCCAACGGGATTTTGGCCTGCATCAATAGGAGCATAGTGTCTAGATCTAGGGAAGTAATGCTACCCCTCTATTCTGTTTTGGTTAGACCACATATGGAATATTGTGTCCAGTTCTGGGCACCACAATTCAAGAGAGATATTGACAAGCTGGAATGTGTCCAGAGGAGAGCGACTAAAATGATAAAAGGTCTGGAGAACAAGCACTATGAGGAGCGGCTTAAGGAGCTGGGCATGTTTAGCCTGAAGAAGAGAAGGCTGAGAGGGGATATGATAGCCATGTATAAATATGTGAGAGGAAGCCACAGGGAGGAGGGAGCAAGCTTGTTTTCTGCTTACTTGGAGACTAGGACGCGGAACAATGGCTTCAAACTACAAGAGAGGAGATTCCATCTGAACATGAGGAAGAACTTCCTGACTGTGAGAGCCGTTCAGCAGTGGAACTCTCTGCCCCGGAGTGTGGTGGAGGCTCCTTCTTTGGAAGCTTTTAAACAGAGGCTGGATGGCCATCTGTCAGGGGTGATTTGAATGCAATATTCCTGCTTCTTGGCAGGGGGTTGGACTGGATGGCCCATGAGGTCTCTTCCAACTCTTTGATTCTATGATTCTATGATTCTGTGGGCATGGAGTGGAGGAGCCCCTCAGGGTGGCTGAAGCCTGGCAGCAGGAGCCAAGCAGGGACAAGGACTCGTATCTTTTTCACATGTACTGCACTCGAGCCACGCATTCCCCATTCTGTAGACACTAGACTCCTATTGATGCAGGTCCCATTGGCCTTTTTTTGCTGCCACATCACACTGTTGGCTCATTTCTAACCTGCTGTCCACCAGTACCCCAAAATCTTTTTCTCATGTACTGCTCTTGAGCCACGCATCCCCCATTCTGTATCTTTGCATTTCATTTTTTCTGCCTAAGTGGAGTATCTTGCATTTGTCCCTGTTGAACTTCATTTTGTTAGTTTTGGCCCATCTATCTAATCTGTTAAGATCACTTTGAATTCTGCTCCTGTCTTCTGGAGTATTGGCTATCCCTCCAGTTTGGTCCCATATGCAAACTTGATGATCATGCCTTCTAGTCCTTCATCTAAGTCATTACTAAAGATGTTGAACAGGACCGGGGCCAGGACAGAACCCTGCGGCACTCCTATCGTAATTTCTTTCCAGGATGAAGAGGAAGCATTGGTGAGCACCCTCTGAGTTCGTCTGCTTAACCAATTACAGATCCACCTAACCGTAGTTTTGCCTAGACCACATTTGACTAGTTTTGTGGTGGCCATAAGGAGAAAAATAAAATAATTATAATTTAAAATGAAAATAATGAGTATTAAGGCTTACCTGTCCGTTCTTGAGGGTGGGAAGTAGAGATTTTGGTAGAAGAGAAATTTAACAGATGACTTAGAAAACTTTTAGGCTGGCTCTATCTTAAGTCAATATTTGAAGGAGCCAAGGCTAAAGGCTGAAGGCTGAGGTAGGAAACTTGGCTCATGAGTTAAATCGATATTATTGATTCGAAAACTAACATCTAAAGGTCATGTAGTAGTAGCTCCACCTCCTGTCTGGTTGATGAAAATAGCAGGTAATTTCATACCCCTTTTTAAATGATCAACTGAGGAAAATAATGTATTGTGAAAGTAATTACAGGAGAATTAATAAGGGAAATGCATGCTTCGAATAAATTAAAGATACATATATGAAGACATATGTATAAAGAGAAATATATGAAGTTATGATTCATTCTAAAGATTACGTAAGTCATCTGGGAACGTGGCTGGTCAGCTGATGAAAGGGGAGCAGTGGAAATTATAGTATCTTGCCAACAATTGTTCTTGGCCTCGGTTCCTCGAGGACAAATTGATATTGATTAGATTGTGTAAATGTCAAGACCCATATGCGCATGTGTAAACCTGAGAATTTATGCTATAAATGCTGGAGCAAATCTGACTTCCAATGTATGTCAGATATTGTTTTCTGAACACCCTGTCAAGCTTGATAGAATTAAAGGCCTGGAATCAGTTGCTGTCTCCTTTCTCTTCCTTCCTGATTGTGCTCATCTGATCTCGGGTAACGAATCTTCCGCAACAGTTTCTTTGCCAGAAGTTCATTGGGGACGTTGCTGAAGGCCTTACTGAAATCCAGATACACTACATCCACAGGATTCCCTACATCTACCCAGCTTGTAACTATCAAAAAAGGAGGTCAGATTAGTCTGGTATGACTTGTTTTTGATCAATCCGTGTTGACTATTAGTGATAATCATATTTGTTTCTAAATGTTTGCAGACCACTTCCTTAACAATCTTTTCCAGAATCTTGCCCGGTATCGACATGAGGCTGACTGGACGGTAGTTGTTTGGGTCATACTTTTTTCCCTTCTTGAAGATTGGGATCACATTTGTCCTCCTCCAATCTGCTGGAACTTCTCCCGTTCTCCGAGAACTCTCAAAGATGATTGCCAATGGTTCCGAGATGGCTTCCGCTAGTTCCTTCAATACTCTTGGGTGTAGTTGATCTGGGCCCATGGACTTGAACTCGTTTCGAGTAGCCAGGTATTCCTGGATGACTTGTTTCCCAATTTGGGGTTGGATATCCTCTAATCCCTCATCCACTCTGTCTTGCTGAGGTTGAAGATGACATTCTTTTTGTGAGAAGACTGGGGCAAAGAAGGTATTTAGTAGTTCTGCCATTTCCCTATCCCCTGTCAGCATTGCCCCATCTTCTCCTCGAAGAGGCCCTATCGCCTCCTTGTTTTTCCTTTTTCTACTGACATAAGAAAAGAAGCCCTTTTTATTGTTTTTAATGTCCATGGCAAGCCTGAGCTCCAGCTCCTCATGCGGGGACATGAGAGAAGCCTCTTACAAGGATGGTAACACATCAAACATCCGGGCATTCCCTGGGCAACGTCCTTACAGATGGCCAATTTTCTCACACCAGAAGCAAGTTGCAGTTTCTCAAGTTGCTCCTGACATGACAAAAAAAAACCCCAAACAAAAGAAAAGAAAAAAACCCAAAAACAACAACAACAACAACAAAAACAGACTTAAGGTGGGTATATCCTGGGGATAATTCAGAGTGATTAATGCCAAATTTGCCCTGAGATGCTTAATTTACCATCACATCCGGATACTGTAAAGACAGGAATTGCCAAGCCCATTTCAGTAGCACCAGATGGCCTCCCTTACTTTGGTTGCTTTTATTGGTGTCATTGCAGTCGGGGAAGGCTGGGAATGATGGCAGCTGAAGAGCAACACTGGCAGCGAGCACCAATTGGCTATGGTTACATTAAATGTGTGGATGTCCTTTAGATATGCAATGCAAGTGTTCCAAACACTTGTGTTGCATATCCCCTTAAGATGTCCTCTACTGGCAAGCCCCCTCTCACCTACAGTGTCACTGGATAGAGATGGCACAACCATCACTGGAAAGTGTGGGCACCATTGGCAATCTGCTTTGTAGCTTGACAAACTTTGGCAGCAGAAGGTCTCTGCTCTTCCAGCTGCTTCATCCTTTCTTTCATAGTCTTTGGAATCGCCATCCACCTGGCTTCAGAAGGAAAAAACCCCATTCTATTTGGCAGTTTACTCTTTTCCTCTTGCTTCTTTCTGCAAACAAATAAACTTGCCATGGAAATCTTTTGTGCATTGTTTAAGTCGGAGGAAGTTGTTTTCGGTTTAATGGCCCTTGAGGTCATAGAATCATAGAATCAGAGTCGGAAGAGACCTTGAGGGCCATCCAGTCCAACCCCCTGCCAAGAAGCAGGAAAATTGCATTCAAAGCACCCCTAACCTAGGCCTTATAAGATATATGGACACATACATAAATTATAATAAAATGTACGGGGACACAACATGTCTCATGAAGAGCTTTCATTTATATTTTTCAAAATATATTATTTGCAAGATACATTTTCAATGCAAGGATAGCATAGGACAATTAGTGCTTAACTCCATATGCTTTGAAGTGAAAATAAAACAACAACTGGGGCTCCTTAACATTACCGTTATAGCAATATAATTCCTCTGTAAACATACTGTATTGTCAAAGGCTTTCATGGCTGGAATCACAAGTAAATATATTTCTCAAACCTCCACATCCTCCACATCTCAGAAATCCATAGAATGTTTATTTATTTATTTATTTATTTATTTATTTACAGTATTTATATTTCGCCCTTCTCACCTTCTCACCCAGCAGGGGATTCAGGGCAAATTATAATGCACACATATATGGCAAACATTCAATGCCAATTAGACGTACAGCATATATATAGACAGACACAGAGGCAATTTAACATTCCAGCTTTTCCGGCTTCATGAGGGTATGCTCGATTCTAGCCACAAGGGGAGCTGCCGGTTCACCGTCCACTTTGATGGAGTACTTCTTCATTCCTCTGCATGCTGCTAGAAGCTTTTATGGCATCATAAGTTAGTTAAATTAGCTCCCCCCCCACATAAACTGGTACCTAAATTTCCTACTTGAAAGATGCAACTGTCTTTTGGGCTGCATAGGTCAACAGCAAACTAGACTATCAATGGTCAGGAGCTCACTCCAACCCAGGCTGGCTTTGAACTCAAGACCTCTCAGTCAGTAGTGATTTAATGCAGCTGCCTACTAACTAGCCATACCACAGCCTGGTCCTTGTCGCCATGAGTGTTAATGTGGAATCAAAGCATTATAAGTGTGAAAGTGTCCCTTGTTGATGAATGTACATCTGACTTCAAGGCATGTCCTAGGCCTGAAAATGTTAAACGTGATGGTGGTAAAAGGCCACTTTGTTGTGCACCAAATGCTTGGAGTTGATCTGTTAGGATCAGGGCTGGCACACATTAGCAATGACTCAAGGGATATGGGATACAGGACATCCTGTGCAGCCTTAGTCCTGGATCAGACTGCAAATGGGATTTTCTGTATTAAAAAAACAGGATATTTGGGAACCGTATGGAAAGTTATTTGATAGTGTTAGATACTTTCAACCATAGTAATCAAAATGTTTCATTGATGGGAGGCCAACTTGTGTTGATAAGAAAAAATATCAAAGGGAACATTCTAGTCCAGCCTGTACCTTGGGAAGTCTGACTTGGCCACGGTAGTCCACGCTCTGGTTACATCCTGTATAGACTACTGCAATGCTCTCTACATGGGGTTGCCTTTGAAGACTCCCCGGAAGCTTCAAATGGTCCAGCGTTCGGCAGCCAGGTTGCTAACAGGAGCGGCACTCAGGGAGCATACGACCCTCTGTTGCGCCAGCTCCACTGGCTGCCAGTTTGCTACTGGACACAATTCAAAGTGCTGGCGTTAGCCTATAAAGCCCCAAATGGTTCTGGCCCTACTTACCTCTCCGAATGCATCTCCTCCTATGAACCGACTAGGACATTAAGATCATCTGGAGAGGCCCTGCTCTCTGTTCCACCTGCATCACATGTGCACCTGGCGGGGACGAGAGACAGGGCCTTCTCAGCAGTTGCCCCTCGGCTGTGGAACGCCCTGCCTACAGATATCCGATCGGCCCCCTCCCTGCTGGCGTTTCAGAGGAAAGTGAAGACCTGGCTGTTCGAACAAGCATTTGATTAAACAGTGTAATTGAACATGAATACGGAATAACGGATAATGAGACTGGATTCTGATTTTACTGTTGAGGCGCTAATGATTGTTATACTGATGTTTAATTGTTTTTTAACTGCCCTATACTTGTCCTACGATGTTTTGTATTGATGTTGTTAACCGCTTTGAGTCGCCTGAGGGCTGAGAAAAGCGGTATATAAATAAAGTAAATAAATAAATAATAAATTATGTTTTTGTGCTACAGATCTCAGAATCCCCCAGCCAATATCATAAGAAATACCATATATGATCATACATAAAGTTAGCTATTTTCCTGCCCAGACAATTAAAGAGGCCTTTCATTACGCCACACAGAATAAGGAAACCTAAAAGAAGTCTCTTAGTGCTCCTTTGAGGGGAAGTGCCGAAAAGTCACTGTCAGTGCCATCTTCTCGTCCATGTATGTAAAATGTCCAGAGGTGGAACTGAACTGTGGTATAGACAGCAGATGGCGTCAATGCTTCTTTTAGGACAGACAAAGCTCTTGCCTTTCATCATTTGACTCAGAGAAGGGGATGTTTCCATTTTGATAAGAGTTAGAAGACAGTACTTACATTGATCTCCACATGGTTTGACCTAGTTTCTCGTCTTCCTCTTTCCAACGTCATGCTGAACAAATTACCTTGCTTAACGGATGAGGTGGCAGGTATTGCTTCATGTTACCATTGTTAAGATGACCTTAACAAATTGGAAAGCTGATCCAAAGGTAACAAAATGAATTTCAACAAGGATAAAGTGGTCAAGCGCTACATGTAGGTAAGAGAAATCTTCTTTGTGGTGGGTCTGTAGGTGGCTGTGGGGCCCTATTGCATGGTCATCCAGCCTCTGTTTAAAAGCCACCAAAGATGGAGCCTCTACCACAGGCATGTAGCTGGGGGGGGGGGGGCTTGAGGGGCTTCAGCCCCCCCCCCCCCCCGAAATTCTCATGGTGGTTCGTGAAAAGGCCTTACTGGTACATTATTTAAACTGTTTATTGATATCATGATCTGATCACCATACTCAATATATCCCATAAGCATGGGGGTATTGGGGTAATGATACAAAGGTTTGCTAGGGTAGACCCTCTTTCACTCAGACTCAGCCCTCCCCTCGAAACTCAGCCCCCAAACCCCCCTCTGAAAAAATTCAGCCCCCCCCCCCCCGAAATGAAATCTTGGCTACGGGCCTGCTCCACCACACTCCGGGGCAGAGAGTTCCACTGCTGAACGGCTCTCACAGTCAGGAAGTTCTTCCTCATGTTCAGATGGAATCTCCTCTCTTGTAGTTTGAAGCTTGCTCCCTCCTCCCTGTGGCTTCCTCTCACATATTTATACATGGCTATCTTATCTCCTCTCACATCGTCCAATTATTCCATAGATCTAGATTAGTCTGTTACACTGCATTTGCAAATGCATGCTCAAAGAGCCACGTTTTATCTCTTTTTTGAAATGTTAGGAGGGAGGGTGCCAATCTGACACTCTAGGGAGGGCGTTCCATAGCCGAGGGGCCATCGCTGAGAAGGCCATGTCTCTTGTCCCCGCCAATCGCATCTGTGAAGGAGGCGGGACCAAGAGCAGGGCATCTCCAGACAATCTTAAGCTCCTAGCTGGTTCATAGGGAGGTTGTTATGGATCACTGTCTTATTATCTGGAGAGACAGCATGGTGTAGTGGTTTCAGCATTACATGATGACTCTGGAGACCAGGATTTGAATTGCTGCTTGGCCATGGAAACTTACTGGGTGGTCTTGGGCATATCACATTCTCCACTGCATTGACATAGAAATCACCAGTTCCCATTGCTTGAGTTGAATTCACTTGTTTCTGACTAGATTTACTTAGTGAGGTGGCAGGAAGCAGGTTCCTTTTGCAATATTTATTCTACGTGGATTGCATTGTTGAAAATTTGGAAATAAATCGCTGTTGTTCAAACACTACAGTTTTATTTAGATAAGTTTTTGATTGATTTAGATTTTGTTTACAGGGCACATTGACATTTTTCCACAGTGATACCCATTTACACCAGATTAAATGGCGTATTAGTAGTAATGCCGCTATTTGTTCTTTCCACAGACTCTAGAACTGTAGTTCTTTAATAAAGTCTTTCTAACCGTAAAAGCTTAAACCAGGCTGTAGAATCTTTGAATTTTCACATATTTTGGTCTATGATTCCTATTTTTTTCAGGTCAGGAGTGACTTGAGAAACTGCAAGTCGCTTCTGGTGTGAGAGAATTGGCTGTCTGCAAGGACGCTGCCCAAGGGACCCCTGGATGGTTGATGTTTTACCGTCCTTGTGCGAGGCTTTTCTCATGTCCCTGCATGGGGAGAGGGACCTCAACCCGATCTCCCCGGATTCGAACGGCTAACCTATCAGTCAGAAGTGTTGCCGGCACAAGGGTTTAACCCATTGCGCCACCGGTGGTTCCTATGATTCCTATAAGACTCACTCAGCCTGGAAATGGGTTTTGGGAGTTGTAGTCCAAAATAACCAGGAAGCCAAGGGTTTACTATTCTTGCCCAAAAGTATCTAAACTACACAATTATACTATTTTGAAACCAGTTTAACTATCATGATGTCATTTTAGGCAATCTTGGGATTTGTTGTCTGGTGAGGTGCTTAGGATTCTCTGCTAAAGTATTCTAGCTCATTTTTCTGAATTATAGCTACTCAAGAGAATTCTAAATGCTGATATCAATAGGAGTCTAATGCCTAGACCCAGGGATGTCATGCTTCCCCTCTATTCTGCCTTGGTTAGACCACATCTGCAATACTGTTTCCAATTCTGGGCACCACAACTGAAGAGAGATATTGACAAGCTGGAATGTGTCCAGAGGAGGGCAACTAAAATGATCAATGGTCTGGAGAACAAGGCCTATGAGGAGCGGCTTAAAGAGCTGGGCATGTTTAGCCTGAAGAAGAGAAGGTTGAGAGGAGGCATGATGAGGGCCATGTTAGAGTAAGTCATAGGAAAGAGGGAGCAAGCTTGTTTTCTGCTGCCCTGGAGACTAGGACGTGGAACAATGGCTTCAAACTACAAGAAAGGAGATTCCATCTGAACATTAGGAAGAACTTCCTGACAGTGGAACTCTCTGCTCTGGACTGTGGTGGAGGCTCCATCTTTGATCTTAAACAGAGGCTGGATGGCCATTTGTCGGGGGTGCTTTGAATGCAATATTCCTGCTTCTTGACAGGGGGTTGGACTGGATGGCCCACAAAGTCTCTTCCAACTCTTTGATTCTATGATTCTATATCTGGTGCTATATTCGAAGAGGTGAATCTATTAAAGTCTGAACCAAATTCCTCCCAAAAGATGTTTATATAAGTCACTCCATTAGGGATGTCATTCTTCACTAAATTTCTCCCTCCTGGTCATTTTAAGAATTTTCTTTATGCTGTGAGAAAATCTTGAACTGGATACAATTTTCAGAATTGCTTCACAATTTGGAACTAATTCTGTGAAAAAAATGTATGTGGTTGTTTGTGCAGAAAGTTGCATTTTTTGGTGGCGAAATAGCATTTCTGATGTAGGAAATGGTATTTCCTGCTTAGAAATGCTTTTACTTGCCTGGAAAAAAATGGTTTTATATGTATATAAACCAGTGTTTCTCAACCTTCCTAATGCCGTGACCCCTTAATACAGTTCCTCAGGTTATGGTGACCCCCAACTATAAGATTATTTTTGTTGCTACATCATAACTGTAATTTTGCTATTGTTATGAATTGTAATGTAAATATCTGATATGCAGGATGTATTTTGTGGGGTTCCTCAGGGGGGCATTCACTCCCCTCTGTTGTTTAACATCTATATGCGACCACTTGCTCAGCTGGTTTGGGCTTGAGTGTTACCAGTACGCTGATGACACTCAGCTGGTGCTGAGGATGGAGGGCAGACCAGACTCTGTACCCGATTATTTCCATCAGTGCCTCGGGGCCGTTACTGGATGGCTGCGTACCAGCAGGTTGAGGGTGAATCCAGCAAAGACGGAGATCCTATGGCTGGGACAACCGGGCAGTGGGGACATCCAGCTGCCTACCCTGGACAGCGAGGCACTACGCCCGTCATCATTGGTAAAGAGTCTGGGAGTCCTTTTGGACCCTCTGCTGACGATGGAGGCCCAGGTCTCCACCATTAGCAGAACCGCCTTTTTTCATCTGCGGCAGGCTAGACGGCTGGCCCCCTCCCTGTCCAGGGACAACCTAGCTACGGTGATCCAGGCTATGGTCACCTCAAGACTGGACTACTGTAATGCCCTCTACATTGGCCTTCCTCTGTCGGTGATCCGGAAGCTCAAGTTGGTACAAAATGCAGCCACTTGGCTTCTTGCAGGAATTCCGATGAGATGCCACATAACACCAATCTTACTGCAGCTGCATTGGTTACCAATTGAGCACCGGATCACTTTCAAAGTGATGGTACTCACCTTTAAGGCCTTGCATGGTCTGGGGCCGATGTACCTGAGGGACCGTCTCACCCCTTACCAACCCCAGAGATCCCTCCGTTCTGGAGATCAAGATTTGTTGGAAATTCCCAGTGTCAAGACCTTGCGTCTAACAGCAACCAGAGGCAGAGCCTTTACAGCAGTGGCACCATCACTCTGGAATACTCTACATCCTGAACTCCACCAATGATGGAATTGAACCAAACTTGCCATTCAGAACTCCCATGACCAAGAGAAAATACTGGAAGGGTTTGATGGGCATTGACCTTGAGTTTTGGAGTTGTAGTTCACCTACATCCAGAGAGCACTGTGTACTCAAATAATGATGTATCTGGACCACACTTGACAGAAATACTTAATATGCCGAAATGTGAACACTGGTGGAGTTTGGGGAAAATAGACCTTGACATTTGGGAATTGTAGTTGGGAGTTATACAATTAGAAAGCATTCTGAAATCCATCAACGAAAGAACTGGGCCAAACTTCCTACACAGAACCCCAATGACCAACAGGAAGTACTGTATTTTCTGACAATCTTTGATAACCCATCTGATACCCTCTTGTGATCCCCCCCCCAGGGGTCCCGACTCCCAGGTTGAGAAACACTGATATAAACTATGTGCAAATTTTGTGCAGAATGCATCTCAATCTGTGAAGATTCTCATTGCCCCAGGATTCGATTTCTTTTTCAATTATTTTTTAGATATTATCCCCATTCCTATAATTAATCAATTGAATTAATTCAGTTTACTTACATGTTGTCTTTACATTCATTTGTTGACTTAGTTAATCTGTTACACTTGGGAGTAACCAACAGGATATGAGTCATGCAGTTGAATGCATGCTTGGAGGTTACGTTACTATTTGTCATTGCCTTCAGCATAATATTTAATTTCTTGGGGTTTCAGAAACAGCCATTCTATGGACCTTATTTCACACTGAAGTAGGAAAGCACATTGACAGATATTTGACTGTTTTGTGCAATGGTGGTATTAGTATATTTAGCATAACATTGGTGTAATGTAAACATTACATAGCTGTCTGAATGTACAGGACCTTTTCCAATTTGTTCTCATTGTTATGAAGGTAGCATGGAGGTAGTAAATGATATTATGTAGCATTTATTGAGAAAATTGGTATCTCTATTCAGACATATACTTTGTTTAGATCAGTGGTTTCAAAACTTTTGTTGACCAGGGACCACTTTGACCAGGGACCACACTCCAACATTAGTACCAAAAGGGTAATGAATCAATTTTTGCTCAACTTTAGATTCGGTTTGGTTATTTGGTCTGCTGGTTCAGAAAATTTCATTGGATAGAACACATCAGCTCTAATTTCTGATACAGAATATATGCCTTCCAGTAGTCGCTATCTACTTACTCACTGACAGAAAACCATATTTAATAAGCCTCATCACTATAAGAAGGTTTCAGAAGACCAGTTGCTCTCGTTGCAACGGTGTAGTAATAGTGAGCCTGCGGACCATATTTGAGTTCTAGAGGACCATAAAAAAATCAAGATTATGGCCACAAGAATTATTGACAACTGGGAAATCGAGGGAGGAAACGTGGAGGCAGTGACAGACTTTCTATTTCTAGGTGCAAAGATAACTGCAGATGCAGACTGCAGCCAGGAAATCAGAAGATGCTTCCTTCTTGGGAGGAGAGCAATGCCCAGTCTCGATAAAATAGTGAAGAGTAGAGACATCACACTGGCAACAAAGATCCGCATAGTCAAAGCAATGGTCCAGCTCTCACACCTACGGATGTGAGAGCTGGACCTTAGGGAAGGCTGAGCGAAGGAAGAGAGATGCTTTTGAACTGTGGTGCTGAAGGAAAGTTCTGAGAGTGCCTTGGACTGCGAGAAGATCCAACCAGTCCATACTTCAGGAAATCAAGCCTGACTGCTCATTGGAGGGAAGGATAGAAGAGGCCAAGATGAAGTACTTTGGCCATATTATGAGAAGAAAGGAAAGCTTAGAGAAGACAATTATGCTGGGGAAAATTGAAGGATAAAGGAAGAGGGGCCAACCAAGGGCAAGATGGATGGATGAGATCCTTGAAGAGACTGGCTTGACCTTGAAGGAGCTGGGGGCAGAGACGGCCGACAGGGAGCTTTGGTATGTGCTGGTTCATGAGGTCACGAAGTGTCGGAAACAACTGAACGAATGAACAACAACAACTTTTCAGATGAACTTGGGTGGAGAGCTATCTTGTTTTATATGGGAAGTCCCATTTTTAGGGGCCAAAGAGGCTGTTCTTTACTGGAGTCTTAGTAGTACTTGAAGTGAGCTGAGGACAAAAAGAGGAAGTTGGAGGAGAATGGAGAAAGCAGGATGTTTTTAAAGTAGCGGAAAATTGGAATGACATTTAATATTTTAAACGAAACTCTCAAGTTAGACAGTTAGACGGCATGAACAAGCAGGTAAGGCAGGTGTAGGTATCTGTCAGAAGTTAGGGAGCTGCAGTTAGGGGGTTAGGATCACATCCATCCCACCTGATGTTTTTGTTCCATAAATACGAGAAGATAGGAAGATACGTCTGACACATTTTTAATCCTCTCTGGGCCATTTTAGCCCCAGGAAAAGCCTATTTTACTCCAACAGGAAATACTGTGGAAATCCACTTAACGTCTAAGGCAGTGGTTTCAACCCCTGAATCCAGTTCTTCATGTTGTGGTAACCACCAACCATAAGATTATTTTCGTTGCTACTTCAGAACAGTTGTTTTGCTCTTGTTATGAATCGTAATGTAAATATTTGATATGCAGGATGTATTTTCACTCACTGGACCAAGTTTGGCACAAATACCCAATACGCCCAAATTTGAATACTGGTGGGGTTGAGGGGATTGATTTTGTCATTTGGGAGTTGTAGTTGCTGGGATTTATAGTTCACCTACAATCAAAGAGCATTCCGAACTCCATGAATGATGAAATTGAGCCAGTCTTGACACACAGAACTCCCATGACCAAAATAAAATACTGGAAGGGTTTGGTGGGCATTGACCTTGAGTTTTGGAGTTGTAATACACCTACATCTAGAGAGCACTGTGGACTCAAACAACGATGGAACTGGACCAATTTTGGCACGAATACTGAATATGCCCAAATGTGAACACTGATGGAGTTTGGGGAAAATAGATCTTGACATTTGGGAGTTGTAGTTGCCAGGATTTATAGTTCACCTACAATCAAAGAACATTCTGAACCCCACCAAGGATAGAATTGGGCCAAACTTCCCATTCAGAACCTCCATGACCAACAGAAAATACTGTGTTTAAAAACCCTTTGAAACCCCTTGTGACCCCCTCAAGGGTCCCAACCCCCAGGTTGAGAAATGCTGCTCTAAGGAGTCACCAAAAAAAAAAAAGATCTTAGAAGAAAAGCTCACGTCAGTGAGTTTGGAGAAAAAAAAACGATATAAGGTATATGTTAAAACTAGGTCTAGGAAGTGGAGTCAAGGTCAGTCATAAGAGGCGTGAGCAAGAAAAGAAGCAGATAAGAAATTTGCAAAAGCAAGTTGGCCAAAGCAGAGCCAAGGTCAGGTTCAGAAAGAGTCAGAGGAAAAAATCTGAAAGAGAATATCTGAAAACAAGGGCTGGAAAGGACAGTCAAAGGACAGTCACACCAAGGCAGGAAAAGAAAGCTTCCGTGCTTTCAAATGCCCCCAAGGTAAGGTGTAGGACAAGAATATCTCAGTGCAAGATGTAGGGCAAGAAGGTCCTAGTGCTGGGTGTAGGACACAAATGCCTCAATGCAAGGTGTATGACAAGAATGTTTCCCCTCATATCAGCCTGCTCAAACCTGAGATCATCAGGAGAAGGTCCTTAGCTCAATGCTAACATGAACCAAACACAGTGGGTTGGAAATGAGAGAAGAGGGCTTCCTCTTCCTTAGGAGGCTGGTAGGGCCTCTTCTTTGCTGTCTTTCCTTTGGCAGGCAACCACCTTTTTCCCCAACCAACTTTTAAAAGGAAGAGATGTCAAGCCAGGGGATTCTATATTGTTTTAAAGTGTACTGTTTGAAGCAGCGTTTTATCTTTCAAATTGCATTTTTTGTTTTTGACTGTAGGTTTGAATTATTTCTCTATCATCTATCCATCTATCTATACCTATGGCTGGATGGCTCTTTGTCAGGAGGACTTTGATTACGTTTTCTTGCCCTGATGGAGTTGGATTGGATGGCCTTAAGTATTTTCTGTTGGTCATGGGGGTTCTGTGTGGGAAGTTTACCCCGATTCTGTCGTTCGTGGGGTTCTGAATGTTCTTTGATTGTAGGTGAACTATGAATCCCAGTGACTACAACTCCCAAATGTCAAGGTCTATTTCCCCCAAACTCCATCTGTGTTCATATTTGGGCATATGGAATATTTGTGCCAAGTTTGGTCCAGATCCATCATTGTTTGAGTCCACAGTGCTCTCTGGATGTAGGTGAACCACAACTCCCAAACTCAAGGTCAATGCCCACCAAACCCTTCCAGTATTTTCTGTTGCTCATGGCAGTTCTGTGTGCAAAGTTTGTTTCAATTCCATCGTTGATCGAGTTCAGAATGCTCTTTGATTGTAGGTGAACTATAAATCCCAGCAACTACAACTCCCAAATGACAAAACCATACTTTTTTTGAGTGATGGTCACTCCTTGTGTTGTGAGATGTTTTGTTGCCAAATTTGGTGTGATTTCGTTCATTGGTTCTTTTGTTTTTAAGGTACTCGTTATGCACAGAGCATGCATACACACACACACACACACACACACACTAGCCGTCCCCTGCCATGCCTTGCTGTGGCCCACATGGGGGTTCTATGTGGGAGGTTTGGCCCAATTCTATCATTGGTGAGGTTCAGAATGCTCTCTGATTGTAGGGGAACTATAAATCCCAGCAACTACAACTCCCAAATGTCAAGATTATATTTTCCCCAAACTCCACCAGTGTTCACATTTGGGCATATTGAGTATTCGTGTAGAGTTTGGTCCAGATCCATCATTGTTTGAGTCCACAATGATCTCTGGATCATTGTATTTTCTCTTGGTTATGGGAGAATTGTGTGCCAAGTTTGGTTAAATTCCATTGTTGGTGAGGTTCAGAATGCTCTTTGATTGTGGGTGAGCTATAAATCCCAGCAACTATAACTCCCAAATGACCAAATCATTTTTTTGAGTGAAGGACATATATTGGGTTATTAGGTGTTTTGTGTCCAAATTTGGTGTGAATTCATCCAGCGATTTTTGAGTTCTGTGAATACCACAAATGAACATTACATTTATATAAAAATATAAATAATCCAAAACAATTCTGTTGTGTCACAATAGTGTCACAATTGTGTACATGTAATGACTATGATTACAGATCAGTTATGGGAAGGTTACAAATCTTTAACTATGAAAGAGAGTGAGAGAGAGAAGGAGAGATTATTTTGGAAATAAACAATAATGTCTTTTCTTATGGATTGAACTATTTTGCTTTTAATTACAGAAGAAAATGCATTTGGAAAGTAGGAATGCCTTGTTGAACTCAAGACGAATAAATCTTTGATGTCAGTCCTGAAGAACAGTTGTAGGTAATGGAAGAGGCAAAGTTTCCACAGTCCATGGATGGTCTTGAATTATTTTCTAGGTGGGAAAATGATAGGTTCCATCCTAAACAAAATACAAACAGGAGAATACTGTAGAACATTGCAACCTGAATGCTTTTTGTTTTGGTCGTGTCAGGAGCAACTTGAGAAACTGCAAGTTGCTTCTGGTGTGAGAGAATTGGCCGTCTGCAAGGATGTTGCTGATGCCACCACATTAGGGATGGATAAAGTGTGGTCTATGGATCACATGTTTCTCCTGATCCTTCCTGCAGCCATCTGCACTTGGCATCAGTTAGTTACTCCTGACCTTAAGATGGAGTATTGGTCCATTCAGATGCATTTGGCCACCTCCTTATTTTAGTGGGATTCAAAATACAACCAGCTTTCTGTATCCACAGATTGTGTATCTATGGCTTAAATTACCCATCACTGGAATATATCTCCACCCTCCCCGCAAAAAATCGAAAAAGCAAAATTTGATTTTGCTATCTTATATAACCATTTTACTACACCGCTGTATATAATTTTGGTATCTATGGGGTGTGTGTGTCTTATCATAGGTACTCGTATATAAATCAACTTTATGTATAAATCAAGGGCAGGCTTTTTTGGGGGGGGGGGGGATTATGGATTTTGCTATAACCCATGAAGAAACTGAGGTTCATTACTTGGAGAGGGAAAAGTGGCTTGGAGATGACCATCCCTATCTGTTGTTTTCCCACTCAACCTCTGTTCTGAGTTCTTCATCCTGAATTTGTGGCAATTATCCAGTCTTTGGTCCCATCTACATTGGCATATAATGCAGTTACATAACACAGTGTAGATGGAGTCCCAGAGGACAAAGTTGTGGTTGTCACACCTAATATGCTATACCCCATCAACTGGCCTACAGTGTTCTCATGTGCAGTAGAGCATCCAGTTGTCACTTAGACGATTGGTTCAGATGCCATTCCAGGTCTGTAGGTGAATGAAAGGGTGTGTGTTGTTTTTGCCTTAGGCAGCAAAATGGGGCAACACTTGACAATTCAGTCACAGGGTCGGGGCTTTAGCACAGCTCGTAAATCACCAGCTTGTAAGATCTACCAGCCAAAAGGTTGCAAGTTCGAAACCCCAGGTCGGCGTGAACACCCAACTATCAGCCCTGCTCACTGTTTACCTAAGCAGTTCAAAAACAGCTTACGGCTGTGATTAGAAAAATTAGGTACCGCTAATGCAGGGGAGGTATTTTATGACACCATAAAAGAGAAAAATATCAAAGAATGACGGTGACCAAAAGGAAGGAGGAAGTCCTGATGGCTCTTCATCATAGAGGATGGAGCCACAGCACCCACCTGAGGCTGGCAATTTCCAAAGGCGCAGACAAAGGTGGATGTTCAACTAAATGTCAACACAACACAATATACCTCCTTTCTGTTCTGTCTGTTTTTGTCCCATCCAAGAAAAGGCATTGAATGTTTGCCATGTATGTGTACTGTGATCTTCGGGATGAGAAGGGCGGAATATAAATAAAGTATTATTATTATTATTATTATTATTATTCCTCCAGAGAGAACCAGCTTACCAAAAGCAACAGTACAGCTGGTTGCGATCATAATTGCAACGTCCCCATTGGCGTTCCTCCCTGAAGCACCATCTACGCCTGCACGCCCCATCTTGGCATCCTCCTTGAGAGTGCAAAAGAAAACCTGTGAACAAATAAAAATATCCTAAACAAAAGCTGATTTTTCTGAGTAGGAAGTCATTTCAATAAGGGAAAGTTGGATAATGTTGACAGTTCCTGAGCAACCAACTGATCTAACTTTTTGGATTACAATTCCCAGTGGCCAGAATGCCCAGGATGTTTCAAAAATCATAATCCAAAAAAGTAACTTTTCAAGTTCCTTGCAAATGAAGCCATCCGTATTCAAAGTACAGTGGTAAACAATCGACAATACCATATTTGCACGGGAAGATGAATAATTACAGTGGTTTTTCCCCCCACCCCAAAACAGAAAACAATTAGTCTTTCTCATTATTCTCCCAATAAAAAGTCAGTGTGTTGTTGTGAGTCTTCTGAGAGGAGATTCCACCTGAACATGAGGAAGAACTTCCTGACTGTGAGAGCCGTTCAGCAGTGGAACTCTCTGCCCCGGAGTGTGGTGGAGGCTCCTTCCTTGGAAGCTTTTAAACAGAGGCTGGATGGACATCTGTCAGGGGTGCTTTGAATGCAATATTCCTGCTTCTTGGCAGGGGGTTGGACTGGATGGCCCATGAGGTCTCTTCCAACTCTTTGATTCTATGATTCTATGTATGGCCATATTCCAGAAGCATTCTCTCCTGACATTTCGCCTGCATCTATGGCAGGCATCCTCAGAGGTTGTGAGGTCTGTTGGAAACTAGGAAAATGGGATTTATATATTTGTGGAATGTCCAGGGCAATCAAAATGGTGAGGAACCCCTTTGTTCCCTTCCTACTTATAGGTTGAAGAAAAGGTGCCCTCCCCAAATAGCTTACCTGGCAGCATAAAACAGAGAACAATGAACAAGCAGAACAAGAGCTTCATAGCTGAACCTCAGAAAATCCACCGTCTCTTTGGGGCTAGAAAATGAGGAATGGCAATAACTCGAGAAGGAGGAGGAGGTGAAATCTTGTGGGAGCAGAACAACTTGTTCTTCAGAAGAATGTATGCTGCCCATTGGCAACATGAAGATCATCATGCACACAATGAATACCAAAGGAATGTGCTAAAGTGTTTCTCACCTCTCTCTGTGGATGTTAAAACTGGACAATGAAGTAAGCTAACAGGACAAAAATGAGTCAACTCATTTGAAAAGTGATGCTGTGCTGCCAGACAGTTTTACATTTATCACAGTCTGCCCAAAAAAGAAAAATAAAAGGTCTGACAACAAATCGAGTGTGAATTCTCATTGGAAGTCATTGGAAGTAAAATGGCCTAAACTGAGGCTATTGTACTTTGGACATATTGTGAATCTGTGCTTGGTGAAATCTAGGGCCCCTTCCACACAGCTGAATAAAATCTCACATTATCTGCTTTGAACTGGAATATATGGCAGTGTGGACTGAGATATCGTATGGCAGGGTTGTATCCTCTCACCCAACCTATTCAACTTGTATGCAGAACACATCATGCAATGTGTGGGGCTTGACGAATGCAAAGCTGGAGTTAAAATTGCTGGAAGAAACATTAACAACCTTAGATATGGAGATGATATCACTTTAATGGCCGAAAGCAAGGAGGAGCTGAGGAGCATTCTAACCAAGGAGAAAGAAGAAAGTGGAAAACATGGCTTGCAGTGAAACAACAAAAAAAACCAGGATTATGGCAACAAGACTGACTGATAACTGGCAAATAGAGGGAGAAAACGTGGAGGCAGTGACAGACTTTGTCTTTCTAGGTGCAAAGATGACTGCAGACGCAGACTGCAGCCAGGAAATCAGAAGATGCTTGCTTGTTGGGAGGAGAGCAATGACCAATCTAGATAAAATAGTGAAGAGTAGAGACATCAACGAAGATCCTCATAGTCAAAGCCATGGTATTCCCTGTAGTAACCTATGGATGTGAGAGCTGGACCAAAAGGAAGGCTGAGTGAAGGAAGATAGATGCTTTTGAACTGTGGTGTTGGAGGAAAGTTCTGAGAGTGCCTTGGACCACAAGAAGATCCAACCAGTCCATACTCCAGGAAATAAAGCCCGGCTGCTCGTTGGAGGGAAGGATATGAGACACAAAGATGAAGTACTTTGTCCACATAATGAGAAGACAGGAAAGCTTGGAGAAGACAATGATGCTGGGGAAAAATGGAAGGAAAAAAGGAGAGCGGCCAACTAAGGGCAAGATGGATGGATGGTA
Source organism: Anolis sagrei ordinatus (assembly GCF_025583915.1). Lineage (NCBI taxonomy): Eukaryota > Metazoa > Chordata > Lepidosauria > Squamata > Anolidae > Anolis > Anolis sagrei. The sequence continues at coordinate 343,378,937 of NW_026844366.1, forward strand.
TCCTTGAAGTGACTGGCATGACCTTGAAGGAGCTGGGGGTGGTGATGGACAACAGGGAGCTCTGGTGTGGGCTGGTCCATGAGGTCATGAAGTGTCGGAAGCGACTGAACGAATGAACAACAACAGCATTCTGCCTTGATATTCTGGAATATAGAGCTGTGTGGAAGGGCCCAAAGACAACAGGATGCATGGCATTGTTGGCTCATGTTTAACTTGTCCACGAGAACCCCAAGATCTTTTTCACACATACTGCTCTCGAGCCACATGTCTCCCATTCTGTATCTTTGCATTTCATTTTTTTCTGCCTAAGTGGAGTATCTTGCATTTGTCACTGTTGAACTTCATTTTGTTAGTTTTGGCCCATCTCTCTAATCTGTTTAGGCACAACATAATGTAAATACAGAAACATGAGGTTACCGGTATATACATTTGATAGAAATTCAAACCCTCCCCTAATTGGTCAAAAGAATGCCTGGTTTGGATTGGCACCCTGATTGTCCAGTGTTCCAATGGCATTGCTGCATTGAGGCGGGGATTCCCTCTGGCTGGGAGGAGATCATAGAATCAAAGAGTTGGAAGAGACCTCATGGGCCATCCAGTCCAACCCCCTGCCAAGAAGCAGGAATATTGCATTCAAATCAGCCCTGACAGATGGCCATCCAGCCTCTGCTCAAAAGCTTCCAAAGAAGGAGCCTCCACCACACTCCGGGGCAGAGAGTTCCACTGCTGAACTGCTCTCACAGTCAGGAAGTTCTTCCTTATGTTCAGATGGAATCTCCTCTCTTGTAGTTTGAAGCCATTGTTCCACGTCCTAGTCTCCAGGGCAGCAGAAAACAAGCTTGCTCCCTCCTCCCTGTGGCTTCCTCTCACATATTTATACATGGCTATCATATCTCCTCTCAGCCTTCTCTTCTTCAGGCTAAACATGCCCAGCTCCTTAAGCAGCTCCTCATAGGGCTTGTTCTCCAGACCCTAGATCATTTTAGTCGCCCTCCTCTGGACACATTCCAGATGACGGGGAATTGGTCCAGAAGGACCAATCAACTTTGGGAAGTGTCCCCCTTGGAAAGGAATGAGCTCTGGAAAATCTGTGTCCATATTTGGAAAATGGTAATGCTTTTCCAAGTGGCTTAGTTGTCCAGTTCCTGGTGATGAGGAAATGTCTTGGAAAAACAAAGGCGAGGGGTCCGAGGAACAACAGCTGATGATTTCTTTTAATCAAGCCTCAGAGTTGGAACAAAGGAATCTGTCAATGTACATATTCCAAGCTTCTGTTTCTCTGGCCAGCAATCTCTCAGCCCAAGTGGAACACTTGGCTGAACAAACATCGGCTGGCTTTATTGGATCATGCATAGATACAATCTATTGCTCTTTATGTACACACAATGAATGTTGATTATCACCTTTGTCAGGGATAGCCGGGGGAATTTGCTGAGCCTCTTCTGTCCAGGAAATATCCTTGCAGTGTGGCTGAAAGGCAAAGACCTCTGAAGCTTGTCTTGTTATGCTTGGCACAAGTCACATATTTTGTAAACAAATGTAGGGATGGAAATAGTATTAAAAGATAACAAGGTAGGCAGGAAGTTGAAAGAAAGATACATTTGGAGGAGGAATTGCATTACCAAATATGAGACTATACTATGATGCAGAAGCTTGGACATGGATATTTTTAAAAAATGAAAGGCTATTTACAATTGAAGGGACTGCTCTAAAATATGGATGGCATGCATATCTGATTTATGATAAAATGAAATCAGACTCCAACTTTAATAATAATAATAATAATAATAACTACAACACTGTATTTATAGTCCGCTCTATCTCCCTGAGGGGACTCAGGGCGGATCACAGTACACATACATGGCAAACATTGAATGCTGTTTTGGATAGACAATACAAAGACAGACAGAACAGAAGGAGGTATGTTGTGTTGACATCAACGTCCAGGTTTTCTTGGCACCTTGGAAGATTGTGCTCAAAATTTAGCCACAGGGGGTGCTGTCACTCCATCCACTATGACGTAGAGCCATCAGAACTTCCTCTTTCCTTTTGGTCCTCGACATTTTCTGATCTTTTTTTCTTTATGGTGTCATATAATATCTCCCCCGCTTGTTTTAGCGGTACCTAATTTCTCTCTGTTTTCCAACTGCTTAGGTCAACAGTAAGCTGGGCTGACAATCAGCAGCTCATGTTGACCCGGGGCTTCGAACTGGCAACCATTTGGTTGGTAGATCTTATTATTGCTGGTGATTTATTAGCTGTGCTAAACCCTGGCCCAACTTTAAGAAACATCAAATAAGAATTCTTCCAATAAGAATTCTCCCAACATTTTGTTTTGGGCAACGAAGCAATAAATTGACTTCTGATCCTGCCCTTGGTTTCTGTGTGTCATTTTTGGAAGCAGATTTGGATGTGCTATGCCAGGAAATGCAAACCCTGAGATTTCTGACATCAACAGTAACATCAGAATGTTATAAATGTGTAATGTGAAACAGATCTTATACTGCAATGAGAGGATTCAAAAAATAATTCATACACGAAACCTTGTGGTTTACAATCTATAAAAGCTAAAGCAGAGGAGGAAAGGGATTCAGGGAAGGAAGAGGGAAAAAACAACAAGTTTTTGGAAAAATGTCCCACTTTTCTTCCACACCTCCCATGTTCAAACTGTGTCCTCAGCTTACTTCAAACAAAGTTCAAAGAGTCAACATAGCTTGCATTCCATTAACACAGGGGTCCTCAAACTTTTTAAACAGAGGGCCAGGTCACAGTTCCTCAAACTGTTGGAGGGCCGGATTATAATGTGAAAAAACCATGAATGAATTCCTGTGCACACTGCACATATCTTATTTGTAGTGCAAAAAAACACTTAAAAACAATAATTAAAATGAAGAACAATTTTAACAAATATAAACTTATTAGTATTTGAATGGGAAGTGTGGGCCTGCTTTTGGCTGATGAGATAGGATTGTTGTTATTGTTCTGTGGTTTCAAGTCATTTCAGACTTAGGTTGACCCTAAGCGAGGGCCAGATAAATGACCTTGGAGGGCCATATCCGGCCCCCGGGCCTTAGTTTGAGGACCTCTGCATTAACACATCAAGGGAAGAACAGAGGAAGAGAGTTAAAATCTTTCCCTTTCCAGTAAGCTCAGGCAGCAGCAAACTGCTGCATTTTCTCTTACCTGGAGTGCTCTTCTTCATTCAAAACTTTTATCAACTTCACCTCTTTCTGATATTGCTTGAAATCTGTGAAATGTTAGATGGTATGGAACAGCTGCAGATAGGGATCAGAACAGTACTATAAATAATGTCACTATGTTGCTTTCAATGGGCTAGCCATTCCTTCTCAAAATAGGGACTGGTATCATTCAGTGAATGTTAGGACTCAGTTTGCTAGCTGATTCCCCATTTCTGCAGATTTCAAACAAGATTGTTTATCTAGTGGAGACTGATGCCCTCTGCTGGTCCATACAAGAGTTAGCCGAGTGTAACTTTGTATTGTCGAATGCTTTCATGGCCAGAATCACTGAGTTGTTGTAGGTTTTTTTCGGGCTATAAGGCCATGTTCTAGAGGCATTCTCTCCTGATGTTTCGCCTGCATCTGTGGCAAGCATCCTCAGAGGTAGTGAGGATGCTTGCCATAGATGCAGGCGAAACGTCAGGAGAAAATGCCTCTAGACCATGGCCATATAGCCCGAAAAAACCTACAACAACCCAGAGTGTAACTTGCCTTAACTTATTGGAGAGCCATGTTTTTATATTTTTATACTGATTTAAACTGCTTAATGTGTTTTTATGAGGTCTGATTACTTGTTTTATCCAAGGTTGTTGTTTTTGTGTATTTTAAACTGTTTATTTTAATTGCTTGTTTGATTTGTTTTATCTTGTCACTGCACGTGGCATTAAATGTTTCCCTTTTGTTTTTGGAAGCCGCCCTAAGTCCCCTTGGCAAAAGAGGGCAGGTTAAAAATAAATTATTATTACTATTATTGTTATTATTATTATGCATCTAAGCATTCAGGTTTCTGGGCATGTGAATCCTACAGCAACAGGGAAGTACTCAAAACATAAAGGCACGCAAGAATAATAACAATACAGTGTGAGCTTATTATATCTTTTTCATATTTATTGTTGTTTATTCAGTCAGTCGCTTCCAACTCTTTGTGACCTCCTGGACCATCCCACACCAGAGCTCCCTGTTGGCCATCGCCACCCCCAGCTCCTTCAAGGTCATTTCAAGGATGCTATCCATCCATCTTGCCCTTGGTTGGCCTCTCTTCCTTTTTCCTTCCATTTTCCCCACCATCATTGTCTTCTCCAAGCTTTCCTGTCTTCTCATTATGTGGACAAAGTACTTCATCTTTCCCTCTACTATCCTTCCCTCCAATGAGCAGTTGGACTTTATTTCCTGGAGTATGGACTAGTTGGATCTTCTCACGGTCCATGGCACTCTCAGAACTTTCTTCCAGCACCATAGTTACCAGTGTGATGTTGCTACTCTTCACTATTTTATCGTGATTGGTCATTGCTCTCCTCCCAAGAAAGAAACGTCTTCTGATTTCATGGCTGCAGTCTGCGTCTGCAGTCATCTTTGCGCCTAGAAATACAAAGTCTCTCACTGCCTCCACATTTCCCCCCTCTATTTGCCAGTTATCAATGTGTTTAACTGCAACCCAGCTTTTGCACTTTCTTCTTTCACCTTGGTTAGAGGCGCCTCAGCTCCTCCTCACTTTCAGCCATCAAAGTGGTATCATCTGCATATCATCCAGCAATTTTAACTCCAGCCTTGGATTGGTCTTTTTCATAATACACTGTCATTGTGCTATGTTCCTCTCTGCCATGGCAATATCCTAGGGAAAACCTGGATTGGCAGTTTAGGAAGGGGAAGTTTAAAATTATCAGCCAGAATGCTCTACAGCCTCATTAAACTACAAATCCCAGAGTAAACACTAAAGCATAAGTAAAAGTGAAGAACAGATTTTTGCAATCACACATGCAAGCATGACTATATCAGCATCTTCTGAATGTCTCTGTTCTGCTGTAGAAATGCCTAGACAGATTTGCTTAATGCTGAATTCAGAACATGTAGTGCATGCATGCGTACATAGAGATATGTATTTGCATGCAATTCCACAATCAGGTGTTTATTCTGTTGCACAACATTGTCATGCACTGCAAAGTAATTGCTGCGAAAGTGTGAATACGGAGATGTGTGTACAGAACTCCCATGTGTAATCTTGACCATTGCCTGCAGAATTCTCTCACAATAGGAACCTAGTTAGCATTTTCAACTAAACTCTACCGTACTCTGTTTACTTTGCTGCTGCTGCTGTTGTTGTTGTGTGCCTCCTTCACCATGTGTTAGGCTTTCAATGCCAGGGCAACATAGTTATATTTATACAGTTTTACAATTATTGTACAAAGAACCCCTTGAAGGCAACCATAAGACTGACGTGGCCCTCGGTGAAAACGAGTTCGGATTATTTCTTATCTATTTTCTTCTTTTTAATTTCTTTCTCATTTTTTTGCTTTCTTCTCTTCCTTTTGCATTACTTCTGTCTCCTAAAAGAGCAAAGGAAAAATGTTGGTGTATTCCACCTGCTGAATTTTCTCTTTGGAGACTGGAAGGAGATATCCCACACCGGAAGACACAAAGAAATGTCACATAAGGATAAAAAAGTGGGAATTGGGATCCTAGAATATCCACCCAGCGGCACTGAGTCACCCACAAGAATTAGACTTGAATTTCCTTTGAAGCCTCCATGGATGATAGTTATCTTCCAGAACTATCCATTTCCTCTGAGATCAGCTGTCATCTTCATAGTAGAAGGAAGTGAGATCAATGTTTCCAGACACAATATGTGGTTCTACACCATCTCTGTTATAATGCACACACAGTATTGAGTAGCGTAGTGGATTGGTCCTGAATGAGCAATGAAGATCTGCAAACTGTATCAAACATCCCAATTTGGCAGAGACGGGAAAAAAATTAGGATTGGTTTGTTGATATGGATTAGCACAGCTACCTGCCTTTTTGAAGACTCCTAGGTGTGCCTTTGGAAACTGTCACAACAAACTCCAGAATATCAGAATTCAGCGATGTACCTCTCTTTGTAGTCAAGATACTTAATATATAGTGTGAATTAGCTCCCAGATAGCTACAAGCCAAATATATGCATAACACACATTCAGTGCAGTTTGCTTTTATTAAAGAATGAAAAATGCAGAAAATATTATAATCTCTTAGCTTTAAAAGGTCATTATAATCATAGTTTGGAGAGTCCACATGGTGCAGAAGCAAGAATATTTTTCTAGGTTTTGGGAAAATTCTTTTCTTTGATTTCAACCAGCTATGCTGCAAAGAAACAAAAAAAAAGTGTCAGTTTATTCAGAACATTTGTGTAAGTGCGACAATTTTCTGGATAAGTAACTTCATGCTCTTTCATCAAAATGTGATGAATGTTTCCATTGCAGTTCTGATGAGTGGCTTTTCATAGAATCCTAGAGTTGTAAGAGAGCACATAGGCCATCTAGTCCACTAATGACCGTATCACAACCACCTCCCTCCTTCCCCCCATAACGTTTCACTAGCAACCTCTGATGGGGAAAGCATTACCCAACATGAGAGCCTTCCCATGTTGACAAGGAAGCATCCTAGGATACTTCCAGATCAATTGGGAAGGGGGGTGGGTGTGAGGCCTCCATCAGAAGTTGAAGGACATTGTGTGATGGGCTGCATGCCCACTCATCCCTCAACTAGCTGGCAAGCATCCTGTATGCTTAAATTGGTAAGCATGATGAGATCCATAAACTTGAATATCCCTTTCACATGCAACTCTGTTGTGGAGCCAGACACAACCCATCGGGTATCTGTGTATTTCATTTTTCCCCTGCCTAAGTATAATATTGCACATTTCTCCTTGTTGCAATTCATTCATTTTGGCCAAGTTCTCCAATTTGTTAAGATCATTTTGCATGCTAATCCTGTCTTCTGGAATATTAAATATCCTTCCAAATTTGGTGGCAAACTTGTCCTCTAAATCTTCATTCAAGTCATTAATATTTTTTTTTCGTGTCAGTGTGGATCCATATAAAGCAAGTCTGCACCAGCTACTCACTTTTTACAGCAAAATTTCAAGGCGGAACACTTTCCAACAAAGCCAAGAGGATAAGTGCAAGCAAACCCAACAGGAGTGACGCAGAAGCCATTTTCGTGTCAGGAGCAACTTGAGAAACTGCAAGCCGCTTCTGGTGTGAAAGAATTGGCCATCTGCAAGGATGTTGCCCAAGAGATGCCCAGATGTTTGATGTTTTACCATTCATATGGGAGGCTCACGTTCACATTCTCGTTCATTTGTGACCTGAGCAAACCCTGAAACAAGAAAGGCAAGAGGAGGTTGAAGAATGTTCCACTTATTTATCAGTGATTGGTAATTGATAATTTGGAATTCAATTGAAATAGATTTAAATAAATTGAGTTCCAAATTATCGATTCATAAATGATTATCCTACCTTTCTACAAAATCCAAAGTGGTTTCTAAAAATCTGGAGTAGGATATAGATAGGGCCCTCTGGTAGTGCAGCAGGTTAAACCGCTGAGCTTCTGAACTTATTGAATGAAAGGTTGGTGGTTCGAATCTGGGGAGCAGGGTGAACTCCTGCTGTTAGGCCCAGTTTCTGCCAACCTAGCACGAAAACATGCAAGTCTGAGTAGATTAATAGGTACTGCTTCTGCGGGAAGGTAACGGTGCTCCATGCAGTCATGCTGGCCACATGACCTTGGAGGTGTCTACGCACAGCACAGGCTCTTCGGCTGAGAAATGGAGATGAGCACCAACCCTCAGAGTTGGACACGACTGGACTTAATGTCAGGCGAAACCTTTACCTTCATCTAGGGACATTTTACATCTTATATTGTCTTTTTCTTCCGTAGTTATCTAATGCAAAAAAAGGTTTCTATGATAAGAAAAAAAATTCCTTATCTAATCTAAAACAGAAGAATAGAAAAGGAGATGATAGAGTGAATTAAAGCAAAGAAGATAGAAAAGTTAAGAAACAGAGAAGAGAAAGCCCTCTGTAAATCTCCCGATCTATTCTGGGGTCCAATGTTTTATTAATGAGTTTATTTATTTATCGTATCAGGAGTGAACCAGACAGTTGTATTGTATTTAAAAACAAACAAACAAAAAAACAGAACAAAAAAACCCAACAAAGTTTGCAAACTTGGAATTCTATTAAATGTCCTTTGACCAGTAGCTGGCCACTTGGAGTGCCTCTGGTGTTGCTATAAGGAGGTCCTCCATTGTGCATGTGGCAGGGCTCAGCCTGCATTGTAATAAGTGGTATGTGGTTTGCATGCCATGGACTCCACTTTGTAACCCCATTTCATAAAGTTGGTTCTGCATCTCATGGTGCCAGAGCACAGCTTCTGCAGGAAGGTAACAGCACTCCATGCAGTCATGCTGGCCAAATGACCTTGGAGGTGTCTACAGACAATGGCGGGTCTTTGACTTAGAAATTGAGATGAGCACCAACCCCCCAGAGCCAGACACAACTACACTTAATGTCAGGGGAAACCTTTACCTTTAGGACTGTGGTTCTCAACCTGCGGATTCCTAGATGTTTTGGCCTTCAATTCTCAGAAATCCTAACAGCTGGTACACTGGCTGGGATTTCTGGGAGTTGTAGGCCAAAACACCGGGGACTCACAGGTTCAGAACCACTGCTTTAGGACATATATAAACACTTGCTGTACAAAAGCTTTTAAAAACAGAAATCGTAGTTTCAAAAAATACATTTAAAATTGGACAAAGAGCCTTCAATGCCACATTAATAGCACAATTTCTTTTTCTCATCAGGTGGTCTAAAGAACTATAGCTAAATTGTTAGCAAGATCTGGTTACAGGAGTGTACAGCACAATTCAAAATGCTGCTTATGTACTTGAAAACCTTAGAATTCTTGTATGTTGAATATCCAAAGGACTTAACTTCCCCAAAGAATCTGGCCAAATTTTAAGATCTTCATGATGGGATCTTAACATTTGGACAGATTATGTGGGGAAAATGAACCCTTTGTATTGTCGAAGGCTTTCACGGATGGAATCACTGGGTTGTTGTAGGTTTTTTCGGGCTATATGGCCATGGTCTAGAGGCATTTTCTCCTGATGTTTCGCCTGCATCTATGGTAAGCATCCTCAGAGGTAGTGAGGTCTGTTGGAACTAGGAAAAAGGGTTTATATATCTGTGGAATGACCAGGGTGAGACAAAGGACTCCTGTCTGCTGGAGCTAGGTGTGAATGTTTCAACTGACCACCTTGATTAGCATATAATGGCCATATAGCCTGAAAAAACCTACAACAACCCAATAAATCCTTTGCTTTTCCCAAACCCATTCCCTTCATAGAAGAACAAAAAAGGAAAATCAAATCTTCTTGTTGGAGTTGCCCTGCTTATCTTTAAGGATGATTCTGTTCCCATTTGAGCCCTCTCCCTACCAATGAGCATACCTGGGTCAGAGAGGATCATCAAGAAGAGAATGAGGAAGAGAAGATAAAAGATCTTCATAGCAATGGAAAAACCAACACAGAAGAGGTTACACTTTGAGTTTCTCCTTCTTTTTCAAAGGACATTAGAAGGCAAGTATGAGAGGAGCTGGTCCTTTTATAGCTTTACACTACACCAGAGGTTGCACCATGTTACAGCCATTGAAGTCCTGGGAAATTATCGTGTTTGGTAAATACACTGGCAAATCATTTTCTCCAAGAATATCAGTACAAAAGAGGCAGAGGAAAGGGTGCTAAGCTTTCATTGTATGCTTTAAAAAGTTCACCTTTCTTGGAGGACATACTAATCACTGTCTTGGGACAAAAGTCAACATGGATTGCTCACAAAACAAGTAATGCCAGGTTAAACTTATCTCTTTTTTCGATAGAGTTACAAGCTTGGTAAATGGTATTGCCTGGCTCCACAACAAAGTTACACGGGAAAGGGATCTAGGAGTCTTGTAATGACATCATCACCTTGAGAGGGGAAAGCGTGGATGCCCCTCTTATTGTCAGCAGTCCTGTTTTGCATTCTGCCTCCCCATCACACTCACATTCACACGTGCGAACTCAAGAGCTGGCAATACATTCATCTTACATCCATAATTATAATAATCTATATAAATAAAAATGTAATGTTCGTTTGTGGGATTAACATAACTCAAAAACCACTGGACGAATTGACACAAAATTTGGACACTATACCTCTAACAGACCAACGAGTGACCATCACTCATACCCCCCAAAAAACAGCAGAAAGGACTTAAAAACCCAGAAAAGCAAAATGACAAAAAAACTAAATGACAATACAGAAAAAAGGAAGGAAGAGGGAAGGAAAGAAGGGAAGAAAGAAAGAAAGAAAGAAAGGAAGGAAGGAAGGAAGGAAGGAAGAAAGGAAGAAAGAAAGAAAGAAAGAAAGAAAGAAAGAAAGAAAGAAAGAAAGAGAAAGGGAAAGAAAGAAGGTAAGAGAGAAGGAAGCATGGAAGCAAAGAGCGAAGGATGAAAGGAAAGAGGTAGAGAAGGAAGAAAGGAAGGAAGAGGAAGAAAATAAAATAAAGGGAAGGGAGGAAAGAGGGAGTGAAGGAAGAAGAAAAGGAGAGAAAGAGGGAGGGATGGAAAGAAAGAAAGAGAAGGAAGGATGGAAACAAAAAGCTAAGGAAGGAAGGAAAGAGGTAGAGAAGGAAGAAAGGCGAGAAAGAGGAAGGAAAAGAAAAAGGGGGAGGGAAGGAAAGAGATAAACAAGAAAGAAAGGAAAGAAGGCTAGAAGAAAAGGTAATGAAGGAAGGAAAGAAAGAGGGAATGAAGTAACGAGTGAAAGAAGGAGAGAAAGAGGGAGGGAAGGCTGGCCACAGCAACGCATGGCGGGTACCGCTAGTGATAATAATAATAATAATAATAATAATAAGAATAATAAGAATAAGAATAATAATAATAATATGAGGGTTTAATGAAAACCTTCCACCTTTGTAACTCCTCAACAGTATGCAGCAGGTACTGGCTTGTTCAGTAGACTCTCCTCTACAGTTCCATTTTGGCAGGAAGCCTTAGCATTGAACGGTTGTGCGAAGTATGGAACCCTGCGCAGACGGTCGGCCAATGCAACTTAAGCAACGTGCAGTCATTGAATTCTTGACAACAGAAGGTGTCACCCCAAAGGAGATTCATCAGCGAATGCAAGCTGTTTATGGTGATTGTGTTGATATGAATACTGTGCATCGTTGGGCAAGTAAGTTTAAAAATGTTGAGGTGGGAACATTTGACTTGCATGACAAACAAAGAGTTGGACGTCCTGTGACAGTAACCACCGAGTTTCACAAGCAAAAGGTTGACTGATTGATTTAGGATGATTGTCATATCACGCAGAGAGAAATTTCAAGCATAATTGGCATTTCACAAGAACATGTGGGTCACATTATTGTTTTGCTTGGCTATTGGAAAAACTGTGCACAATGGGTACCCAGGATGCTGACACCTGAAATAAAAGCACACAGACTTGAAATTTGCCAGGAACCATGATGGCTTTAGGAAACGTGTTCATCGTTGGCAGAAATGTATCCAATTGTCTGGTGATTATGTGGAAAAGTGAATAGTGGTAGTTAAAGAACACATTCTAAGGATTATTTCTGTATTTGATTTATTAAAATATTCCCATCCAAACCCAAGCAATGAAAGTGGAGGCATTACTCTTCATTCAACCCTCATAATAATAATAATAACAACACTTTATTTATATTCCGCCCTATCTCCCCAAGGGGACTCAGGGCGGATCACATATACAGCAAACATTCAATGTCGTTTTTGGATAGACAATACAGAGACAAATGGAACAGAAGGAGGTATGTTGTGTCGATGTCAGCGCCTTAGAAGGTTGTGCTCGAAATTCAGCCATAGGGGGTGCTGTTGCTCCATCCTCTATGACGAAGAGCCATCAGGACTTCCTCCTTCTTTTTTGGTCCCTGGCATTTTCTGGTCTTTTTATGGTGTTGTAAAATACCTCCTCTGCTTGTACCTAATTTCTCTAATTACAGCACAAGCCTCCTTCTGTTCCATTTGTCTCTGTATTGTCTATCCAAAAACGACATTGAATGTTTGCTGTATATATGTAATTTTTGTGGAGTCATGTACCACCTGTGAAACATCTTAAACCAATTTTCTTTCAGGTCAGTAGAATAGGTATATTTGGTTTTTTTTGTCCATATTTGTTCACACTCCTTGAGTTTTATTGGTCTGCCTATGTTGGACGCCCATTTGAAGGACACAGTATTCAAGTGAGGTTTGCTCAAAATAGAATAAAGGAATGCTATTGCTTTTAAACAATTCCAAAAATTGCACCATGTAGTCACGTCAAAATATTCAACGGTTGAGGGTTTAGCCACCAATTCCTAAGATGGACACATGCAAGTCACTGGTTTCAATAGTACCCTTGTGTTCAATTCTTGAAGTAGTAATTGAATTGCCTTTAATGGGCATTCTAAGAAGAGGGGAGGGTATAAAAATGGTGGTGAGAAAAGAGGGTAATAAGTACATCAATTGTCCTATCTGATGCTGAGACACGCATATAGAGAATAAACTTTCCAGCTTCTACAATTCAGGGACATAATAGCTGCCTCCATTTCTATTTATCTCTTTTAATATTTGATTAAATCTGTCTTGAATCCAATTGGGAGTGAGGAAGTAGCAATAGTAATAGCTGTTCTTGTCACTTCAGTTATCACAGCAATATCTGACCCATGGGATATTTTGGAATGGCAGTTCATACTAATGGAAATTCCACTGAGTACATAGTCTGCTTTAATGGGCCATTAGCTTTTATGTGATCTTTATTTTGCACAGAGTGATCTCAAAGGAAATGTTATTGAACACACAAGGATCAAATTGGGGAAACAGCAAGAGCTTCTCAAATGGCAATCAGTAGAAAATGACAGCAGCAAGTTAATGAGTTAATAATTGTTTCAGAATGAGAAATATTTACTCAAAAAAGTGAACTCATGAAGTATAGGAAGTAGTTACAGATCCAAATCCTAATTGGTATTTCCAACTACTATTTATTTATTTATTTACTATATTTGTATACCGCCCTTCTTAGCCCGTAGGCGACTCAGGACGGTTTACAGAGACAACAATTCAATGCACAACAACACCATAAAACATTTTAAAACATTAACATATAATATATAAAACCATACAAGATCAATAAAACATAAATCATTTACATCCCTTAGTTAAAAACGTTGTCCAATCTCATCATTCAGTCATTCAATATTCCTATGTCTGTTACACTTCATTTGCAAACGTTTGCATAAACAGCCAAGTCTTAATCTTTTTCTGGAATGTTAAAATGGAGGGGGCCGATCTAATGTCCCTAGGAAGAGTGTTCCATAGTCAAGGGGCCACCACTGAGAAGGCCCTGTCTCTCATCCCCACCAAACTACTACTACTACTACTACTACTACTAATAATAATAATAGTGCACACATCTCATTAATCAGTCTTGTTTGAGCAATTTCAGGCTTGCGCAAGCTGTCCCTTTCAGTGCTGGAAGTGAGGGTGAATATTTGGAACTAAATCCCAATAAGTTTCAGCAGTTTGCACAGCAGTGTGTAGTAGCTACACAAGGAGAACCCTTAGCAGTAGCTACCACATCTCAGCAGGAGGAGCAAGCAGAAGTCAGCACTCCAGGACAGGCTGCTGAAGGGTTAACTGCTCCTTCTCATGTGCAATTTCACAGAGAACAAGCTCAAACATGCAGGTCTGCATAATTAGCTGAGAAACAGGCTATCCACAAGCAACACCTATGGCAGTGGTTCTCAACCTGGGGTCCCAAGATGTTTTTGGCTTTCCAGAAATCCTAACAGCTGGTCAACTGGCTGGGATTTCTGGGAGTTGTAGGCCAAAAACATCTGGGGACCCCAAGTTGAGAACCACTGACCTATGGTCTTTGCATAAAGACTCATGAGTTCGTAGTCGTGTTACTGGAGGCAACCTCTTGCTGGATGGTGTTATCATTAACTCGTTGTGTGATTAGCTTTGTGGACCTTGGGCTGGAACTGGATTTAAGTACTTTGGATTCTGTCTTGCAATTGGTTAAAATGTTACTTACTGATCTTTTTGAATATGGACACTGACTTACTGACACTGGGATTGTGGATTTAGGCTTTGATTCAAGAACTCTATGTCCTCTGGACAGATGTTGAGGATCTGTATTTGAGTGTGAACGAGGCAAATTACAAGAGCATGCAGTAGGATTCCAAGTCTCTTGGTTTTAAGCTGCAATTTAAAAAGCAGATTTTCACTCACTAAAGCTTCATCTGCCCACTGAGTCAGCATTGAGTGATGTCAATTAACTACCAAATGTGGGTTTGGAGCCCAACTTACTTCACTATTCTAAAGGCCAGATCAAGACATGAACCAAGTTTGAAGGCAACAAACAGAAGTTTTATTATTTCTGGCCAGAAAGGATGTCAGTACAGAGTGTGCACTCAAAAGAACCAACATTTATGTATCGAGTCATCAGCAACCAGTCAATTATATTACATTTCTAACAGAACAAAGCAAACAAACAGACAAAATACAAAAATACAAAATACAGAATACAAAATTTGTGAGTTTGGTAGTTGATTAAATGTCCTTTGACCAGTATCTGGCCACTTGGAGTGCCTCTGGTGTTGCTGCAAGAAGGTCCTCCATTGTGCATGTGGCTGGGCTCAGGTTGCATTGCAGCAGGTGGTCAGTGGTTTGCTCCTCTCCTCACTTGCATGTCGAGGATTCCACTTTGTGGCCCCATTTCTTAAGGTTGGCTCTGCATCTCGTGGTGCCAGAGCTCAGTCTGTTCAGTCGCCCCGTCCTCTGTGTGCCCAGGTTGAGGTTCTGGGTTTGAGCCTGCCACTTTTGGACTCTCAAGAGAACCAACATAAGGCATACAGAGCATTTTATCCATTTTCGTAGCCATTCAAAATACCCACGGCCTCCCCTGATTGGCTAGGAAGCTGCCTCAGTTGGGTTTGGGCTCCTGTTGGTTGGAGATTCCTCTTGATGTTACTGGCTGCAGGAGTTCCCCCAGTTACAGAACAAAGGAACAGCTGCAGTTGGTTAGCTTAAAGGACAAGTACTTTTAAAGGTCTATCCCCATGAGGGGTGTGAGTAATTGATTTCAGTTGATGGCTCCAATTTCATCATGGAAGCCAGGAAGTTTCCCAACACATGTAGGTGGATTTACCAATGGGAAAGAGGTTTATCAATGGTTCACAGTCCCAGAAATGCCTTTGGAAACTCACATATAAATGTGGGTGGATAAGGATCAGAAATGGTGAAGAGGCTAAGTCAAGGTAATGCTTCCTTACATAATCTAGCATAGCCCTGTACAACCCCAGCAAGAAAGCAGCATATCCCATTGTGACATTTAAGTGATGCCTTCCTTTTTGATGTCATGCTATGCTTCAACATCAGACTGATACAAATCCAGATTGGTTTCAATCCAGTGAAAAGCATTTCATTCCTCTGGACTGTGACTTTACCTAGAACGAAATGCTTCACTGCACCATAAAGTTTTGAATTGTTGATATCCAAAGGGACATCTTATTCCTTAAGATACTTGGTTCTTGCTGTTTCCTCAGAGTTTTTTTTTTCCTTCTGAGATGTTTAAAGGGAGTATTGTTAATTCCATTGTGGGGTATGGAGCTTCCATGTACATGCATTTCAGTTTGAGAGCTCGTATTTTCTAATTCTCTTTGATAAAGATTATAGATTTCAGGGTTGAGACAGATTCCCAATGTATAAGAATGAACACTTGTCTCTCCTGACAATTGGGTATGTTGTACAGTATTATTTTAGAAAGGAGTGGAAAAAGTGTGGCTTTTATGTATGGCACTTTGGGATACCTCAGCCTCTTTAATCCATTGACACACAATGGACTGACTTGAAGGCAATTTCTATCTCTTAAATATCCTCAATTTCCCCCTAAAATTCCTGAAGTGGAGTAGATTTCTTCCCCTAACAATGTCAACCCCTCAAAACCTACAGAAAAAAGAGAAAAAATCAGTTGAAAATTGGTCACAATTTTGCACAGAAATGACATCAAGTCATTTTTGATGCACTAAAACTCACTGGTGCAGCCCGTCAAGGAGAAAATGGACCTCATTCACAGCAACTCTTGTTTTAAATGGTCATAGAAGTGAGACTGATATAATCCGGCTGAAACTTGTTGGTGCCTTATGCATTTGCAAGTTCTGCTAGGCATCGCTTTTGACTGATGTGAAGAATCTGCATTAAGTTCAAAGTTGCAGAAGTTGAGCATGCAGCACCATCACACATGGAGATGTGCATGTAGTATGGGCTGGTGATTTTCATTTGGTTAGACAAGACTTCCATTCATCCTACAGCGCAAAAAAACTAGTCTTTCTTCATTACCCCACACAATTCTGACACACACATTCTTGCACTCTATATTCTGTGATTAACTGATAGTAGAACAAAAATCAAGAAATAGTTTTCTAAGATCTACAGAGACACTTGCTGGAACACCTCAGCAAACGAGAGTCCAAAAGTGGCAGGCTCAAACCCAGAACCTCAATCAATGGCTGATACCAAACGAGAGACTCCCCCCTGGACACACAGAAGACTGGGCGACTTGGAAGGCGTTGAACAGACTGAGCTCTGGCACCACGAGATGCAGAGCCAACCTCAAGAAATGGGGCCACAAAGTGGAATCCACGACATGCAAGTATGGAGAAGAGCAAACTACAAACCATCTGCTGCGATGCAATCTGAGCCCTGCTACATGCACAATGGAGGACCTTCTTATAGTAACATCAGAGGCACTCCAAGTGGCCAGCTACTGGTCAAAAGGACATTTAATCAACTACCAAGCTTGCAAACTTTGTGTTTTGTTTGTTTGTTTGTTAAAAATGCAATACAACTGTTTGGTTTGCTCCTAACATGATAGATAAATAAATAAATAAGAACAAAAATAGTGGTCTCTGCATTGGTTGATGCTAGAAGCACAAATCACACGAGAATGACCTCAATGCAGGCATGTAGCCGGGGCGGGGGGGGGGGGGGGGGGGGGGGGGGGGGGTCGGAGGGCTTCAGCCCCCCCCCCGAAATTCTCATGGTGGTTCGCGAAAAGGCCTAACGGGTGCATTACTTAAACTGTTATGTTTATTCATATCATGATCTGATCACCATACTCAATATATCCCATATGCATGGGGGTATTGGGGTAATGATACAAAAGGTTTGCTAGGGTAGACCCTCTTTCACTCAGACTCAGCCTCCCCAAAACTCATCCCCCCCCGAAACCCCCCCTGAAAAAAATTCACCCCCCCCCAAACGAAATCCTGGCTACGGGCCTGCCTCAATGATTTTAGATTTTGATTGCCATCACTTTCTTTACAAGCCTGCATCTCATATTCTTCCACTTCCTTCTAGGGTGTTTTACCCTTCAGTGAACTATAAACAAGAACTATAAATAAGGTCCCTCTCCATCTCTAGAGGATCTCAGACATTCATGAAAATCTCAGCAACCATGAAGTGCTTCTGCTTCATCATTGGGATCCTCATCTTCTCTTCCTTCCTTCTGGAGGCCACAGGTAAGGTTCAGAGACAGAGACCTACATCCTAGAGAAGGGCCATTTAAGTATATTTTCCTATGCATTAGCTGATGATAACAGTTTGCTGTAGTGGTTTGAAATATTGGAGACCAGGTTTCAAATCTGCAGTTAAACATGGCAACCTATTGGGTGATCTTGGTCAAGTCACACTCTCTCTGCCTCAGAAGAAGACAAAACTCTCTCTGAAGCTGTGTGTTATAACTAGAATTTTGGATGGTGCTCAGAAATTGATTATGAGCCAGGGAAGCTATTTCAACAAGAGAATTACATGCTTCCTATAATCGCCCTCAGTTTGATAAACTATATCAGGAGGAACCCAGCCAGATTCCAAAGGGAAAGCAACATACCAGACCTGTTATTTTCAATTTGGTCCACAACCTATGCTATTTGAAAGAGATAAGAAATTAACAGCTTTCTGAGCATCCTTCTTAAGTGCCACTTGAATATAACCTATTTTCTTCTATACTCAGGAGAAGACCCCATGCCTTTTTGCCGTGGCACCTGTAGGAACAAGTGTGCAGAAGATGAGAGACCGGGACCAAGAGTTGTATGCCAAGTTTTTTCTGACACTTACTGCTGTAGAAAAGAGTAAGATAAAATGCTGGCAGAGCAAATAGATGTGAATTATTAAATAACTGTCAAAATAAATGGAATCCTACTGGTCTGTTGTCATGGTTATTGTTGTTGTGTGCCTCCAAGTTGTCTACAAGTTATTGTGCCCACTGCACAAGTCTTTATTTTATTTGGTGTCAAAAGCATTGCATAAAATAGTTTATCTAAAACTGATAAAATAAAGGGATCACAAGCTGCTAGATAGTTTTAGACCAAAAATGGGCAACAGCGACTGCATTGCCTGTAGCTTTAAACAATTCTTATAAACAACGAGCCTCCTCCCCAGCTGTTAATGTGTCGACCAATCATCTTGAAGGGCAGGAGTGGGAGGTTTGAACCACATAACTCTGTATTTCTATAAAAATGGCATTTATTTTGTATTTCGTTATGCTCTGCTTGGCGAATGATTGCTGCTCTGCATTCTTTTCAGCTGAATCGCTAATAAACCTCGATGGCTTTTCTTCAACTTGGTGAGACCTTTCATTGGGAAAATCAGGGAAAAATATTGGATGCTTCTCTGTCTCGCTAGGGAAAAAGAACTCTTTGATGAGTCTAATTGGTCTCTGCCTCCTGGCAAAGACCCCTAAATTCTCAATTTCAGGTGAACTATAAATCCCAGCAACTATTCATGCCAAGTTTGAGTATTCATGCCAAGTTTGGTCCAGATCCATCATTGCATGAGTCCACAGTGCTCTCTGGATATAGGTGAACTACAACTCCCAAACTCAAGGTCAATGCCCATCAAACCCTTCCAGTGTTTTCCATTGGTCATGGGAACCAAGTTTGGTTCAAATCCATCTCTGGCGGAGTTCGGAATGCTCTTTGATTATAAGTAAACTATAAATCCCAGCAACTACAACTCCCAAATCACAAAATCAATCCTCCCCCAACCCCACTAGCATTCACATGTGGGTGTATTGGGTATTTGTGCCCAGTTTGGTCCAGTGAATGAAAATGCATCCTGCATATCAGATATTTACATTATGATTTATAACAGTAGTAAAATGACTGTTATGAAGTAGCAACTAAAACAATATTATGGTTGGGGGTCACCACAACATGAGGGACTGTATTAAGGGGTCACGGCATTAGGAAGGTTGAGAACCACTGTCTTAGGGGAATCCACTGCGGAGATTGCACATACATAAGATGTCAGTAGTAATCTGGCCCAGATGTTTTTGCAAAGGATTTTGAAAGCACACCTCTCGAATTTCTGTCAATACTACCCCAAGACATAAAGACATGCTTCAAAATATATAATTCAAATGCATGGAGGGATTTTAATGAGTACAGACATAAGTAATGAGAGAGAGATCAATCAGCTATATTAAAGATTTGAAAGCGAGCAAGTAATGACTATGGCATACAGATGAAGCGAAGAGTTTGGAATCATGTATGCGCATGGCATGGAAGAGCCCAGTATCCACTGCGAGTAGGCAGCACCATGACATTACCTGTAAAAAAGGGGAAAAACACAATAATATCCAGTGTTTCAACAAAATTAGACAAATAGCCCATAGTAAAGGTAAAAGTTTTCCCCTGACATTAAGCCCAGTTGTGTCTGACTCTGGGGGTTGGTGCTCATCTCCATTTCTAAGCTGAGGAGCGGGTTGTGTCCATAGATACCTCCAAGGTCATGTGGCTGGCATGACTGCATGGAGCACCATTACCTTCATGCCCGAGCGGTACCTATTGATCTACTCACATTTGCATGATTTCGAACTGCTAGGTTGGCAGAAGCTGGGGCTGACAGTGGGAGCTCATACCACTCCCCGGATTCGAACCTGTGGATTCAAACCTGCTACTAACCTTAATGTCAGGCATCTAACCAGTGGATTCAAACCTGCTACTAAACTTAAGGCGAAAGCTTTACCTTCACCTAGGGACATTTTAACATCTTATGTTATCTTTTCCTTCTGTAGTTATCTAATACAAGAAAGGTTTCTATTATAATAAAAAATCCTTATCTAATCTAAAAGAGAAGAATAGTAAAGCAGATGTAGAATGAATTAAATCAAAGAAGATAGAAAAGTTAAGAAACAGGAAAGAGAAAGCCCTCGGTAAATCTGGTCTAGGGTCCAATGTTTTATTAATGAGTTCATTTATTTATCGTATTAGGAGCGAACCAGATGGTTGTATTGTATAAAAAAAAAACCCAAAACCCCCCACAAAGTTTGCAAACTTGGGATTCTATTAAATGTCCTTTGACCAGTAGCTGGCCACTTGGAGTGCCTCTGGTGTTGCTATAAGGAAGTCTCCATTGTGCATGTGGCAGGGCTCAGCCTGCAGTGTAGTAGGTGGTCTGTCGTTTGCATGTCATGGACACCACTTTGTAACCCCAAAGTTACAAAGGTTGGCTCTGCATCTCATGGTGCCAGAGCACAGTCAGTGCCTCCCAAATTGCCCGGTCTTCTGTGTGCCCAGGAGGGGAACAATCTCATTTGGTATCAGCCATTGATTGAGGTTCTGGGTTCTAGCCTGCCACTTTTGGACTCTCGCTTGCTGAGGTGACTAGCAAGTGTCTATATTAACGAGTTAATCAGAAGGGATTAGTTAGCAGTGTTGGTGGCCATGAATCAATTTTCCTGTTATTAATGTTTACTATTATTGAATTCTTTTTAAAACTTGAATATTCCAAACTCTAACCTGCAATCCTATGAAAACCAGAAAGAGTTCTTATATCAGGGAATCAGAGGAAAAGAAATAGAAATGGACCCTAACAAGAAAACCATATGCCTTGATAATGTTCTTACCCATTTTTGCAGCACCAACTCCCATTGTTATCACACTTCCCAATTTTTTTCATGCCATTTCCGCAAGTTGGAGCAATGCATTTGCCTCCAATGTTCTCGCATTCAGCAGGAGTCTTTGGTGGAGCCAGTGCTATAACAAAAGAAAGAATTAGAATTAGAAATCCGGCCTTCTATTGATCAAGAGCTACTGTTCTTCTCTTCTTCGCTCTTTCTCAAAGCAAGGGACAATTGTAAATAGCAGCTGTCCTGGGGCCATTCAGAATCATGAGAGAGCTGGAAATATTCAGGATGTTAGGTCAAGCTTTTCAACACTGCAAACAGTCAGGGGAAGGGAATATAAGAAGATAAAAATCAAAATACAGCAAAGATACATGAACAAGGTGTGTTTTACGTAGTGGGATGGATGGAAGATCTCAAAAGGGGACAAATCTGGCTGGCTAACTGGTAAACTGAATAAATACATTTGACATTGACACACATTTCCTCAAAAATCCGTTTAGCTTGCTTTGAAAGGTCTCCTTACCCGCAGAAGCCATGGACACCATGAACAGGACAGCTAAAAGGATGGCAAGGACCTTCATGGCTGAAATATGGACCTGGTTCTCAGGGAAATAGCCAAGTGGAGTCTCTCAGAAGCTTGCAGGATGGAGAGATGAGCCTAAACTCTTCACATTTATAGGACAAGGCAGACTGAGTGACAGGCTGTGGACACTTTGAAGTGTCTGGTGTGGTTTTGTTGCAGTTTTTGGTCAGTAATAATGGCTGTGGAAATAAGTTCCAGTGTGCTTGATAAAGAGTCTATTGGGGAAGTATCGTCTGGACATAGAAAGAAAGACTGTTATGCAAGCTGAACATAAAATTACCCAAATTACCCATTGCGGACTGTATATCCAGTCTGCAATGAGACTGGACATACAACTATATGAAGCTGATCTTTACTCGATCAGCTTGTCATTCTGTCAAACTTGGCATTGTATTGTCGAAGGCTTTCATGGCCGGAATCCATGGGTTGTTGTAGGTTTTTCCGGGCTATATGGCCATGTTCTGGAGGCAATTTTTCTCCTGACGTTTCGCCTGCATCTATGGCAAGCATCCTCAGAGGTAATGAGGTCATTATGACCTCATTACCTCTGGGGATGCTTGCCATAGATGCAGGCGAAACGTCAGGAGAAAAATTGCCTCCAGAACATGGCCAAACTTGGCATTGTTTGATTGAAATAACAGAGGTCTTCTTGTGTTTCAGGAATGAAAACACGGTTCCAGTCCAGCGTATCTGTCTGAACGCATCTCCCTTTATGTCCCACCTCGGAGTATGAGATCGTCTGGGGAGGCCCTGCTCTCGGCCCTGCCTCTGTCACAAGTGAGATTGGTGGGGGCGAGGAGCAGGGCCTTCTCAGTGGTGGCTCCTCACCTATGGAATTCACTCCCCGGGGAAATTAGATCAGCAACATCCCTCCTTTCCTTCAGAAAGAAATTAAAAACATGGATGTGGGACCAGGCGTTTGGGCAATCTGGCAGATGAATAAAGGACTGTGACAATGGATAGGAATGAACAATGTGGAACGAAACATGAACTCTGAGTTGGCGAACGCTGTGTCTGAGATGGGCTATTGATTGTGAGATATATTGTTGTTTTAATTGTTTTAATTGTTGACCATTTAATTGCCTGTTTTTATATGTTATTGTATTTGTGCGGGCACCAAGATGTGCCTTTTTGTAAGCCGCCCTGAGTCCCCCCTCGGGGGTTGAGAAGGGCGGGGTAGAAGTATACGAAATAAAATAAATAAATAAATAAATAAATAAATAAATTAAAAATCAAAGATGTTTGTCATATTTTTTATTTAGATCAATTTCATGTGAGCAGCATAGGGTCCATGATTCTCATCACACTCCTCTCGGTTTCTTCAAGAGGAAAGTATCACTGGAAGGATTCAGGGCCATTTCATAGAATCATAGAATCACTAGCTGTACCCTGCCACGCGTTGCTGTGGCCTATAGTAAAACTTATCAAAGTTGAGGTAGATATCTGGACTATTATGAAAGAGAGGTCCCTACCTATTCCTTCCCCCTTTTCCTCCCCCTTTCTCTTCTTTCTTCCTTCTCTACCTCTTTCTTTCTTTCCTTCTTTCACTACTTGGTTTCATCCTTCTCTCTTTCCTTCATTCCCTCCCCCTTTCTTCTTTTGCCTTTCTTCCCTCCCTGTTTGCTTCCTTCTTTCACTTTTTATTTCCTTTTATTTCACCACCATCATAACAATAACAATAATGCAATGCATTGCCTCTGGGACCTGACACCTCTCCCATTCCCCCAGGGTCTCATAGGAACAATAGCATAATAATAATAATAGAAATAACAACCTTTACCCGCCACGTGTTGCTGTGGCCAATCTTCCCTCTTTCCCTCCTTCTTTCCCTTCCTCCCTCCTCCTTCCTTCCTTCCTTCCTTCCTTCCTTCCTTCCTTCCTTCCTTCCTTCCTTCCTTCTTCTTCCTTCCCTCTTTTCCTTCTCTCTCTTCTTTCTCCTCTTTCCTTCCTTCCCCTTTTTCTTTCTTTTCTGCTGTCTCTCTTTTCTTTCCTTCCATCTTTCCTTTTCTTTCCTTTTCTTCTTCCTCTAACATTCCTTCCTTCCCCCTTTTTCTTTACCTCCCTTTCTCTTTCTTCCTTCTTTCCTTCCTTCCTGTCTTTCCTAGATTTTGACAGGGCGGGAAGGGGCGGGGTGGGGTTTGGAGGTGGCGTGAAGTAAAAGAAGGTAAGATTGGGGCAGGGGAGTGATGGAGCGTGGGATTGCGTGTGTGTGTGCGGCAGCGAGGGGAGTCATGGAGCGTGGGGTTGCGTGTGTGTGTGTGCGGCGGCGGGGGGAGTGGGGTTGCGTGTGTGTGTGCGGCAGCGGGGGGAGTGGGGTTGCGTGTGTGTGCGGCGGTGGGGGGAGTGATGGAGCGTGGGGTTGCGTGTGTGTGTGTGGCGGCGAGGGGAGTGGGGTTGCGTGTGTGTGTGCGGCGGCGGGGGAGTGATGGAGCGTGGGGTTGCGTGTGTGTGTGCGGCAGGGGGTGTGTGTGTGTGGGAAGCGGCGCGGCGGGGCTTGGAGTGGGCATGGTTTCCGCAGAGGGAACGTTGGCCGGAAGGCCATGTGCGCGCGCCATGGAACTTGCGGCTGGGCGCCAATGCGCATGCTCAGTTGTTTTGCCGTTTTGTGAGTGTGTTGTGTTGTTTTTCATTTTGAGTAGATATGTTTGTACCTTGTGGGTTGTGTTATGGGCATGGGAATTTTGGTTAAGTTTCGTTGGGTTTTTTTTTAGTTTTTTTCTTTTGCCGTTTTGTGAGTGTGTTGTTGTGTTGTTTTTCATTTTGAGTAGATATGTTTGTACCTTGTGGGTTGTGTTATGGGCATGGGAATTTTGGTTAAGTTTCGTTGGGGTTTTTTTGAGTTTTGTTGTTTTGCCGTTTTGTGAGTGTGTTGTTTTTCATTTTGAGTAGATATGTTTGTACCTTGTGGGTTGTGTTATGGGCATGGGAATTTTGGTTAAGTTTCGTTGGGGGTTTTTGAGTTTTGTTGTTTTGCCGTTTTGTGAGTGTGTTGTTGTGTTGTTTTTCATTTTGAGTAGATATGTTTGTACCTTGTGGGTTGTGTTATGGGCACGGGAATTTTGGTTAAGTTTCGTTGGGATTTTTTTGAGTTTTGTTGTTTTGCTGTTTTGTGAGTGTGTTGCTGTGTTGTTTTTCATTTTGAGTAGATATGTTTGTACCTTGTGGGTTGTGTTATGGGCACGGGGATTTTGGTTAAGTTTCGTTGGGGGATTTTTGAGTTTTGTTGTTTTGCCGTTTTGTGAGTGTGTTGTTGTGTTGTTTTTCATTTTGAGTAGATATGTTTGTACCTTGTGGGTTGTGTTATGGGCACGGGGATTTTGGTTAAGTTTCGTTGGGGTTCTTTTGAGTTTTGTTGTTTTGCCGTTTTGTGAGTGTGTTGTTGTGTTGTTTTTCATTTTGAGTAGATATGTTTGTACCTTGTGGGTTGTGTTATGGGCACGGGGATTTTAGTTAAGTTTCGTTGGGGGATTTTTGAGTTTTGTTGTTTTGCCGTTTTTTGAGTGTGTTGTTGTGTTGTTTTTCATTTTGAGTAGGTATGTTTGTATCTTGTGGGTTGTGTTATGGGCACGGGGATTTTAGTTAGGTTTCGTTGGGGGATTTTTGAGTTTTGTTGTTTTGCCGTTTTGTGAGTGTGTTGTTGTGTTGTTTTTCATTTTGAGTAGATATGTTTGTACCTTGTGGGTTGTGTTATGGGCACAGGGAGATTTTGGTTAAGTTTCGTTGGGGGATTTTTGAGTTTTGTTGTTTGGCCGTTTTGTGAGTGTGTTGTTGTGTTGTTTTTCATTTTGAGTAGATATGTTTGTACCTTGTGGGTTGTGTTATGGGCATGGGAATTTTGGTTAAGTTTCGTTGGGGGGTTTTTGAGTTTTGTTTCTCGTTGGATGCCCCTAACAAATTTATATATATAGATAGAGTTGGAAGAGACCTCATGGGCCATCCAGTCCAACCCCCTGCCAAGAAGCAGGAATATTGCATTCAAAGCACCCCTGACAGGTGGCCATCCATCTTTTTCCATCATCATAATCCTTAATCCATCCATCATCATAGTCCTTAATCACATTATTTATTATTTATTTTATTTACTGTATTTATATACCGCTTTTCTCACACCTGGGGGGACTCAAAGTGGTTTACACAGAGATAATGGCAAAATTCATTGCCTTACGTACGTAAACCAAATCACAAATCACCATATAACTAAGCATAAATTCAATAGGACAAGTCACTATAAGATAAGAAAAAAGACATTTAAAACATGAACTATAAGAATTAAAACACCTAATAAAAACATTAAAACCACATGATCCAAGGATGTAGACTGGGCTATTCCAATGTCAATTGCACATATTCCATATTTGCTTTTTTAAAAACTGCATTACTTTACTAATCAAACAGTGGACATGATCTTCACTCCACGACAGCTCCAAGAAAAATGCAGGGAACAAAATCAGCCTCTGTACATGGCATTCATTGACCTTGCAAAGGCATTCAACACAGTGAATTGCAGCGCTCTCTGGACCATCCTCCAAAAAATCAGGTGCCCTAACAAATTTGTGAACATCCTGCGGCTCCTCCATGATGACATGACGGCAACAGTCTTGGACAGCAATGGCTCCCAAAGTGACCCATTTCAGGTGGAATCTGGTATCAAACAGGGATGTGTAATTGCTCCAACTTTATTCTCCATCTTCATCACTATGATACTTCATCTTGTTGATGGGAAACTTCCCACCAGAGTGGAAATCATCTATCGGACAGACGGCAAGCTGTTTAACCTCAGGGGACTGAAAGCTAAAACCAAGGTTACAACAACATCTGTTATAGAACTCCAGTATGCTGATGACAAAGTCGTCTGTGCGCATTCAGAAGAAGACCTACAAGCCATTCTAAACACCTCTGCAGAAGCATACGAGAAGCTTTGCTTGTCATTGAACATCGAGAAAACCAAAGTGCTCTTCCACCAGTCACCAGCCAATCCCTCTCCAATGCCAGAGATACAGCTCAATGGTGTAACATTAGAAAATGTTGACCATTTCTGCTCCCTTGGAAGCCACCTCTCCACCAAAGTCAACAGTGACACCGAAATACAACACCGCCTGAACTCTGCGAGTGCAGCATTTTTCTGAATGAAGCACAAAGTGTTTGAAGACTGGGACATCCGTAGGGATACCAAGGTGCTTGTTTATAAAGCTATTGTCCTCCCAACCCTGCTATATGCCTGCGAAACGTGGACTGTCTACAGACATCACATGCAACTCCTAGAATGATTCCATCAGTGCTGCCTCTGGAAAATCCTGCAAATCTCTTGGGAAGACAAGCGGACAGATGTCAGCATGCTGGAAGAAGCAAAGACCACCAGCATCGAAGTGATGCTCCTCCGCCATCAACTCCGCTGGATCGGCCATGTTGTCCGGATGCCTGACCACCATCTCCCAAAGCAGTTGCTCTACTCTGAACTCAAGAATGGAAAATGGAATGTTTGCGGGCAGGAAAAGAGATTTAAAGATGGCCTCAAAGCCAACTTTAAAAACTCTGGCATAGATACTGAGAACTGGGAAGCCTTGGCCTGTGAGCGCTCCAGCTGGAGGTCAGCTGTGACCAGCAGTGCTGCATAATTTGAAGAGGCATGAATGGAGGGCAAAAGAGAGAAACATGCCAAGAGGAAGGCACGTCAAGCCAACCCCAACCGGGACCACCTTCTACCTGGAAACCAATGCCCTCACTGTAGGCTCCATAGTCACCCTGGAGGATTATCCTACTCGGACATCAAGGGATTACCTAAGTAAGTACTAATTAGAAGCTTGGTTCCATAACCATGTCTTTGTTCTCTTTCTAAAGACCAGGAGGGAGGGTGCTGATCTAATCTCACTGGAGAGAGAGTTCCAGAGCCGAAGAGCCATCACTGAGAAGGCCCTGTCTCTCATTTCCCCCAACTGCACTTGTGAAGCAGGTGGCACCGAAAGCAGGGCCTCCCCAGCTGATATTAACCTCCATGATGGTTCATAGAGGGAGATACGTTAGGACAGATAATCTGGTATGGAACCATTTAGGGCTTTGTAGGCTAAATCCAGCACTTTGAATTGTGCTTGGTAGCAGACTGGCAGCCAGTGGAGCTGGCGTAACAGAGGAGTTGTGTCTCTCCATGAGGAACTGCTTCTTCCTTTTGTGACAGCTAAAGGGGTCAGCTTTCAAAAAAGCTTGTTATTTGCTCAGGTAGTCTTTTCTACCATGTGGACTTTAGGCTGTTTTCCTAATGAAAGTGTAAACCTTTTTGCAGATAAATGGTTGTCTCTTGGGTGGGAATAATAAGAATCAGAGATAGGAGCAGTCTTTGCTCATTCAAGTATGCACCACCCAGAAACTTTTCTTAAATGCTTGTCCCATTCTGTCCTATTCCGTCAAAGAACTTTGGCTGACTCCCATGTTAGTAACATGTCCAGTGGAGCACTGAATTCTAGCAGATTTGGATTAGAATGTAATTATTTAATTCTTTATTTCTTTATTTACAACGTTTGTATTCCACCCTTCTCACCCTGAAGGAGACTCAGAGCAGCTTACAAGAAATATATACATACAATATATTGTAATATTATTAGTAAGATTACATGTAATATAAAATACATAATTATAATATTGTATTATTATTAGTATTAAGTATTAGGTTGAGCTGAGTACCCAGGAGAGCGGTCCCTTCAGATTGCGAGTGGTGATGTTCAATGCCAGGTCAGTGAATGGAAAAACATCTATTATTCAGGATCTAATCCTTGAAGAACATGCTGACCTGGCTTGTATAACGGAGACCTGCTTGGACAAGGCTGGGGGGATTAATCTCTCCCAGCTTTGTCCACCAGGCTACTCCGTTCAGCACTAGTCAAGATCTGGAGGGCGGGGAGGGGGTGTTGCAATTGTCTATAAGGATTCCATCCCCCTGACCAAGTGCCCCATTCCGCAGTCTGCCACGTTTGAGTATGTCGGCCTGAGGGTCAGTGACTGGGACAGGATAGGAATTCTGTTAGTGTACCGACCACCCCGCTGTACTACAGTCTCCCTACCTGAGCTAGCCGGAGTGTTCTCAGGCCTGCCGTTGGCATCCCAACGGCTCATTGTGCTGGGGGACCTCAATGTCCATGCCAAGACCGCTCTGTCAGGAGCGGCTCAGGATTTCATGACCGCCATGGCAACCATGGACCTGTCCCAATTAGTATCAGGTCCCACCCACAGTGCTGAACACAAGCTGAATCTGGTTTTCTGTCAGGGATGGGAAGAAGGTGGTGGGGTGGAGGAGCTGACTACTTTGCCATGGACCGAACACCACCTGATCAGGTGTATTGCGCCTTCCTACCTCCACTCTGGCCAGAGCAGCAGTTGGTGCCGGCGGGGGGAGGGGGGGCTCCCAACTGATCATATAGGCAGGAGATAAGATGGAACTGTCATCCACATTTGGATAAGTGTGAGCTCCCTGCCCCCCCTTCTGACTTTGACATGAGAATCGCCCTAGGGCTGAGAATTGCGGTATATAAGCGCAGTAAATAAATAAATAATAAATAAGAATAATGTGGTCCTTCAGATACAATCGAGTTGAAACACTCAACATCATTCATCACTAGATGTGTTGGCTAAGATTTCAGCTACGATATTATTTGGACAGTAGTACAATAAATGCATAGTCCAACAATATTTGGGAAACTGCGCAGTCTCCACTTCTCTCTAATCCCAGGAAAGTGTTGGAAGTTCTAAGTAGTGTCTGAAATCAACATGGAAACCTGATTTGCCAATACTTTGCAAAAATTGTGATCATGATTGCAGTTTTGAGTGTGGTGCAGTTTTGCATGGCTATGCAAGAAGGTTGGGGTCATTCCCTTCTCTCCTCTTCTATAATCTGCTTCTGTAAGGTTCCATTTTTTGAAATTAATTTTACTTTCCAACCTTGATGGGTTTGGCCCTATATTTTTTCTTTGTTTATAAAGTTCCATGTTAAGATCCCCCCACCCCAATGATTATGTCTCCCTTTGCTTGTTTTTCAGTTTTGGGAAAGTACCTTTGTATGAATCCTAACATGTTGTTATTAGAGGTGCAGATACTTGCTATAGTGGTTTCAATATTGCTTAATTGTTGCAATGTTGTTCAAATGAACGTGCATGTATCCACATACAAAATGCACATGAGAAGTACTTACTGTGAATGATGAATCTATGCACAGCTGTGTATGATGCACATTCATCAGTGCATAGCCATGTATAAGGGCACCACACAAGGAACTCCTTATGAGGGGCCCATGTGCTGGATTCCGCACAATGAATTGAGTATAGCTGTTCCACATTAGACAGAAATGTCCATCTCTTTCACAAGGTACTCCCCTGGGGAGCTTGCACATATGTAAGATGTCAGTAGCAATCGAGAATCATAGAATCATAGAGTTGGAAGTGACCTCATGGGCCATCCAGTCCAACCCCCTGCCAAGAGCAGGAAAATTGCATTCAAAGCACCCCCGACAGATGGCCATCCAGCCTCTGTTTAAAAGCTTCCAAAGAAGGAGCCTACCACACTCCGGGGCAGAGAGTTCCACTGCTGAACAGCTCTCACAGTCAGGAAGTTCTTCCTAATGTTCAGATGGAATCTCCTTTTTTTCGAATATTGATGACTAAGGACAGGAAACATGGACAACGAATTCTGGATTGTGATTTCAACTCGAGCTATATGGGATTATTATTGGTGGCCCAATAATTTGTTATTGTATGTGTATATGTTTTTAAATTGTAGATTGTTTTAACTGCTGTAAACCGCAATGAGTCGCCGTTCCAGGCTGAGATATTAGCGGTATACAAGTGTACCAAATAAATAAATAAATAAATAAATTGTAGTTTGAAGCCATTGTTCTGTGTTCTAGTCTCCTGGGCAGCAGAAAACAAGCTTGCTCCCTCCTCCCTATGACTTCCTCTCACATATTTATACATGGTTATCATGTCCGCAATTGCATCTCCTTCTATGAACCGGCGCGGACTCTAAGATCTTCTGGGGAGGCCCTCCTCTTGGTCCCACCTCCATCACAAGCACGGTTGGTGGAGATGAGAGAGAGGGCCTTCTCGGTTGTGGCCCCCCGCCTCTGGAACGCCCTTCCAAGGGAAATAAGACAGGCCACATCCCTCCCCTCCTTTCGTAAGAGTGTGAAGACCTGCCTTTGAAAATGACCAGTTCTAACTCAGTCCTTCACATTGTTGAATACGGCCTTATTCTTCCTACCAATTACCCAGATCATTTCCTCTAATCAGCCACGGAATGAAAGGCCACAGACCCGTACCTAATATTATAGTTGCCTGCCATTGCATTGCACTTAATTCCCGGCCACCCTGGAATTTTTGGGCTTGCACAAATCATGGCCTGGACTTTAATTTTTTTTAATTTGCCTTGAATAGGCAGGATTACTTTTAATATACGTGTGTTATGGCGACAATTTTTATGTTTATATTTTGTTTTGTTAATCTTATGGTTATGTTTTTACTTTGTAAGTTTTGTGATGTTACCCTCGGGACTCAGCCTTCTCTTCTTCAGGCTAAACATGCCCAGCCCTTTAAGCCGCTCCTCATAGGGCTTGTTCTCCAGTCCCTTGATCATTTGAGTCACCCTCCTCTGGACACATTCCAGTTTGTCATCTGGCCCAGATGTGTTTGCAAAGGAATTTTTGCCAATAACTACCCCCAAACACAAAGATACACTTCAAAATATATGATTCAAATGCATGGAGGGATTTTAATGAGTAAAGACATAAGTAATGCGAGAGAGATCAATCAGCTATAGTTGAAAGTGAGCAAGTAATGACTATGGCATACAGATGAAGCGAAGAGTTTGGGATCATGTATGCTCATGGCATGGAAGCAGCCCAGGCGTCCACTGTAAATAGTCAACACCATGACATTACCTGTAAAAAAGAGGGAAAAAAACCACTTTGAGATCCAGCATTTCAACTAAATTAAACAAATAACCCATATGAACACAAAGTGTACACCATACTGGCAAATGTATCTCAAAGATGCAGGTCACGCGGTTCTCCAGAGATGACTAAACTGTGGTGCCCACCATTCCTCACCATTGCCTTTGCACTTAGAATTCCTGTTGCCATTATCAATGTTTTTGCCTTGTTTTGTCGAAGGCTTTCATGGCTGGAATCTCTGGGTTGTTGTAGGTTTTTCGGGCTACATGGCCATGTTCTAGAAGCATTTTCTCCTGACATTTTGCCTGCATCTGTGGCAGGCATCCTCAGAAGTTGTGAGGTCTCACAACCTCAGGATGCCAGCCACAGATGCAGGCGAAACATCAGGAGAGAGTGATTCTAGAACATGGCCATATAGCCCAAAAAACCTACAACAACCCATCTTTTTGCCTTTTCCCTCCACTAGCCTTCATAGAGTCCAGAACTGTGGCTGAATATCTAGATGTTAGCAGCTAACCTCCATGGAAAGGGGTTCATCTGCTTTCCAAATTGTGCCAGTGGAAAATGGGAGCCAAATTAAGGGTGGGATGGGAAATATGCTCTTGAAAAACCAGGGTATGACTCAATATTGCGCTTGTATGTTTTCCCTGTAATCTCCCTCCTTGTATCTTCCTTTTGTGGTGTAACCACAGAACAAGGGGAACAAAAGGAGGGGATTGCTCCTCCGATACCCCCCACCCCCAATTTCTTGCACGGGTAGACATTCAATGAATCACTGCTTTCTACCTAAAATTAATACACCATTCCTTACTAACTTTAAAACATAATTATTTTTTTCATAAAGTATGGAGAACATTGAAGTGTACAGAAAAAACATAAAGTAGGGACATTTTAGGGGCCCCTGGTAGCGCAGCAGCTTAAACTGCTGAGCTGCTGACCAAAAGGTCAGTGGTTTGAATCCGGGAGTGAGCTTCTGCTGTTAACCGCAGCTTTTGCCAACCTAGCAGTTTGAAAACATGCAAATGTGAATAGGTCAATAGATACTGCTTCAGCGAGAAGGCAACGGTGCCCCATGCAGTCATGCTGGCCACATGACCTTGGAGGTGTCTATGGACAACGCAGGCTCTTCAGCTGAGAATAGAGATGAGCACCCCCCCCCCCCCCGAGTTGGACACGAATAGACTTAATCTCAGGCAAAACCTTTACCTTTACCTAAGGACATTTAACATCTTATGTTACCTTTTTCTTCTGTAGTTATCTAATACAACTACCAAACTTGCAAATGTTGTGTTTTGCCTGTTTATTTGTTTGTTTTGTTCTGTTAGAAATGTAATACAATTAACTGGTTGCCCTGACAGGACAAATAAATAAATAAATCTAATACAAAAAGGGTTTCTATGATAAGAAAAAAAAACATTCCTTATCTAATCTAAAACAGAAGAATAGAAAAGCAGATGTAGAGTGAATTGAAGCAAAGAAGATAGAAAAGAGAAAGCCCTCTGTAAATCTCCTGATCTATTCTGGGATCCAATGTTTTATTAATGTGTTTATTTATTTATCATATCATGAGCAAACCAGACAGTTGTATTGTATTTAAAAACAAATAAAAAAACAACAACCCCCCACCCCCCACAAAGTTTGCAAACTTGGGATTCTATTAAATGTCCTTTGACCAGTAGCTGGCCACTTGGAGTGACTCTGGTGTTGCTATAAGTGCATGTGGCAGGGCTCAGGTAGCATTGTAGTAGGTGGTCTGTGGTTTGCATGTCATGGACTCCACTTTGTAACCCCATTTATTAAGGTTGGCTTTGCATCTTGTGGTGCCAGAGCACAGAATATTCAGTGCCTGCCAAGTCACCCAGTTTTCTGCCCATTTGGTATCAGGCATGGATTGAGATTCTGCCACTTTTGGACTCTCGCTTGCTGAGATGTCTATATTAACGAGTTAATTGGAAGGGATTTGTTAGCAGTGATGGTGGCTATGAATCAATTTTCCTGTTACTAATATTTACTATTATTGAATTCTTTTAAAAAAACGAATATTCCAAAAAGTTCTTGTGAGTTTTTTCGGGCTATATGGCCATGTTCTAGAGGCATTTCTCCTGACGTTTCGCCTGCATCTATGGCAAGCATCCTCAGAGGTGAGGTCTGTTGGAACTGTTGGAACTGGGAAAAAAGGGTTTATATATCTGAGTCCTTTGTCTCACCCTGGTCATTCCACAGATATATAAACCCTTTTTCCCCAGTTCCAACAGACCTCACATCTGAGGATGCTTGCCATAGATGCAGGCGAAACATCAGGAGAAATGCCTCTAGAACATGGCCGTATAGCCCGAAAAAACCCACAAGAACTTAGTGATTCCAGCCATGAAAGCCTTCGACAATACATTGAATATTCCAAACTCTAACCTGCAATCCTATGAAAACCAGAAAGAGTTCTTATATCAGGGAATCAGAGGAAAAGAAACAGAAATGGACCCTAACGAGAAAACTGTATGTTTTGATAATGTTCTTACTCTTTTTGGCAGCAACATCCCCCATTTTTATCGCACTTCCCAATTTCTTTCCAGCCTCTTTTGCAACATGCAAATTGGCATTGGCCTCCAGCATTCTCACATTGAGCAGCAGTCTTTGGAGCACCCAGTGCTATAACAAAAGAAAGAATAAGAATTAGAAATCCGCCCGTCTATTGTCCAAGAGTCACTGCTCTTCTCTTCCTCACTCTTTCTCAAAGCAAGGGACCAATTGTACAATAGCAGCCGGGCTGGGGCCATTCAGAATCATGAGAGAGTTGGAAATATTCAGGATAATAATACACTTATTATTATCCTGAATCAAAATACAGCAAAGGTATTTTGATTCAGGATGTTAGGTCAAGCTTTACAACACTGCAAACAGTCAGGGGAAGGGAATATATAAGAAGATAAAAATCAAAATACAGCAAAGGTACATGAACAAGGTGTGTTTTACATAGCGGGGTGGATGGAAGGTCTTGAAAGAGGACAAATTGGGATGGCAAACCGCAAAACTGAATAAATACATTTGACATTTCTACTCTTTATGTGGTTGTCAATTGTTTTTATTTTTACTCTAATTCTATACTAGAAGAACCTAATGCCTATTATTTTAGATGAAACCTGGAACTTCTGAAATGAAAACGGAGTCTCTGGGTTCCCTCCAGCATGCAGATTAGCAGGAAAATGCAACTATCTAAGGTATATCTAGGAGCCCCGGTGGCGCAGTGGGTTAAACCACCGAGCTACTAAGCTTGTTGACTGAAAGGCCTCAGGTTCAAATCCGAGGAATGGCATGAGCTCCCGCTGTTAGCCCCAGCTTCTGCCAACCTACCAGTTCGAAAACATGCAAATGTGAGTAGATCAGTAGGTACCGTACCAGCGGGAAGGTAACAGCACTCCATGCAGTCATGCTGGCCACATGGCCTTGGAGGTGTCTATGAACAACACCAGCTCTTCAGCTTAGAACTGGAGATGAGCACCACATCCCAGAGTCGAACATGACTAGACTCAATGTAAGGAGGAAACTTTTACCTTTTAAAGGTATATCTAAGGTATATCTAAGGACTAACTGAACTAAAAGGGCTTGGATGATGGAATCAGGCAGACTTTGAATATAGAATAATATAATTTGAAGAGACCACAAGGGCCATTCTGTGTCTGCTGCTAATACAACACAGCAATATCAATTAGCACACATTTCCTCAAAAACCTGTCTAGCTTGCTTTGAAAGCTCTCCTTACCTGCAGAAGCCACCGACACCATGAACAGGACAGCAAAAAGGATGGCAAAGATCTTCATGGCTGAAGCAGGGATCTGGTTCTCAGAGAAATAGCCAAGTGGAGTCTCTCAGAAGGTTGCAGGATGGAGAGATGAGCCTAAAGTCCCCACATTTATAGGACAAGGCAGACTGATTGACAGGCTGTGGACACTTTGAAGTGTCTGGTGTGGTTTTGTTGCAGTTTGTGGTCAGTAATAATGGTTATGGAAATAAGTTCCAGGATGCTTGGGGAAGTATCGTCTGGACACAGAAAGAAAGACTGTTATGCAGGCTGACCATAAAATTACTCAAGCAGGGTCTGCAATGAGACAGCACATACACATACTTTGCAAAAATTGTGACCATGATTGCAGTGTTGAGTGTGGTGCACACTCAAATGTCAGGTATAGAGAAGATGGGCCCGCGGCTATGATACTCTGATACTAATTTAATTGCTATGTCTATCTAGGTTTGTAACTTGTGTTTTGGGGAACAGTGCTGTCTGTAAATCCAGTACTCAAACTGGATGAGGGTTAAGAAACTGAAGCTTAATCCAGACAAGATAGAGGTCCTCCTGGTCAGTTGCGAGGTCGATCGTGGTATAGGCAGAGGCGGCCCTAGGTAACTTTCAACGGTAAGCAAACAGTATTTTGCCCCCCCCCCCCAACCAATCACTGATATATATTTTCTGTTCGTCGTGGGAGTTCTGTCTGCCATATTTGGTTCAATTCTATCATTGGTGGAGTTCAGAATGCTCTTTGATTGTAGGTGAACTATACATCCCAGTAACTACAACTCGCATATATCAAGGTCTATTTTCCCCCAAGAGTGCCTCAAGAGCGCCCCTGGGCAAAATCAACTATACTGCAAATGCTTACTTTGCATAATGGCTTGAGCCGCCCCCTGGGTATAGGATGGCAAACTATGCTCGATGTGGTTACACTACCCCTGAAGACACAGATCTGCAGTCTGGAGGTCCTCCTGGACTCAGTGCTGAGGCTTGATGCTCATGTATTGGTGGTGGCCGGGAGGACCTTTGCACATTTAAAACTCATGTGCCAGCTGCAACCATACCTCGAGAAGCCTGACTTGACCATCTAGATTGTATTACTGCAACACACTCTATTTGGGGTTGCCTTTGAAGATGGCACAGACACTGCAATTGGTCCAAAGGTCAGCAGCCAGGTTGGAGCTAACTAAATGGAGTGGATAACATCCTGACTAAAGCAGCTCCACTGGCTGCCAATAAGTTTCCGGTCCCAATTTAAAGTGCAAGTTATCACTTATAAAGCCCTGAACAATTTGAGTCCTGCCTATCCTCACGACCGCATCTTCTCCTATGAACCAGCACAGGCTCTGAGAAAGAAGTGACGAGCGAAGTACCGCAGGGTTCTGTCCTGGGCCCGGTCCTGTTCAACATCTTTATTAATGACTTAGATGAAGGGTTAGAAGGCAGGATCATCAAGTTTGCAGACGACACCAAATTGGGAGGGATAGCCAATACTCCAGAGGACAGGAGCAGGATTCAAAACGATCTTGGCAGATTAGAGAGATGATGGGCCAAAACTAACAAAATGAAGTTCAGCAGTGACAAATGCAAGATACTCCACTTTGGCAGAAAAAATGAAATGCAAAGATACAGAATGGGGGACAATGCCTAGCTCGAGAGCAGTACGTGTGAAAAAGATCTTGGAGTCCTCGTGGACAACAAGTTAAACATGAGCCAACAATGTGATGTGGCGGCAAAAAAAGCCAATGGGATTTTGGCCTGCATCAATAGGAGCATAGTGTCTAGATCTAAGGAAGTAATGCTATCCCTCTATTCCGCTTTGGTTAGACCACACCTGGAATATTGTGTCCAATTCTGGGCACCACAATTCAAGAGAGATATTGACAAGCTGGAATGTGTCCAGAGGAGGGCGACTAAAATGATCAAGGGTCTGGAGAACAAGCCCTATGAGGAGCGGCTTAAGGAGCTGGGCATGTTTAGCCTGAAGAAGAGAAGGCTGAGAGGAGATATGATAGCCATGTATAAATATGTGAGAGGAAGCCACAGGGAGGAGGGAGCAAGCTTGTTTTCTGCTTCCTTGCAGATTAGGACGCGGAACAATGGCTTCAAACTACAAGAGAGGAGATTCCATCTGAACATGAGGAAGAACTTCCTGACTGTGAGAGCCGTTCAGCAGTGGAACTCTCTGCCCCGGAGTGTGGTGGAGGCTCCTCCTTTGGAAGCTTTTAAGCAGAGGCTGGATGGCCATCTGTCAGGGGTGATTTGAATGCAATATTCCTGCTTCTTGGCAGAATGGGGTTGGACTGGATGGCCCATGAGGTCTCTTCCAACTCTTTGATTCTATGATTCTATGATTCTATCTGCCAGGAAGGCCCTCCTCTTGCTCCCGCCACCGTCACAAGCACGGTTGGTGGGGACGAGAGAGAGGGCTTCTTGGTGGTGGGCCGGCGGCTCTGGAACTCCCTCCCCAGGGAGATTAGACTAGCCCCAATTCTGTCCACCTTCCAAAGGGATTTGAAAACTTATATGTCCCTGCATTTGAATGATGATTATTCCCTGTTTATGAATGTCCAGCCCTAATTTACTGATAAGGTTGTATTCAGCACTTTTCCCCAGCCTGGCCCTATAGTTTGCTTTTTGCACAAGCCTATGCCCTGCTTTCTCTAGACTGATTATACCTACTATATTCCTGGTTAGTGGTTGTTGAAGTTGGTTCGATACACTTTTATGATGTTTTTATTTCTTTTCAATAGTTTTAATTAGAGTGCCTTGGACTGCAAGAAGATCCAAACAGTCCATACTTCAGGAAATAAATCCCAACTGCTCATTGGAGGGAAGGATATTAGAGGGTAAGGTGAAGTACTTTGGCCACATCATGAGAAGACAAGAAAGCTTAGAGAAGAGAATGATGCTGGGAAAATGGAAGGAAAAAGGAAGAGGGGCTGACCAAGGCCAAGATGGATGGATGGTATCCTTGAAGTGACTGGCTTGACTCTGAAGGGGTTGGGGGTGGTGACGGCTGACAGGGAGTTCTGGCATGGGCTGGTCCAGTAGGTCACAAAGAGTCAGAAGTCACTGAACAAATAAACAACAACAAATTTTATATTATATGTTATTATGTTTTAACTGTGTTATTGTGTTTTTAACTGTGTTTTAGCTGGTAAATGTTGCTGTATGTTGGGCTTGTAAGCTGCCCCAAGTCCCTTCGGGGAGATGGTGGTGGGGTATAAAAATACAGTTATTATTATTATTATTATTATTATTATTATTATTATTAAAGTTATTATCCACCACACCATGCTGTATACAGTAATCTCACGTATTGAATAAAACGCATCACAAGTTTCACTTAAACTTTATAGAAATATATGACATGTGTCTTTTCAAACATTAAAGAAAAATGAGGCGAATGTGGTAATTTTCAGCACTTTGAAACTTGCTGAAGCTTAGGCTGGCCAGTTTATCAAATGAGTTGGAAATGTGGCACACTCGAAAACTCACAGAAGTTTGAGGCAGAAAACATGGAAGCCAATTTTCAGGTTCATAGCTAATCATTAAGTGTCATTTTTATAAGCAGAATAATTCTTTTTATTTTTGATCATTTTCCTTGGCAAAAAGGGTGGCTAGATGTTTCCATCAGTGATCACAAATGTTTCTTCAGCCATACAACTGTCATTAAACTCTTTTGAGTACATTTTTGGATGTAAATCCAACTTGTTGACACCCTCTTTTCCTGTGCGAAATGGCAAGAAACAACCACAGGCTCTTCTAGGTTGCAAAAAATGGCAGAAACCAAAGTGAAGCAAGATTGAGGTCCACCACTTGACTGAGGAAAAAGATCTGCCTTTGGTGTCTCCAGTGATAATGACTCAGGTCTATCTCCAGTTCCCAGAACCTTCCTGTCCAGAAAATTTGTATGCCTACTTGTATTTGGGAATAAATTCACTTCTGAAGCTTCTGAGCCATATTTGAAAGAAGTGACAACATTTAATCTATAAACACAATCCACAAAATAACAAACTTTGTTCTGGTTTTGTCTGATTCCGGAAGCTGGGCAAGGATGTAGCCTGATATTAATACTTTGATGTCCACCGAGGAGCAACTCCTTTTTTCAGATGACTTTGAAACATCTATTTTGTATCTTTGTAATCATATGAACTTTTGTGGATATAAATCCACTTCTTTGGATTCAGTACAGAGTGATGAGAAATGTGAAAGTCAATTGCATAGTTACACATTTGTGGAAGTGGGAGGTAAATGGATACAGAAGGATGCAAATCATGGCCCTCACCTTAAATTTTCCAAGCGCTAGATCTATATAAATAAAAATGTAATGTTTGTTTGTGGGATTAACATAGCTCAAAAACCACTGGATGAATTGACATCAAATTTGGAAACAAGACACCTATCAGGCCAACAAGTGACCATCACTCATAAAAACACTGAAAAACACAGCAGAATAGACTTAAAAAGCCAAAAAAAAAAAAAAACCCTAAACATTACAACGCATGTGCAAAACTACACACACATATATGCATATATACACATATACACAAATATATATACACACAAAAAACATATACACAAACTGGGCCACAGGAACGCATGGCAGGGGACAGCTAGTAATATAATATGAGTCTTTCAGATCTTTGAAGTGGCCAATTAGTATTGAAGTAAGTAAGCAATAAATCTGCTTACTGGATGTATACATCCATAAAAGCTCATGTGAAAATAAAAATTAGTTTTAAAGGTGTTGCCACATTCCCCCCCCCCTTCCTTCACCCTTTTAATGCAGCAAGTGACTAACATGGCTGCTTCTTCGAAAAGTTCCAATTAGTTACTTTCCATTCAGCAGATGTTCCTAGATAAGGAAGAACTATTATGATAAAGACTTGCTAGTACTCAGGTGTGTCCATCTTTTCCTCAGATTAAATATTGTCAAGTATATCATTTTGATGTTGTTGTATACCTTCAAGTTAGCCTGTGCTGACACAAAGGCAGACCTATCACATGGTTTTTAAAATTATTATTTATTTTACATATTTATATGTAAAATAGAAGGTCTGAGTCCTTCTATGGAGGTAGAGAAGATCGGGATATAAAAGTTTTAAATAAATAAATAAATAAATAAATAAATAAATAAATAAATAAATAAATTTATACCCCATTTTCTCAACCCTGAAGGGGACTCAATTTGAGATTTGTATGGAAGGTTCGTCATTGCCTTTCTCTGAGGCTGAGAGACCATTGATTCGTCCAAGGGACTCATGGTTGAGTGAGGGGGATCCAAACCCTAGTCTCCATAGCCCAACACTGAAAACCACTACATCCACTGAATTTTGTATATCCCTCTGATAAAAGATGTATTTGTCATAAGCAATTATTATAATAGTTATCATCCTGAACCATTCATTTTT
Organism: Anolis sagrei ordinatus; assembly: GCF_025583915.1. Lineage (NCBI taxonomy): Eukaryota > Metazoa > Chordata > Lepidosauria > Squamata > Anolidae > Anolis > Anolis sagrei. The sequence continues at coordinate 343,419,665 of NW_026844366.1, forward strand.
TATGCTCGAGTATAGGGCTACTTTTCATTATTTGTTGCTTCCGAAGCATCACATTTATCTCTTCTGCAAATTATTAGGAACCTAGTCTAGGAACCTAGTAGCTCTCCTGTCAAGGAGGTAATGACTATAAGAAATTTAAAACTCTTTTCCAAGGTGATGACTGCTCTTCCCAATAGCCCCCCATCTTAGATTGTTGTTGTTCATTCATTCAGTCGCATCTGACTCTTCATAATCTCATGAACCATCCCACACCAGAGCTCCTTGTCAGCCGTCACCGCCCCCAGCTCCTTCAAGGTCAAGCCAATCACTACAAGGATACCATCCATCCATCTTGCTCTTGGTTGGCCCCTGTTCTTTTTTCCTTCCATTTTCCCTAGCATCATTGTCTTCTCCAAGCTTTCCTGTCTTCTCATGATGTGGCCAAAGTACTTCATCTTTGCCTTTAACATCCTTCCCCCCAGTGAGCAGCCGGACTTTATTTCCTGAAGTATTGACTGGTTGGACCTTCTCATGGTCCAAGTCACTCTAAGAACTTTCCTCCAACACCACAATTCAAAAGCATCTATCTTTCTTCGCTCAGCATTAGATAGTTATTTAAAATCCAGATCATAAACCTAGAATAGATGTTCCACCTCACCGATATGCAAATTGCCAGAAACTCGATTTGAAGCAATCCGGTCACTCCTGCATACCTTTACTAATAAGATAGAGCAGTGGTTCTCAACCTGTGGATCCCCAGATGTTTTTGCCTTCAACTCCCAGAAATCTTAACAGCTGGTAAACTGGCTGGGATTTCTGGGAGTTGTAGGCCAGGTTGAGAACCACTGAGATAGATGCTCTTGATGGTTCCCATAGCAGAGGGAAATGAACCTTCTATGGGCTTTGGTTAGAACTTTGAAGAAGTGGTCCCTAGTTTAGAATCCTGCTTTCAAAGTAAAACATAAACTCTGCCTAGATCTCATAAAGTTTGACCCAAACTCAGAGTACATTCAACATTCCACTGACTGGAAGTTATTAGCCAGCAGTGGGTAGGAGCTGAGACTCTTTCCTCAAAAAACAGTCTTGGGTTTACAGAAGGACAACAAGGATGGTGAGGTGTAAAGTATAGATATCCAAATGTACAGGGGAATGTGGAAAGATTTGGTCATGTGCAGCCTGGTGAAGCAAAAATGAGGTGTGGTATGATTGTAGGATAAACATCTAAAGGGCAGTCACAATGGGGCACTGGTTTGTTCTCTGCTGCTCACAAGAGAGGATCTGACCTAATTGTTACAGAAAGGTACATTTTAATTCAACAATAGAAAGTACTTTTTGACATTAAGAGTGGTTCAGCAAAGGAATTATTGCCCAGTATGGTGATGGGATCTCCTTCGCCAGATGTCTTCAAAAGAAGGTGGCTAGCTACCTGTTGGATATGCTGTATCGGGAGTTCCTATATTGAGATGTGAGTTGGATTTCATGGTCTATGGCAGTGTTTCTCAACGTGGGGATCAGGATCACTGGGGGGTCATGAGGGGAGTGTTAGCAGGGTTGCCAAAGACCATCAGAAATCACAGTGTTGTCTGTTGGTCATGGGGGTTCTGTGTGGAAAGTTTGTCCCAATTCCATCATTGATGGGGTTCAGAATGCTCTTAGAGTGTAGATGAACTATAAATCCAAGCAACTACAACTCCCAAATGTCAGTCTATTTTCCCTAAGCTCCACCAGTGTTCACATTTGAGCATAATTGAGTATTTGTGCCAAGTTTGGTCCATATCCATCCTTGTTTGAGTCCACAGTACTCTCTGGATACTACAACTCTAAAACTCAAGGCCAATGCCCATCAAATCCTTCCAGTATTTTCTTTTGGTCGTGGGAGTTTTGTGTACTAAGTTTGGTTCAATTCCATCATTGGTGGAATTCAGAATGCTCTTTGATTGTATGCTAACTGTAAATCCCAGCAATTACAACTCCCAAATGACAAAATTAAGTATTTGTGCCAAATTTCATCCAGTGAATGAAAATACATCCTGCACATCAGATATTTACATTACAATTTGTAACAGTAGCAAAATTACAGTTATGAAGTAGCAACAGAAATAATGTTATGGTTGGGGGTCACCACAACATGAGGAACTGTATTAATGGGTCACAGCACTTGGGAGGTTGAGAACCACTGGCCTATGGGATGCCTTTGAGGTGTGTGAGTCTATGATTCCTGAAGTGCAAGAAGAGCTTTACTAATTCAATTAAACAATATCAAGTTAGTCAGGTCAATGGCAGACTCAGAGGACAGTTTTGTATAGTCATATGCACTTTCCCTTCAGACTTCACTTGGGCAATTTCGTGGTCAGTCTACATAGCAATCTTTCTTTCTGTGGCCAGAGTATATTTCCTTAACAGACCCTTTCTCAATAATACAGAGACCTATTTCTATAACAATTGTTACGGACCACACAAAACCACACAAGCCACATCAAGATGTCTACAACCTGTCACTCATTCTTCTTTGTCCTATAAATACAAGAGGCTTAGGCTCATCTCTCCATCCTGCAATCTTCTGAGTGACTCCACTTGGCCATTTCTGTGTCCTAAGAAACAGCGCCGTACTTCAACCATGAAGATCTTTTCCATGCTCTCAGCTGTCCTGTTCTTTGTGTTGATGGTTACTGCAGGTAAGGTGTCTTTTCATAGCAATCTATGTGGGGATTTTGAGGAAATATGTTGTAACTGCTGTTGTCATGGTATATTGATAACAGACAATTCTGTGCGATACCAGAGAATCAGGGAGGTGGAAGAGGGTAGTTTAGGCCAAGCCCTTTCAGTTCAAGAGTGCACTACTGAAGTTTCTCTCTGATATGTTGCTACCAAGCAACATATGAGGGGCATTCATTAAAGATTTTCCCTGATCCACTTCTTTTGAACTGAGAGCAATGAAACTTGGCACAGTTATTAGCCCTTCTCTCCATGGGTGCCACCTACAGACACACACTTCTCCCATCCTTTTAAGCAACTGTAAGCACCTTGCTTGTAGAAGTTGATAGGTTGCTCCAAAAGTTACATTGTGAATTCAGAAATCAGAGTCTCATCATCTGAAAAATCCTTGCCCTTCAAAAATAACTCCATTGTTGGAAAGTTCTGAAAGTTTGGTGCATTTTATTGCAGAAGGCAGACATCTTTGGTGAGTATGCCACGTCTCTTGGTTTTGATGGCCTCTCTCAATTTCTGCAGCAGTGAAGCATAGTATGTGATCATAGTTCCCTTTGAAAGGAAATCCATCAATACTACTCCGTGCTGGCCCCAAAATACTGTGAACAGGAAAATAACAAACAAATATGAACTACATTTGACAAACTGCATCTCCCTCTATAGACCAACTTGGACACTGCATTTATCCAAGGAGGTCCTTCTCTCAGTTCCACCCCCATACCAAGCATGGCTGGTGGGAACGAGAGAAAGGGCCTTCTCTGTGGCTGCCCCCCACCTCTGGAACTCCCTTCCTAAGGAGTTAAAGATGGCCCCCTCCCTCCCCGCTTTCAAGAAACAGCTGAAGACATACCTTTGTTCATTTGCTTATGAGGAGGAGGAGGAATAGTAGTTGGTAATACTACCATTATACCTCTGATTAATAGTTGCCATCCGTATCCGTGCCCTGCTCACCCCACCAGCTCAGTAGATATCTTGAGCAATGATTAATCAATTTGCCCCAAGGAACAGGGAGATTATTGTTTCCATTCAATGTTTGATGTTTTGTCTTAGTTCTGTTATAACAGGCTGTATTTTTTATTTAATTTTAGTTGTTAAGTCATAATTTGTGTTTATATGTTGAGTTGCTTAATTTTTTTGTTAGTATGGATGTATTGTTGTTGTATTCAGGCATCTTTTATGTCTGGAATCTGCCCTGAGTCTCTCCAGGGAGATCGAGCGGAATATAAAGTTATTGTTCTTGCTATTATTATTATTATTATTATTATTATTATTATTATTATTATTACATAAGGTGTTGTGATGTCATTGCCAGACTTGTCCTAGTTCAAGACATTCTTCACTATCCCACAGCTCGCTCATAAATCGTTGATGTGTTTTGAGTGTTATCCTTTTATTTTCCCATCCACTGATGGTTTGCAGTCTGGTCACACTTGAACAAAATCTCCTGGATATTTCTCTCTTAATTCTGAGTGGCCACAACTGGCCTCCAGTCCTATTGTCACTTGTTTTGAGGCATAATAAAAAAAAGGTGAATCTTGGACAATGGGAAAATTAATTTCTTATTCTTATTCTCTCATTTGTTATAGTGCTGGGTGATCCAAAGAATAAAGAAGAATGTAAGAAAGCCGGAGGTTACTGCAATAAATTGCTTTGTAAAGCCAAGACTAAAGATATTGGGGTGTGCGGTGGAGAGTTAGTTTGCTGCAAATAGAAGTAAGAACACTTGGAAAATACTGACTTCTTGCCAGGGTCGCTTTCTATTTCTTTTCTGCTGATCTTCTGATATAAAAACTCTCTCTGATCCTCATAGGATTTCAAACTCGAGTTTGGAATGTTTGGATTCAAAAACAATGCAATAGTATCATATGTTAAAATCAGATAAAGTAGTTCATAGCCACCAACACTACTACCTAATCATTTTTCATTAACTTGTTTTTTAAGGAGCCCCCGGTGGCGCAGTGGGTTAAACCCCTGTGCCGGCAGGACTGAAGACTAGTAGGTCGCAGGTTCGAATCTGGGGAGAGGTGGATGAGCTCCCTCTATCAGCTCCAGCTCTTCATGCGGGGACGTGAGAGAAGTTTTTTTTATCATCCCACAAGGATGATAAAAAAAATCAAATCATCCGGGCGTCCCCTGGGCAATGTCCTTGCAGATGGCCAATTCTCTCACACCAGAAGCGACTTGCAGTTTCTCAAGTCGCTCCTGACACGACAAAAAACTTGTTTTTAAAACGTTGGTCCCCAGGATGGACCAGGAGATTTACAGAGAATGGCATAAGCGTAGCCATCGAAGAAGCCAGGGGCACATTTTGTTGTTGCCCCTTCAAAACCCTCCCCTTTCCACATACTAATATTGACTTTACACAAGTTGGAATTCTTCCAGATATAATACAGAGCCCACAATATAATTATTGAACCTCACAAAATTGTCACTTTGGGAAAGGATTACCTGAAATAGATCATTTCACTTGACAACAAGTTCAAATAAGTTTTGTTCCTAATCTTTGTCATTCTCCCATTATCCTCGCCTTTTTTAATGCTCATCAACTAGTTTATTTGTGGCAACCCTATTGTGGGGTTTTCTCAGCAAGATTTGTACAGAGCCTTTTTGCTTTTGTCTCCCTCTGAGGCTTGTCCAAGATCACCCATTCAATGGCTTTCAATGGCTAAACCGAGATTCAAACTTTAGCCTCTGAGTCTCTGGAATGGCGACTCGAGTGATGAGATTGTTTTATGGTTTTAATAACTTTTGATATTTGGTGATGTACTGTTTTTAATATGATTTATGTTTAAAGTGTGGTTTTACTATTGTAGTTGTAAAGACATTGAATTTTTGCCATTATCTATGTGTAAACCGCTTTGAGTCCCCCTAGGGGTGAGAAAAGCAGTATATAAATACTGTAAATAATAATAATAATAATAATAATAATAATAATAATAATAATAATAGTCTTCAGCACTCAAATTAATTGACCACACTGGCATTATTGAATGATAATTCTGTATATTCCATTCTAAACTAATATGTTACCCCTTAAGATGGAAATGCTCCTTGAGTGGAATGACCACCACCAATAGCCAGCACAGGCAATTGTGAGGGATGATGGATACCATAGTCCAGTCACCTCTAGAGAACCACATTATCTGTGTGGTGTGCGTTGTGTGTACATGCAGGTTAGGTAAAGGCTTCCTCTGACATTAAGTCTAGTCGAATCCGACTCTGGGGGGTGGTGCTCATCTCAATTTCTAAGCCGAAGAGCCAGCATTGTCCGTAGATGCCTCCTAGGTCATGTGGTCGGCATGACTGTGTGGAATGCTGTTACCTTCCCGCCAGAGTGGTGCCTATTGATCTACTCACATGTGCATGTTTTCGAACTGCTAGGTTGGCAGAAACTGGGGCTAACAATGGGAGCTCATCCTGTCCCATGGATTTGAACTGCTGACCATTTGGTCAGCAAGTTCTAGCAGTTTAACCCGCTGCATCACCGTGGCCCCAACATGCAGGTTATTTAGTTAAATACTGGATCCCAATGTGTGTTTTTTTCTTTTTTTACAGGTAATTTCAGCAGACCTCTGGGCCGCATCCATACCATGAGCAGAGCATATGTTCATCCTAATCTCTTAACTTCTTCTGTACAACCTTTCCTTGACTTGCTGCACTCTCAAATTTTATCAGAACTGATGGATCCTTCTCATGCCTGTACTCATTAAAAAAATCAATAACATATTTTTGAAGTTTGTCTTTGTGTTTTGGGGAAGGTATTTGTGGAAAATGGAGATATAAGTTTTCTAAGTAGTGTGCCAAATATATCTGGGCCACAACAGTGTTGATGTCTTACTCCTGTGCAATATCCCCTATGGATTCCCATTTAAAAGAGCCGGGCATTTATGTCTGATATGACACAGTCTTATTCAGTGTCCAGTTTGTAAGTACAACGTACAGCTAAATGACTGCCAAAGTGCTTTGATGGAAGGAAAGCTAGAGCTTCAGATCAGTAATAAATTCACTGTCAAGAGCTGGTAATTAGAGAGTTATTTTTCTCCCTCTCACAATATTAAAATATTGGGGACTAACCTGAATGGTAGCAGATCCAAGGCAGAAAAAAAGTTTTAATTTAAAAGGGAAGTTTTAATTAATTGAATAGTGGAACTCACTGCCACAAGGTTAAGCAGCAGGCTGATAAAGAGGTATTTCAAAGTTTCAGGAGGAAGAACTAAGGGCAGTATCACATGAGGGTGGATAATCTCAATTACAGAAGGAAAATACCAAATTTGGCTGGTACTTTGCACACAATGTCATGTCTTTCCCGTTGTGCCTTAGCATTTCAGTCATTAGTGAAAGGCAGCCTTTCATTGACAGGAAAACCTGTTATTGGCTCTGAAAATCACTGGTGTTCCAGTACTGCCCTTGATGTGATGGGTCCCATCACTTGCAAGTCCGATATCCTGTTTGTCACATGGTTTGAGTAGGCAGGATTCTCCCCCTCTCCCCTTGCATGAGTTGGGTAGGAAGGCGGGCTTAACAAGGCAGTGCAAACCAGCGATTATAGAATTGTACAATGCCAAAGCTGCACAGTAATGTAATAGCAGAGAAGCACAATAGTGATTGTTTCCATAGCTGTGCATTTCTATTTCTTTCAACAACACGATTGTGGCGAGACTACAGGATGATATACTAAAGCCTTCTCCCTAGGAGCCCCTGGTGGTGCAATAGGTTAAACCTTGTCCTGGCAGGACTTCTGACTGAAAGGTTGGCAGTTCGAAAGGTTGACTTTCCGTAAGTTGGAGTTCTTCCAACAGATATCGCAGGATTACCTGAAATAGATAATTTCACTTTGCAAGTTCAAATAAGTTTTGTTCCTAACCTTTGTCATTCTCTCCCTGTAACATTATTCTCACCCTTTTTAATGCTCATTAGCTAGTTTATTTGTGGCAACCCTATTGTGGAATTTTCTCTGCAAGACTCGTTCGGAGCCCTTTTGCTTTTGTCTCCCTCTGAGGCTGAGACAATATGACTTGCCCAAGATCACCCATTGGCTTTCAATGACTAAACCAAGATTCAAACTTTAGCCTCTGAGTCATATAGTCCTCAGCACTCAATTTAATTGACCACACTGGTGTTATTGAATGATAATTCTGTATTTTCCATTCTAAACTAATCTGTTACCACTTAAGACGGAAATGCTCCTTGAGTGGAATGACCATCACCAATAGCCAGCACAGGCCTTCTTTGCAATGATTGGTCTAGGGAGCAGCCCTTTGAGCCCGCCCCTGCTCCCGGGGAAGGACTTCCATTTTGGAGTCCTCCCTGCCTTCAGTTTGGAATGAAAGTCCTGATGTGCTGAAAGCTATCAAGGAAACCCTAGAGAAAACCATCGCAAGTACTAAACTAAACTGAATAAATTGGGCGGTAGATAAAAAGTTAAATAATTTAGGATAGAAAGGTCAATTAGGCTATAGATAGAAAGAACTATATATAAACTAAATATAAGTAGATTGGTCTTATACCTAGATAGATAGAAAGGCTTAGGGAGCTATTGAGCTATAGAGGAGTTTATTGAGCTATAGAAAAGCAACTGAGTTCATAGAATTTTGAGATAGAATTGAGTTAGAGTTATAGATAAAATTTAAGATAGTTATTGAGCTCCATTTGCCTCATCTTTAAACTAACCCTACACCTTCTATAGATAGCGGTTCAGGGTTAAGGTAGAAATCTCAGGATTTTCTACCATTTGAAGAAAGGCAACTCAGTTTCTGGAAAAGAAAGAAAAGAATAGCTATATGGTTTCATCGATTGATTGTCTGTAACTTCGTTAAGCTGAGCCAAGTCTACAAGGACTTTGTTAATAAATATTCTGTTTGTTCTTCAGTACTCAAAGTGGACTTGGTTACTTAGAAAGTTTAAGCCCTTTAAAGAAAGATTCCAGCGGTCCGCACGAACAAAAGGCAGCACATCATAGTTCCATCTTTAAGGCGTTTGGGTGTGACGGCACAACAGGAAAACCTGTTAGTGGCTCTGAAAATCACTGGTGTTCCAGTACTGCCCTTGATGTGATGGGTCCCATCACTTGCAAATCCGATATCCTGTTTGTCACATGGTTTGAGTAGGTGGGATTCTCCCCCTCTCCCCTTGCATGAGTTGGGTGGAAGGGCAGACTTAACAAGGCAGTGCGAACGAGCAATTATATAATTGTACATTGCCAAAGCAGCACAGTGATGTAATAGCAGAGAAGCACAATAGTGATTGTTTCCATAGCTGTGCATTTCTGTTTCTTTCAACAACACGATTGTGGCGAGACTCCAGGATGATATACTAAAGCTTTCTCCCTAGGAGCCCCCGGTGGTGCAATAGGTTAAACCTTGTCCTGGCAGGACTTCTGACTGAAAGGTTGGCAGTTCGAAAGGTTGGCAGTTTTCTGGCATTGTATATTTCTGTTGCTTCTGTGACTGTTCATTTGTACTTTGATTCTGTAGCCCACTTGTTGATGGATGTCCAGAATCAGCAGCATCCACCACAGTCCTTTTTATCCTGGATCAATATAGACTTTGCTTTGGTTTGATTATGTCATGGATGACTTTTCAATAACTTTGAAGCATATGTTCTTTCTATTGCAATTTCCAGTGTGAGAAGGTATATCAGATTACAGAAAACATTTAGACAAAGAATGACATTGGACATACAGACATACAGATTCTATGCAACTACATTGGATTCACAATTACATTGGTTAACAAACAAACAAAGGGGAATTACATTTTTACTCAACATTCACACCACATGTACACGCATTCATCCACATGTATCCAAATATTACCATAGAATCATAGAATCAAAGAGTTGGAAGAGACCTCATGGACCATCCAGTCCAACCCCCTGCCAAGAAGCAGGAATATTGCATTCCAATCACCCCTGACAGATGGCCATCCAGCCTCTGTTTAAAAGCTTCCAAAGAAGGAGCCTCCACCACACTCCGGGGCGGAGAGTTCCACTGCTGAATGGCTCTCACAGTCAGGAAGTTCTTCCTCATGTTCAGATGGAATCTCCTCTCTTGTAGTTTGAAGCCATTGTTCCGCGTCCTAGTCTCCAAGGAAGCAGAAAACAAGCTTGCTCCCTCTTCCCTGTCACTTTCTCCCTCCTTGGAGAAGCACGTGTTAGGCCAGACCCTGCTTTCCTGCAGCCTGCCAACGTATAGTTCCAAAACTTCCATAACTTCATAATTTCAAAACACAAAAATGCATTGTTTCTCTAAGAACAATGCCAGGGACTAGATCTCTGTTTTCCATACAGCAGAACCTGACTCCTTGCACAAAATCTAAGACTCCAAAAGTGCACTTCTTCCTCTTCCCTTGAGAAAGAAGCCCCAAAGTGACCAGACTGCTCCCGTGCAGATCTGCCACTCTCCATAGGTACACTATCTCTCTCCTTCCCATGGAGCAGAGTATAGTGGGTGAACCAAACTCCTCAGGTCGGTCACAATTAACATTATTAGACTGAGTCTTTTATAGGAATATTCTGTGGATGTAGTCCCAAAGTTGTAAATTAATGTTAGACGTCTTCCATCCTGGCTCCATCTCAGTTTCCTGGCCAGATATTGATCTTCTTGATTGGTGTTGATCTTATGTTGACTTCCTTCTTAACATAAGGAATGTTGCAAACATTTCTGTTATCACTGTCCCAATTCTTATCAGAGTTTACTCTTCAGATCTCATTAACAGGTTTAATCACAAAGCAGCATCAGGTAGTTAGTCATTGCAGGCCTTAATATTATACTGGTGTTTCCAAAATTATTAGCTCAATTAATACATCCTTCCATTCTTCTGTTCATTCCCACACATAATTAAATTCATATTTGTCAAATCTGCACATTGAATTTCTTGTGACATTTCTCCATAGTGCTAATACGTTATGTGTTCTTAGTTCCACTCCTCAGCTGAGACCACTCTGACTTGGTTGGACCTGCTGGTATTTACAGTACTGCCAACACAACTTTCAGCATCCTTGGAGCATTTAAGCCCCGCACCACGAGAATGTGGCACCCATTGGGGGTCCTAAATGCAGTCCTAAACGCTTGGTAGTGTTTGACTTGTGATTTTGTGATACAAATATATATATCTCGTTTGCTGTATTACACTTGTTTTTGTGTCAGTAAAATGATGATGATGATGATGATGCCACAACCAGAGATAACATCTGGCAATCATGGATGGCAGTAATGAAGAGTGCAGGGATGAACTGACATCGTTGCTGTGCATTCAGCAACACAGAAGCAAATTGGATGCTTCTTCATGCCCATCCCTCCCCGCTCCCATCCACAAACACACCCTTCATCTGGTATTAACTATGTATGTTGGAGACATGCGTGTTACATTTCCTAAAGAGTAAGTTTAGAGAGTTTAGGGAGAAGAAGTTTTGTTTTGTTTTTTTTGTTTTTTCATTTCAGCAACAACTTGAGAAATTGCAAGTCACTTCTGATGTGAGAGATTTGGCCGTCTGCAAGGACATTGCCCAAGGGACGCCTGAATGTACTAGTATCCTTTGGTAGGCTTCTTTCATGTCCCTACATGAGAAGCTGGAGCTGACAGATGGGAGCTCACCCTTCTCCCTGGATTTGAACTGCCAACCTTTTGGTCAGAAGTCCTGCCAGGACAAAGTTTAACTTATTGTTCCACCGGGGGCTCCTAGGGAGAAGGCTTTAGTATATCATCCTGTAGTCTCATCACAATGGTGTTGTTGAAAGAAACAGAAATGCACAGCTATGGAAACAATCACTATTGTGCTTCTCTGCTATTACATTACTGTGCAGCTTTGGCAATGTACAATTCTATAATCGCTGGTTTGCACTGCCTTGTTAAGCCCGCCTTCCTACCCAACTCATGTAAGGGGAGAGGGGGAGAATCCTGCCTACTCAAACCATGTGACTGACAGGATATTGGACTTGCAAGTGATGGGACCCATCACATCAAGGGCAGCACTGGAACACCAGTGATTTTCAGAGCCAATAACAGGTTTTCCTGTCAATGGTAGGCTGCCTTTCTCTAATGACTGAAATGCTAAGGCACAACGGGAAAGACATGACGTTGTGTGCAAAGTACCAGCCAAATTTGGTATTGTCCTTCTGTAATTGAGATTATCCACCTTCCTGTATGTGACGGCGCAAGTGGCGCCACCTATGTGTAGAACTATTAGTTGCAAGATTTAAACTGTTGTATCATGCTTAATCCTGCATTTTTACCCTGCTTATGTATAGTTGGATTCATTGGTTATTTATAGCTGTCAATCAATGTTGTTTGCATCAGTTGAATTGCTTTCTCAGCTGAATTGTCTGGCTCCACCTCTTCCTGGAGGAGGGGAGTGCTTCCCTTTTTCATCCTGCCATCAGAGTTTCTATCAGATGGACGTAAGAGACTTGGCTCTAAAAGCCCCTGATGAAATTATCTCACAGCACCAATTCTGAATTTTTTACCCTTGAGACTTATGCTTCATGTTCAGACCAACCTGAACGACGTTGGGAAGTCTCAAGCACCTTCAGGCCAGTTCTTTTGGCACCAGAGGAAGACCCTGTGTTTTCAAACATAAGCCATCTGGACTGGGGTTGTGGATTTCTCCGGCATTTACAGCCATTGAGAAAGAGGGACCTGGAAAAGCTTCTCAGCTTCAAAACCTCTTGGACCCAAAACAACCAGAGACTGTAATGTACATTTTCCTTCACTCCTGTGAAACTTCCAGCTTATTGCCTTAAAGAGATAACTCTTTGTGAACAATAAAACTTATTTTGAGTTATCTACAGTGTTTGGGTCTTTGAGAGTTCCCGTTTCCTAAAGGAGGCCAAAAAGCAATCCCCTGGGGAAAGATGTCACGTCCATACTTCTTTCACTAAGAGCTATAGACCCCAGGTGCGACAGCACACTGTAATACAGCCCTTAGTTCTTCCTCCTGAAACTTTATAATACCTCTTCATCAGCCTGCTGCTAAACCTTGTGGCAGTGAGTTCCATTATACAATTAATTAAAACTTCCCTTTTAAATTAAAACTTCTTTTTTCTGCCTTGGATCTGTTACCATTCAGGTTTAGTGAATGTCCCCAATATTTTAATATTGTGAGAGGGAGAAAAATAACTCTCTAATTAACAGTTCTTCACAGTGAATTTATTACTGATCTGAAGCTCTAGCTTTCCTTCCACCAAAGTACTTTTGCAATCATTTAGCTGTACGTTGTACTTACAAACTGGACACTGAATAAGACTGTGTCATATCAGACATAAATGCCCGGCTCTTTTAAATGGGAACCCATAGGGGATATTGCACAGGAGTAAGACATCAACACTGTTGTGGCCCAGATATATTTGGCACACTACTTAGAAAACTTATATCTCCATTTTCCACTGATACCTTCCCCAAAACACAAAGACAAACTTCAAAATTATGTTATTTAATTTTTTTAATGAGTACAGGCATAGGTAATGTGAGAGAGATCAATCACTTCTGATAAAATTTGAGAGTTCACCAAGTCAGGGAAAGGTCGTACAGATGAAGTAAAAGATTAGGATGAACATATGCCCTGCTCATGATAAGGTTGCGGCCCAAAGGTCTGCTGAAATTACCTGTAAAAAAGAAAAAAAACACATTGAGATCCAGTTTTTATTTAAATAACCTTCATATTGGTGCCACGGTGGTGCAGCAGGTTAAACTGCTACAACTTGCTGACCAAATGTTCGACAGTTCAAATGCGTGGGACAGGGTGAGCTCCCATTGTTAGCCCCAGTTTCTGCCAAACTAGCAGTTCGAAAACATGCAAATGTGAGTAGATCAATAGGTATCACTCTGGTGGGAAGGTAATGGTGCTCCTTGCTGTCATGCCAGCCACATGACCTAGGAGGCATTTATGGACAATGCCGGCTCTTCGGCTTAGAAATGGGGATGCGCGCCACTCCCCAAAGTCGGACTTAACTAGACTTAATGTCAAGGGGAAACCTTTACCTAACCTGCATGTAGACACAACACACACCACACAGATCATGTGGTTCTCTAGAGATGACTGGACTGTGGTACCCATCATCCCTCACAATTGCCTGTGCTGGCTATTGATGATGGTCATTCCACTCAAGGAGCATTTCCATCTTAAGTGGTAACATATTAGTTTAGAATGGAAAATACAGAATTGTCATTCAGTAACGCCAGTGTGGTCAATTAATTTGAGTGCTGAGGACTATATGACTCGGAGGCTAAAGTTTGAATCTCGGTTTAGCCATTGAAAGCCAATGGGTGATCTTGGGCAAGTCCTATTGTCTCAGCCTCAGAGGGAGGCAAAAGGGCTCTGAACAAATCTTGCCGAGAAAACTCCACAATAGGGTTGCCACAAATCAACTAGTTGATGAGCATAAAAAGGGGGAGGGGAATGATACAGGAAGAGAGGATAACAAAAGTTAAGAACAAAACTTATTTTAACTTGTTGTCAAGTGAAATGATCTATTTCAGGTAATCCTTTCCCAAAGTGACAATTTTGTGAGGTTCAATAATTATATTGTGGGCTCTGTATTATATCTGGAAGAACTTCAACTTATGGAAAGTCAATATTAGTATGTGGAAAGGGGAGGGTTTTGAAGGGGCAACAACAAAATGTGTCCCTGGCTTCTTTGATGGCATTGGCGACCCTTACGCCATTCTCTGTAAATCTCCTGGTCCATCCTGGGGGCCAATGTTTTAAAAACAAGTTAATGAAAAATGATTAGGTAGTAGTATTGGTGGCCATGAACCACTTTATCTGAATTCAACATATGATACTATTGCATTGTTTTTGAATCCAAACTATCAAAACTCGAGTTTGAAATCCTATGAAGATCAGAAAGAGTTGTTATATCAGAAGATCAGCAGAAAAGAAATAGAAAGGGACCCTGGCAAGAAGTCAATATTTTCCAAGAGTTCTTACTTCTATTTGCAGCAAACTAACTTGCCACCGCACACCCCAATGTCTTTAGTATTTTCTTTACAAAGCAATGTATTGCAGTAACCTCCGGCTTTCTTACATTCTTCTTTATTCTTTGGATCGCCCAGCACTATAACAAATGAGAGAATAAGAATAAGAAATTAATTTTCCCATTGTCCAAGAGTCACCATTTTTTATTTTATGCCACAATAATTTCCCAGTTCCTTAGGACAAATTGATTAACCATTGCTCAAGATATCTATTGAGCTGGTGGGGCGAGCAGGGCATATATACGGATGGCAACTATTAATCAGAGGTATAATGGTAGTATTACCAACTACTATTCCTCCTCCTCATAAGACAGTGAGCAAAGGTATGTCTTCAGCTGTTTTTTGAAAGCAGGGAGAGAGGGGACCATCTTTAACTTCTTAGGAAGGGAGTTCCAGAGGTGTGGGGTAGCCACGGAGAAGGCCCTTTCTCTCGTTCCCACCAGCCATGCTTGGTATGGGGGTGGAACTGAGAGGAGGACCTCCTTGGATGACCACTGTGTCCAAGTTGGTCTATAGAAGGAGATGCGGTTTGTCAAATGTAGTTCATATTTGTTTGTTATTTTCCTGTCATACTAAATTTAAAGAGCCCGGTGCTTATTGCTTCACTGAAAAGAAAACAGTTAATACTGTTTTCACACTGGAATCCCACTGGCATGCAAATTAGCAGGTAAATTCTGTCATCATTGGTATATTAGCATGAGAAAATAAAGATTTTTTAAAAGAAATTATACTAGGGATGTTCATTAAAGATTTCCCCTGACCCACTTCTATTTATCACAGGGTGCTGAAACTTTCTCAGCCCGTAGGCGACTCAGTGCGGTTTACTACCAGGTCAATATACAAAGTGCACAACACTAGCATTTAAAAACAATAACTAAGGCAACTACATCAATATAACAGCACATCAATACATCAATATAACATCAATACATCCATATAACTAACTCATCACGTCTCATCAGTGAAGTCATAATCCGATTTCCTTGTCCATTATTCCAAGTTCCAAGATCAATCAGTTAATTGCACTGCTTAATTAAATGCCTGTTCAAAGAGCCAGGTCTTCACTCTTCTTCTGAACGTCAGCAGGGAGGGGTCCGACCTAATGACTGCGGTAAGGGCGTTCCACAGCCGAGGGGCCACCACTGAGAAGGCCCTGTCTCTCGTCCCCGCCAGCCGGGCCTGTGAGGCTGGTGGGATCGAGAGCAGGGCCTCCTCGGACGATCTTAATGTCCTAACTGGTTCATAGGGGGTGATGCGTTCGGACAGATAGGTCGGGCCAGAACCGTTTAGGGCTTTAAAGGCTAAAGCCAGCACTTTGAATTGTGCCCGGTAGCAGATTGGCAGCCAGTGGAGCTGGCGCAACAGAAGAGTGGTGTGCTCCCTGAGTGCCGCTCCTGTTAACAACCTGGCTGCCGATCGTTGGACCATTTGTAGCTTCTGAGCAGTCTTCATAGGCAACCCCACGTAGAATTGTCTGTTATCAATATACCATGACAATATCAGTTAGAACACATTTCCTCACAATCTGCACATAGATTGCTATGAAAAGACACCTTACCTGCAGTAACCATCAACACAAAGAACAGGACAGCTGAGAGCATGGAAAAGATCTTCATGGTTGAAGTACAGCACTGTTTCTTAGGACACAGAAATGACCAAGTGGAGTCACTCAGAAGATTGCAGGATGGAGAGATGAGCCTAAGCCTCTTGTATTTATAGGACAAAAAAGAATGAGTGACAGGTTGTGGACAGCTTGATGTGGCTTGTGTGGTTTTGTTGCTGTTTGTGGTCTGTAACAATTGTTATAGAAATAGGTCTCTGTATGATTGAGAAAGGGTCTGTTAAGGAAATATACTCTGGCCACAGAAAGAAAGATTGCTATGTAGACTGACCATGAAATTGCCCAAGTGAGGTCTGAAGGGAAAGTGCATACGACTATACGAAACTGTCCACTGAGTCTGCCATTGACCTGTCTAACTTGATATTGTTTAATTGAATTAACAAAGCTCTTCTTGCACTTCAGGAATCCTAGACTCACACACTTCAAAGGCATCCCATAGGCCACTGGTTCTCAACCTCCCAAGTGCTGTGACCCCTTAATACAGTTCCTCATGTTGTGGTGACCCCCAACCATAAAATTATTTCTGTTGCTACTTCATAACTGTAATTTTGCTACTGTTACAAATTGTAATGTAAATATCTGATGTGCAGGATGTATTTTCATTCACTGGATGAAATTTGGCACAAATACCCGATTTTGTCTGGTGGCAGGCTGTCAGATACACACAGGCAAGCTCCTTAGTAGAACGCAAAGTTGCTTTGACAAAGATTTGGTCTCACACACATGCCTTGATATCCTTTGCAAAACATGAAGGCGTTTCTTTGGCCCCTGGCCTCCCTCTTGTTCACAATCCTTTCACTCTTTTGGACTCGGAATTCCAAATGGTCAGCCTGATCTAAGGTTCTCATTTTGTCAAGGTCAGTCCGTTCGTTAGTGTCCACCTGTTTCCCTGCTTGCTCATTATCAGGCTGAGAATTATCTTCCTTCTCTGAATCCATCTGCACCTGGCTATTTTCAGTATCAACACTCTCATGCCTTGCTGTGGGAAACTGCACTTCTTCATTGTCTATAACAGGGACATCTTGAACCAAACTGTGAACCTGAGTCCCATCATCCTCATCAGAGACAGTCTGTGATTCCAGCTGAGTCACAACATTAGCATTGTGAGAGTCATTTCAACAGGGCTTTGTTTTGGGCATTCTCAGGTTGGCAGCACACATGTCTTCATCGATGGTGTCCATCCATCTTTTCTTTGGCCGTCCATGTGGTTGTCGCCCTGCAATTTCCAAATGTAGTGCTGTTTGTGCTACTGATGTTGGTTCTCTTCTCATGACATGGCCGTAACACTGTAGTCTTGGATTGCTATCAATTTTTCGGACTGTATAACCATGTTCCAGAGGCATTCTCTTCTGAAGTTTTGCCTGCATCTATGGAAGGCCATTAAAGCCTTCGACAACACTGTAGTCTTGCTTCCTGCATTTTCTTGCTGATTGATTTTATTTCTAGTCTTTAACAGATGTCATCATTTGGCACATGGTCAAGAAACGTCAAGCCAAGTGTCCATCTCAGCATGTTCATTTCCATTGTGTTAAGGACTTGCTCATGTTTTTGGTTGCTGGCCAGCACTCTGCCTTGTAGAGGGAGGGCTACTAGGTGAACAACTGCAGTGCAGATCTTAGCCTTGAGTTGTTGAGGCATTCTTGAGTCACACAGAATGCCAGTAGTTTACTGTCATTTCAACCAGGCTGCATTTAGATGTGACTGTACATCTGGCATGGGCTGATGTACTGAAAACCATATAGTTGTATGTGCTGCCCTGTGGCAGACCTTGCTTGGGTAATTTCATAGTCAGTCTACATAACAGTCTTGTTTTCTGTGTGCAGACTATACTTCCCCAATAGACCCTTTCTAGTCATCTAGGAACTTATTTTCCCAACAATTATTATTGACCACAAACAAACCCACACCAGACACTTCAAAGTCTCCACAGCCTGTTACGCAATCTGCCTTGTCCTATAAATAGGAGGAGTTTAGGCTCATCTTGCCATCCTGCAACTTTCTGTGAAATTCGAGTTGGCCATTTCTCCATTTTGAGAACCAGGCTCATACTTCAGCCATGAAGATCTTTGCCGTTCTTCTAGCTACCCTGTTCTTGGTACCAATGGTTGCTGCAGGTAACGTGTCCTTTTAAAGCAGGTGTCATGGGGACTTTGAGGAAATAGATACTAATTGCTGGTGTATTTGGCAGTAAACAATTTTGCCAGATCCCATAGGAAAGTGGAAGAGATTCCAAGGGTTGTTTAACTCAATCTCCTCTTAGTGGAGGGATTCACAACTAAAGCCCTAAATGGTTCTGGCCCAGATTACCTGTCCAAACGTATCTCCTTTTATGAACCATCATAAATTTTAAGATCATCAGGAGAGGCCCTGCTCTCGATCCCACCACCATCGCAAACATGACTGGTGGGGACTAGAGACAGGGCCTTCTTGGCAGTGACCCCCATCTGTGGAACTCTCTCCCCAGGGACATCAGATTGGCCACCTCCCTCCTGTCTTTTAGAAGAAAACTGAAGACTTGGCTTTGGGACCAGGCGTTCGACTAATGAATAGTGGGAAGTGGAAAGAAGACTTAGGCAATTAGAGACACTGAATTAACCCAGACTTGGATTTGGTTTTTAACTGGTATGTTTAATGAATTGTTTTAATGAATTGTTTTAATGTTTTAATGTATTTGCTGATTGTTTATGATGGTGATAGCATCGTACGGTGCTTGTTGTGAGGCCGCCCTGAGTCCCCCCCTTGAGGGTGAGAAGGGTGGGGTATAATATATGAAATAAATAATAAATAAATAAAGTGTGTCTGACAGCCTGCCACCAACTCTCTGTTCAGAAAACCACTAAGAAAGAATGGACCAACTCCTTGACAGATAGTCTATTCCTCAGTCAGAAAACTTTTCCCATAAGGAAATTGTTGCTACCACATTGCTAAGGAATTAGAATTCGCACACCATCCAAATGTCCTGGTTTGGAAGACATGGCCTGAGTTCCCTTTTGTAGATGTTTTGGACATTTCTTGATTTCTTTGTCCTTCTCCCACTTTCCTCTTTTGTTTGCATGGCTTAGTTTACCCAGTGAGAGAGAAGAGAAGGTATGGTTTTGCCTTTCCCATAAGGTATTCCTGTGTTAATATATCAATGACAACCATATTTACCTGCTAATCTGCATGCCAGGAGGATCCCAGAGATTGTTGAACACTACATTTTCATTTTAATGATTCCAGGTTGCACCAAAAGTAATAAGCATTGGCTATTGGGCACCACATAAAGTGTTGTAATATCAGTTGTATTTATTCAGCTTTCCAGTCTGCCAACCAGAGATGTCTTCTTTCAAGCCTTTCCATCCCATCCCAACATGTATAGTCATAGCTTGCTTATATATTCTTGCTATATTTTGATTTACATCTTCTCATTTCCCCCTTCCCTGTTTGAAATGTTGTAAAGATCGACCTAACCTCCTGAATATTTCTGCTTTTCTCTTCATTCCAAGTGAATAAAGGTCTCTTGATTCAGGCTTCTATTGTCCTATTGGCACTTGCTTTGAAAAGGCGTGAGGAAGAGAAGATTGGTGGCTCTTGGACAGTGGGAAGATTAATTTCTTATTCTTATTCTTTCTTCTCTTATAGCACTGACTGAGCCAAAAAGTAGAGCCGAATGTGTGAAAGCTGGTGGCGAATGTGACCTTAGGACATGCCTATCACCACTGAAAGTCATTGGGAAATGTGAAGGAAGAAATAGTGTTTGCTGCAAGAAACAGTAAGAATGCTGACAGAGAATATTCCCAGACTTCTCCTTTATTACTTTTATCTGATCCATTGATGTAAGATTTCTTTCTGGTCCTGCAGCCTGCTTTCATGTGCACCCAAACTTGCTTTCTTGGAAAGAGAGTGCGTGTGTGGCAGGGTGTGCAGGCAGACCTGAGGCACATCTACAGTTGAGCACCTCTTCCTCTAGAGTAAGAGGCGCTTGACTGCAGGCACTATTTATTTTATTTATTTATTTTGTGTACTTCCACCCCGCCCTTCTCAACCCCCGAGGGGGGACTCAGGGCGGCTTACAAAAAGGCACAATTTGATGCCGGCACAACAACAAGGTGAAAGAATAAAACATATAAACAGTAATTAAACAATTAGGCAGTTAAGACAATTAAAACAATCAATTATATATCACAATCCTTAAAAACAATCTAGTGCTCAACGTTTATCATCTCATAGTCCGTAAATTCAAATTCCACATTGTCCAATCCAACAATTCTGGTCGTCACTTGTGCCTTATCTATCCGCCAGATTACCCGAAGGCCTGGTCCCAAATCCAGGTTTTTAATTTCCTTCTAAAGGAGAGGAGGGATGTTGATGACCTAATTTCCCTGGGAAGTGAGGTCCACAGGTGAGGGGCCACCACTGAGAAGGCCCTGCTCCTCGTCCCCACCAATCTCACTTGTGATAGAGGTGGGGCTGAGAGCAGTGCCTCCCCAGAAGATCTTAAACTCCGAGGCGGGAAGTAGAAGGAGATGCGTTTGGACAGATACGCTGGGCCAGAACCGTATAGGGTTTTGTAGGTCAAAACCAGCACTTTGAATTGTGCTTTGAATTGGATCGGCAGCCAGTGGAGCTGACATAACAGAGGGGTGGTATGCTCTCTGTATGATGCTCCGGTGAGTAATCTAGCTGCCGCCCGCTGGACTAATTGAAGTTTCCAAACTGTCTTCAAAGGCAACCCCACATAGAGTGCGTTGCAGTAATCTATTCGGGATGTAACAAGAGCGTGGACCACTGTGGCCAGATCAGACTTCCCAAGGTACGGGCGTAACTGGCGCACAAGTTTTAATTGTGCAAAAGCTCTCCCGGCCACCGCCGAGACCTGGGGTTCCAGGCTCAGCGATGAGTCCAGGATCACTCCCAAGCTGCAAACCTGCGTCTTCAGGGGGAGTGCAACCCCGTCTAACACAGGCTGTAACCCTATGCCCTGTTCGGCCTTACGACTGACCAGTAGGACCTCTGTCTTGTCTGGATTCAATTTCAATTTGTTAGCTCTCATCCATTCCGACATAGCAGCCAAGCACCAGTTCGGAACGCCCCCTCTCGAGTAACCGAGCTAAACCAGCCCCTTGGTTTACTGAGGAGTTGGCAGCGACACTAGCAGGTGTATGCGCTTTCCGGGTCTGTGTGCACGCCCTGCCACACACACACACTCTTTCCAAGGAGAGTGCATGTGTGGCTGTGCATGTAGGCAGGCCCAGAAAGTGTGCACGCCTGCCAGTGCCTACAGCCGAGCATCTCTTACTCTAGAGTAGAAACTAGAAACAGCAGGTGTCAGGTAAGATGAACACACGCATTCACATAATGAACCTGGTTGTTGTTGTTGTGGTCCTTCAAGTCATTTCTGACTTAAGGCGACTATAATGTGAACCTATTATTAACAGGATTTGGTAAATCATGGGTTGGATTTCTTTCCTTTCAAGCTCAGAGTGTGACGTGGCTCTTTGAGCAGGCGTTCGGATAGCTGTGCAATTGCAATTAAATCCAGGAAGACGGCATAACTGAACAAGGAATGGCAATGGAATGTGAGAACGGAATCTGATTTTATGTGAGGTGTTGATGTTTATATGTGTGTCGTTTGTTTATGTTTGTCTTTACATTGTTAGTGTGCACAACTTTTTACGGTAAACCGCATTGAGTCGCCGGGCACGGCTGATAAATGCGGTATACAAATAGCGTAAATAAATAAATAAATAATAAATAAAATATGAGTCTTCAGAGATGTAGTCACGACACCATGCTGACTTTCAGTAATGAATCCGCTAAGCTTGTTTTTTCTATTCATTGTTATATTTAAACCAGTGTATGTGTTCTTAAGGTAGGGGAACATTTGACTTCCTAGATCAGGAGTCCTCAAACTTTTTCAACAGAGAGCCAGGTCACAGTCCCCCAAAATGTCGGAGGACTGGATTATAATTTGAAAAAAGCATGAATGAATTCCTATGCACACTACACATATCTTATTTGTAGTGCAAGAAACACTTAAAACAATACAATAATTAAAATGGAGAACAGTTTTAACTAATATAAACTTATTAGTATTTCAATGAGAAGTGTGGGCCTGCTTTTGGCTGATGAGATAGGATTGTTGTTGTTGTGCGCTTTCAAGTTGTTTCAGACTTAGGTTGACCCTGAGTAAGGCCCAAGTAAATGACCTTGGAGGGCCACATCTGGCCCCTGGGCCTTAGTTTGAGGACCCTTGTCCTAGATGTTCTCGGAGTTGAATGACCATCACCAATAACCAGCACAGGCAATAGTGAGGGATGATGAGCACCACCGTCCAGTCACCTCTGGAGGACCACATAATCTGTATCCTCAACACATATTTGTGTGGGTCATGTACACTTGTGTACATACTGGTTATTGATGTAATTCTGTTGAAATACTGGATCTAAAATTGGTTGTTCTCTTTGTTCCAGGTAATGTCACAGTGTCGGCTATTCACAGAGGACCTCTGGGCTGCTTCCACGAGAAGAACATATATGGATCCCAATCTTTTTCCTTGATCTGCATGCCTTCTTCTTGACTTACTGAAGTTTCAATATTTTATCATGATTGTCCTTATTAAAAAAAACCTCCATGCATTTGAATCATACATTCATCTTTGTTCTCTTTGTGTTTTGAAAAAGTAATTGTTGGAAATTTGAGAGAAAAGCTTTCTAAGTCCTCAGCCAAACACATCTCAGCCACAAAACTAATGGTGTCTTACAAATGTGCAACTTCCCAATGGAGGCCCTTGTGAAAGAGCTGGGCATTTCTGTCTGATCTGGCACGGCCTTATTCATTGCCCACCTCATAAGCATAATGTACACTTATGAATATAAAATACTTTGGAGGAAAGGAAGCTAAAACTTCAGATAAGATCTCTCTCACACATAATATTAAAATATTTGGGTAATAAAAATAATATTTATCACCTGTCTCTCTTCAAGGTACAGCACAATTAAAACACGTTACCATGAAATACGTACCATAAAATTCATAGAATCATACAATTATAGAGTTGGAGGATACCTCATGGGCCAGCCAGTCCAACCTCCTGCCAAGAAGCAGGAAAATCACATTCAAAATACCTCCAACAAATGGCCATCCATCTTCTGTTTAAAAGCCTCCAAAGAAGGAGCTTCCACCATATTCCAGGGCAGAGAGTTCCACTGCTGAACAGCTCTCACAGTCAGGAAGTTCTTCCTAATGTTCAGGTGGAATCTCCTTTCCTGTAGTTTGAAGCCATTGTTCCACATCCTAGTCTCCAGGGCAGCAGAAAACAAGCTTGGTCCCTCCTCATGATTTCCTCTCATATATTTATACATGGCAATCATCTCATGCCTTCTCTTCTTCAGGCTAAACATGCCAAGCTTTTTAAGCTGCTCCTCATAGGGCTTGTTCTTCAGACCCTTAATCCTTTTAGTCGCCCTCCTCTGGACACATTCTAGCTTGTCAACATCTTCCTTCAATTGTGGTGGCTACAATTGGACACAGTGTGATTCCAGATGGGATCTGACCAAGGCAGAATAGAAGGGTAGCATGACTTCCCTGGATCCGGACATTATACTCCTATTGATGTGTTTTAATTCATACATTAAAACACATAATCATAAAACACACATAATAAAATATAGACAGTCCCCAAGTTATAAACAAGATTGGTACTGCCAGTTTGTTCTTAAGTTGAATTTGTATGTGAGTTAGAACAGGTGCATTTTAAAATGTAACTACGGCTGAATCTCTCTCTCTCTCTCTCCTCTCTATCTATCTATCTATCTATCTATCTATCTATCTATCTATCTATCTATCTATCTATCTATTGTAGATTTCACTTAACTTTCTGTTCCTGTGATATCGGATTTTGAAACATTTGGTCGGTTGTGGAAATAAGGCTTGATGATAAAGCTTCAATGGAGACCCCTTTTCCCCCATGATAATAACTCTTTCCATTCTGAGGGCTCTTCCAGACAGGCCCTGTATCCCAGGATCTGATCCCAGGTTTTCTGTTTATCCCAGGTTATCTAGCAATGGAGATTCATATAATCCATTTTAATGCAGAAAACCTGGGATCTGATCCTGAGATATAGGGCCTGTCTGGAAGGGCCCTGAGAAGTAGATTTATTATTATTATTATTATTATTATTATTATTATTATTATTATTATCTTTATTTGTACCCCGCTAACATCTCCCGAAGGACTCAATGTGGCTTACACAGGTCAAGGCCTCAATAAAACAACAGTATAACAATACACATAAACCATAAAGCAAATCAAAATATTAAAGCAATAAAAGTAAACAGTAAAAGCAATACAACAATACACCAGATTTCTCTCACTTCTGGTGGTCTCACTCCTTTTCTTAACTATGAATCATTTGTAAGTCAGATATTTGTAATCTTGGGGACTGTCTGTACATAGTAGTTCTGCTAAAAACTGAATGGTGGCAGATTCAGGACAGAAAAATAGAAGTGCTCCTTTACACAGGGCACAATTAAATTATGGAAATCACTTTTGTAAGACTTAAGGGCTGGATCAGGAAGAGCAACAAAGTTTCAAAAGGCACTTCTTCTCCCCAACCTCTCCAGACTTTTGATGCTAAAACACCCATAGCTCCGACATTGCTATTTAGTACAGGTGAAGAGTAAAGAGAACTCACTGGGAGCAATTCAGGGGCACACTGCAGCTTGCCATTGTCTTCCCTGAATTGTGGTGTTCAGAACTGGATGTAGTATTCCAGATGAGGTTTGATCAAAGAAGAATAGAATGGTGTTATTACTTCCCTCTGCTCCTTTGGATGGAGCTTAGAGTCACATTTGTTTATTTTTAAATGACTCGTGTTCACTTTGTGGTCTACTAGATCCATTACACTTGTACTGTCATCAAGACAGGTGTCACTGATACTATATCTCTCCATTTGCTTCCTTCCTTTGCCTAAGTACAATATCTTATATTTCTTCCTTTTAAATTCATTTTGTTAGTTTTGGTCCATCTCCAAATTGTTATGGTCTTTCTTTCTTTCTTTCTTTCTTTCTTTCTTTCTTTCTTTCTTTCTTTCCAGGAATTTTATGCCGAAGCCCGAAAGTGACTCAGGGCAGTGTACAAATTGGCAACAATTAGATGCCATAAACATACATACATACATACATACATACATATAAATTAAAAACATTTAATATCACATAATAAAAATCCTTATAAAACCAATTAAAATTATAATAATTACGCTATACCAGTTCAACTCCTTATCTGTTTCCATCGTCTAGGCTGTTCCGTGTTCGTTACTTCATCATACTGTATTTATCCAATTATGCCATGTTACCAAAAGCTTGCTCGAAAAGCCAGGTTTTTACTCTTTTCCTAAAGGTCAGGAGGGAGGGCCGATCTAATATCCCTGGGAAGGGAGTTCCACAGCCAAGGGGCTACCACTGAGAAAGCCCTGTCCCTCGCCCCGCCAAGCACACCTGCGAGGAAGGCAGGATTGAGAGCAGGGCTTCCCATTGCTATCATAGTAGATTAAATTACACCAGGATTAATCCTAATCCTGGCTGGAAACAATTTTTAATGGTGTCAGATTTTAGACCTTTGAAGTGATCTTAAGGAGAAACATGACTGAAATGACCAGGTGAAGTTGCTGAATTCATAAACCACAAGACAAAACCAGACAACTGAAAGGAACAGGGAGTTCGACCTAATCTGGTAGTGACACAGTTTAGTGGGAAGAGGGTTGACATCCAGATGTATATAGACTAGTGAAAAGAAAGTGCAAAACATCCCAGACAGTAAATGTGACGAACTTTGAAGTGTTGGAGCAGTTCTGGTTAAGTGTAGGTAGAAAACAGACCAGAGCCCAAGCCTTGTGTAGACCTCTTCTTTGCAGTTACGGTAATTTTGACACCATTTTAATTACCTCATCTCCACACAATGAAATTAAGAAATTTCAAATCTGATGAGGTACTAAGAACGATCTAAGCTACCACAGCAGAGAATTCTTCTTAATTCATTAAACTACAAACCCCATGGATGGAATCTGGGACAGAAAAACCGAATGCCAGTTTTCAGGTTAATAACTAATCACTTGTCATTTTTATAAGCAGTTTAATTTTGCAGAATCTTTTCAGTTTTGGTGACTTTTCTCAGCTAAATGGGCACGACCATTCCCCCATAAGGTATAGTAGTTGGATGTTTCCTTCAGTGATTCCAAAATATTTCTTCAGCTATAGTATTGATACCAAACTTTTCTGACCACACATTCGAATACAAAACTTTACCCAACTTGTTGGCTCTTTCTTTTTCTGTGTGAAGTGACAAGTGTCCAACCACAGGCTTCTCTTGGTTGCACAAAATGACAGAAACCAAAGTGAAGCAAGATAGAGGTCCACCACTTGATTAAGGAAGAAAATCTGCCATCGGTGTCTCCTGCAATTATTATGCAGGTCTTTCTCCAGTTCCCAGAAACTTTCTGTGCAGAAAATGTGTAAGTTATCTACGTGTATTCTGTAAGCAATTCACTCATGATCTGTTTTCTGCCTACACTTAACCAGAACTGCTCATGGAATAGCCTTTCTCTAACACTTCAAAGTAAGAAATTCACTCATAACGCTGAAATAAGTGACATGCGTTTAATGTATTAACACAATTCACAAAACTATTCCTGATTTTGTCTGATTTCAGAAGTTCTGGGCAAGGATATGTCCTGATCAGTACTCAGACAGAAGTATTAATCTGGGAATAACAGAGAGCATGCAGTATGTCTCCTCATATATTTTGTAGTTCGAGGAGGTTTTTGGTAGGTATAATCAGGTGGGGCGCATACACACTGTTTACACACCTTTTATTAATATATGTTGTGTATTTTCATGATTTGGGGCACATCTACACTGGCCACTTATTCCAAAGGGTGGGTGAATGAGCTCTGTGGTGGTTAAATGATGGAGCCGATGTGGTTTAACATGGTACAGAGTTGCTTATTGTGGCCTTGAATCACATTAACAAAAGTTGTGGGTTGCTCTGAATTCCTTACATGCTAGCAATATATGGAAAAATGTATCCCTTTTGGGACATGTTCTAGCCACCTGTATATATTCCCTTTAGAGCCACTTCTTCATTGTATCCTTATCCACCTGAGGAAGAATTATTATTTTGGAGAACTTGATGTTCACTTCATTGTACTTTTCACATTTCTCCATCCAAGGAAGACGTTAGACTGGAAACTGGTCTGGAAATCCTCTACGTGGATATCCTCTTACAAGAGACTAGAAGCTCCACTCAATAGTATCTTTAGAGAAAGTAAGGGATCTTACACCCTTAAGAGAAGTCTGCTTTACAGCAAGAAAGACTCTGCTTTTGTGACCGATGTAAAATCACTGAATAAATAACAGTTTTTTGTTCCTTGTATATAGCTCAATGCTGTATTATATAAGTTGGTTATATGTTTGTTATTTATGTACTATGACTTGTAGTGGATTTGTGTTTGTTGCTCTGAATTCTCCCACAGTATCCAGATCAAACTAATCTTTTTTTCAAGCCACACAAACAATTGGATTGGTTTTGCTACACTAGCATAAAATCATAGAGTTGGAAGGCCAAGGACCATCCAGTTCATCTCTCTACTATACAGGAATATACAATCAAAGCACACTCAAAAAGTGACCCTCAAGTACACTAATAATAATAATAATAATAATAATAATAATAATAATAATAATAATCTTTATTTATACCCAGCTACTATCTCCCAAGGGACTTGGTGCGGCTTACATGAGGCCAAGCTCACAACACATCAATCACAAAGGAATAACAACAAATAATACAAAGCAATAAAATAAAACTCATAACAAAAAGCAATAAACATTAACAATAACACAGTGACTACTAGGCAGCAGTGTATTTCACTGTACAACTCTGTGATAATTGAATCCTGAAATGCAAGAAAACCTCTGGTATTTCAATCAGATGTAGCCACCTGGAGCCCTTCAAATGACAAAGGATTACTTTTGGCAGGGCTCCATCTTGAAGGCATCCTAGGTCAGAGTCCAGAGACTTCCCAAGTTCTTATTACTCAGAATGGGGCCAGCACAGGGGAAGCTGGGTGGCAACACTTTCTCCTGTGGCATGGGGAAAATGCCATGTGGGCGATGCAGGGTGAGGGTTGATTATTTATCCCGCTGCTTCATGGATTCGCCACACTGCCCGGCGAGTCCCCTCTCTGTTGCCCACATTTGGAACCTCAATGTGATGAGGTCTCTAGTGAAGATCATCTCCGTACAGTTGTATGAGCTTTTCCAGGGCAGATCTCACTTGTGTAATTTCATGGACAGTTTGCATAATGGTCTTGTTTTCTGTGTGCAGACTATACTTTCCCAATAGACCCTTTCTCAATTATCCAGGGACTAATTCTCATAACAATTATGACTGACCACAAATAGCAACAAAACCACACCAGACACATCAAAGTGTCCACAATCTGTCACTTAGTCAACCTTTCCTTATAAATACGAAGAGTTTCAGCTCATCTCCGCATCCTGCACCCTTCAGAGAGACTTTATTTAGTCATTTCTTTGTGCTGAGAAACAGTTCCATACTTCAGCCATGAGGATCTTTGCCATCTTTTCAGCTATCCTGCTCTTGGGACTGATGGGTGCTGCAGGTAAGGTGTTCTTTCAAAGCAAGCTAAATGGGAACTTTGAGAAAAATAAATACCATCTGCTAGTGTATTGGCAGCAAATGAATATGCCAGATATCATAGGGAGGTGGATGAGGTTCCAAGGATTGCTTAATCCAATTCTTTTTCGCACAGGAATCCACAAATAAAGTGTGGATCAACTTTTTGTTCAGAAAACCACAAATAAAGGAGGGACCAACTCCTTTAGAGACTCTGGCCCCTTCCACATAGCTGAATAAAATCCCACTATATGGAAGTGTGGACTCAGATAACCCAGTTCAAAGCAGATATTGTGGAATTTTCTGCCTTGATATTCCGGGATATACGGCTGAGTGAAAGGGTCCTCTATTCATCTGTCCCTTGCCACCAGGAAATTGTTCCGCTTGCTAAGGAATCAGAATTCCCAAACCATCCTGATTTGGGAAGCATGTTCTGAATTACTTTATTGTGTCCACTTTTTCAGATGCTTTAAACATGTCTCCATTTTTCTGTCTCCTTCCACCTTTCCTCTTTTGTTTGCGCCCAGTATATCCAGTGAGCAAACACATCCTTAAAGCATAATTTACTCCCTTGAAATGTATGGCTACACTGTCATGAATGTTCCACACGTGTTGGCTCATTTTCAAGATTGTTCCAATTGTGTTTTGTTTTTATCTTTTTATTCCCATGTTAATATACCTATGACACCCGCATTTACCTTCTAATCCGCCTGCCAGGGGAAGTCTAGAGATCGGAAGAAACTACATGTTCATTTTATGGTGCCAGGTTGCATCAGAAGTCATAAGTATTGGATTCTTTGAGTTTAGTACTGCAGGGAAATTAAAAATAATTGGGCACGATGTAATGTGTTGCAATATCAAGTGTATTTTTTCGGCTTTTCAGCCAATCAGACTTATCCACATTCAAGACATTTCATCCCAACCCATCTCTTCCCAGTATGCCAGTGATTCTCAACCCCAGATATTTTGGCCTACAACTTCCAGAAATCCCAGCCAGTCCACCAGCTGTTAGGATTTCTGGGAGTTGAAGGCCAAAACATCTTTGGGACCCTCAAATTGAGAACCACTCCAGAGGAGGGTGACTAAAATGATCAAGGATCTGGAGAACAAGTCCTATGAGGAGCGGCTTAAGGAGCTGGGCATGTTTAGCCTGAAGAAGAGAAGGCTGAGAGGAGATATGATAGCCATGTATAAATATGTGAGAGAAAGCCACAGGGAGGAGGGAGCAAGCTTATTTTCTGCTTCCCTGGAGACTAGGACGCAATGGAACAATGGCTTCAAACTACAAGAAAGGAGATTCCATCTGAACATGAGGAAGAACTTCCTGACTATGAGAGCCGTTCAGCAGTGGAACTCTCTGCCCCGGAGTGTGGTGGAGGCTCCTTCTTTGGAAGCTTTTAAACAGAGGCTGGATGGCCATCTGTCAGAGGTGCTTTGAATGCAATATTCCTGCTTCTTGGCAGGGGGTTGGACTGGATGGCCCATGAGGTCTCTTCCAACTCTTTGATTCTATGATTCTATGCACAGTCTTATGTATATTGATTTGATCTTCTTATTTTCCCCTCCCCTGATTGTTTGCACTGTTGTAAAGCTTGACCTCACCTTCTGAATGTTTCTCTCTCTTTCTTGATTCTGAGTGGTCCCAATTGGGCTCCTATTGTGTTGTTGTCCCATATACTTTTGATCTATGTTAATTTTATCAATATCTGTATGTATGTATTTTTATCCTTTACAATTTAGCTTGTAAATTGCCTAGAGCATCTTGGATGGAGGGCGATTAATAAGTAATAAAATGATGATGATGATATACTGAGAAGGAGTGAGGCAGCGAAGAATGATGGCTCTTGGAAAAATGGGATGATTAATTCTCATTCTATCTTTTGTTATAGCACTGACTGGACCAAAGACAGCTGAACAATGTGTAAAAGCTGGGGGCAAGTGCGAGATTGGGAAGTGCTTAGCACCCACAAAACGCATTGGGACGTGTGAGAACAAAGACAGCGTTTGCTGCATGAAATAGTAAGGACACTCTCAGAAAATATACTCTTCTTGCCAGAATTCCTTTTTTAGTTCTTTCATTTGATCTATTGATATAAGACATTTTCCTGGCTCTTGAAGGACTGCAGATCAAAGTTTGAAATGTTCAGATTTAAAACTAATTTGATAATATTTAACATCAGAAACAGAGAAATTGATTCATCGCCACCAACATTACTGTGTGTTTAGTTGGTTGAGTTGCTGCTGTTTAACTAGTGTGTGTGTGTATATATATATATATATATATATATATATATATATATATATATATAATTTTTACCCCGCCCATATCAGCCCAAAGGCAACTCAGGGCGGCGAACAATCGGCACAATTCAATGCCACATATAAAATCCATACATCAATAAAAATAAAACATCACATTACATTACATCTAAAAACATATAATGTTGGTCCCTCAGACGGACCAAGAGATTTATAAAGAACTAGCCGTCCCCTGCCACACATTGCTGTGGCCCACATGGGGGTTCTGTGTGGAAGGTTTGGCCCAATTCTGTCATGGGTGGGGTTCAGAATGCTCTGTGATTGTAGGTGAACTATAAATCCCAGCAACTACAACTCCCAAATGTTAAGATTCTATTTTCTCCAAGCTCCACCAGTGTTCACTTTTGGGCATATTGAGTATTCGTGTAGAGTTTGGTCCAGATCCATCATTGTGATTTGAATGCAATATTCCTGCTTCTTGGCAGGGGGTTGGACTGGATGGCCCATGAGGTCTCTTCCAACTCTTTGATTCTATGATTCTATGATTCTATGATTGTTTGAGTCCACAGTGATATCTGGATGTAGGTGAACTACAACTCCCAAACTCAACGTCAATGCCCACCAAATTCTTGTAGTGTTTTCTGTTGATCATGGGAGTTCTGTGTCCCAAGATTGGTTAAATTCCATCATTGGTGGAGTTCAGAATGTTTTTTTGATTGTAGGTTAACTATAAATCCCAGCAACTACAACTCCCAAATGACAAAATCAATTTTTTTGATTGAAGGACATACATTGGCCTGATAGGTGTATTGTGTCCAAATTTGGTGTCAATTCGTCCAGTGGTTTTTGGGTTCTGTGAATACCACAAACGAACATTACATTTTTATTTATATAGATGGCATGAGGCTTGTCACCAATGAAGCCAAGGGCACATTCCCCTTGTGTTAGCATTGACTTTCCCCAACCTAGAGTTTTCCCAGATGGACTACGAGGCCGTTCAATGCTAATCAAGATGGCCAATTGCAACATTCACACCTGCCTCAAAGAGGTTCTTTCTCCCACCCTGGACATTATTCCACAGATATATAAACCCCACTTGCATAGTTTCCAACATACCTCACAACCTCTGAGGATGCCTGCCACCGATGTGGGCAAAACATCACGAGAGAATGCTTCTGGAACATGGCCATACAGCATGGAAAATTCACAGCAACCCAGTGAAAGAATGATTTTCCTTACCGACTCTGTTAAATAAGGAAACTGATTTTTATTTTATTTTATTTTGCCTTATTTTTCTGACTTAAGGCAACCCTAAAGTGAACCCATTACTGGTTTTTTTTTCGTGGCACAATTTGGTCAAAGGAGAATTGCTTTTGCTTTTCTTTGAGGTTAAATTGCTTCAAAAACCCTGGCCTTTAGGGTTGTAATATAATTCTCAAATCATGCAGGCTCTTAAAAAGACATCCTGTGTTTTCCATTTTTTATGTACACAATTCAGCTGAAATATTGGATCTCAGTGTGTTTTCCTCTTTGTTACAGATAATTTCACAGTGCTGGATGTTCACAGTGGACCTCTGGGCTGCTTCGGTGCCATGGACATATATTGATCTCTATCTTTTTGCTTAATCTACATGCCCTCTACTTGACTTGCTACACTTTCAAGATTTTATCATAGACAATTTATCTCCCGCATTACCTATGCCTATGCTCATTAAAAACTCCATGCACTTGACCTTTTTGAATTGTGTCTTTGTGTTTTGTGGAAATTATTCTTGGAAATGTAAGAGGTAGGCTTTCTAAGTGCTCTGTCCAACACATCCGGGCAACAAAATCATTAATATCTTAATCTAGAGTATTAAAAAACTCTAAAATTACAACAGCACAACAACAGAGAGGAAACAAACAAGGAAATCTAATCACCTCTCAACAAAAGTTTGCTCTAGGCACTGTCTGGTCATTATATGCTAATCAAGGTGGTCAGTTGAAACATTCACACCTAGCTCCAGCAGACAAGAGTCCTTTGTCTCACCCTGGTCATTCCACAGATATATAAACCCTTTTCCCAGTTCCAACAGACCTCACTACCTCTGAGGATGCTTGCCATAGATGCAGGCGAAATGTCAGGAGATAATGCCTCTAGATCATGGCCATATAGCCCGAAAAAACCTACAACTTCCCATTGATATCTAACAGATGTGCAAGTTCCCCTAGAGTAGGGGTCCTCAAACTAAGGCCTGGGGGCCGGATGTGGCCCTCCAAGGTCATTTACCCAGCCCTCGCTCAGGGTCAACCTAAGTCTGTAATGATTTGAAAGCACACAACAACAACAACCACAAAAACAACAACAATCCTATATCATCAGCCAAAAGCAGGCCCACACTCCCCTTTGAAATACTAATAAATTTATATTTGTTAAAATTGTTCTTCATTTTAATTATTGTATTGTTTTTAAGTGTTTTTTTGCACTATAAATAAGATATGTGCAGTGTGGATAGGAATTCATTCATTTTTTTTCAAATTATAATCCGGCTCTCCAGCAGTTTCAGGGACTGTGAACTGGCCCTCTGTTTAAAAAGTTTGAGGACCCCTGCCCTAGAGTAGTGGTTTTATTTATTTATTTATTTAAAACATTTATACCTCATCCTTCTCAACCTCCGCGGAGGGACTCAGAACAGCTTCCAAATGGGCAACAATTCAATGCCAAACATAAGATAAAACACATAATAAATATATAGTTGAAGGCTTTCATGGCCGGCATCACTGGGTTGTTGTAGGTTTTTCAGGTTGTATGGCCATGTTCTAGAAGCATTCTAGAACATGACCATACAACCCGAAAAACCTACAACAACCCACAGAAAAAATACCTCCACAAAATTAAAATAATTCTAAATATATATTCCATGAAAGGAAGAAACCATGAAAATGAACAAAGTCTGACTACCATGAAAATGAACAAAATCTGGCTACCAGTATTAAAAAAACTCTAAAATTACAACAGCACAACAACAGGGAGGAAACAAACAAGGACATCTAATCACCTCTCAACAAAAGTTTGCTCCAGGCACTGTCAGGCCATTATATGCTAATCAAGGTGGTCAGTTGAAACATTCCCACCTAGCTCCAGCAGACAAGAGTCCTTTGTCCCACCCTGGTCATTCCACAGATATATAAACCCCTTTTCCTAGTTCAAACAGATCTCACTACCTCTGAGGATGCTTGCCATAGATGCAGGCGAAACGTCAGGAGAGAATGCCTCTAGACCATGGCCATATAGCCCGAAAAACCCTACAACAACACAGTATTCTATCAATGCCTGATCCCATAACCAGGATTTAAGCTTCTTCCAGAAGGTCAGGAGGGAGGGGGCAGATCTAACCTCATTGGGGAGGGAGTTCCACAGCAGAGGGGCCACCACAGAGAAGGCCCTGTCTCTCATCCTCACCAAATGGACTGCAATCGTGGTGGGACTGAGAGCAGGGCCTTCCCGGATGATCTTAAGGCCATGGACAGTTCGTAGGGGGAGAAACGTTCGGACAGGTAAACTGGTTCTCAACCTGTGGATCCTCAGATGTTTTGGCCTTCAACTCCCAGATATCCAAACAGCTGGTAAACTGGGATTTCAGGGAGTTGTAGGTCAAAACACTTGGGGATCCAGAGGTTGGGAACCACTGCCCTAGGGAGTCCTCTATGAAAGAGATGGGCATTTCTGTCTAATATGGGACAGCCATACTCACTGTGAAGTTCATAAGTCTAATGTACACCTAAATGAACATAAAAGTGTTATTGGGTGGATAAAAGTAATGAATCATGATAATTAGAGAGTTTTCCCCTCAATCTCCCACAATACTAAAATCTTGGGATTATACATTAAAACTGATTGGTGGCAGATTCAAGACAGAAAGAAAGCAGGCATTTCTTTATAAAGGGCATATTTAAATTGGTGAACTCACTGGCACAAGATTGAGCAGCTGGATGAGGAAGAGGTACCACAAATCGCAGGATAATGCCACCTTTGAGTGATTCTTTTCACATGACACCATGACTAGGCCATGGTAGTCTATGCTCGTTTCATCCTGCTTAGCCTACTGTAACACGTTCTATGTGGGGCTGCCTTAAAAGACTTTTTGGAAGCTGCAAATAGTCCAATGTGCTGCAGCCATGTTGTTAACTGAGGCATTGCACATGGGGCATACAACCCTTTTGCTTATTAGCTACTGAGCATGAATCAAAGTCCTACCTTTAGCCTATAATGCTTTAAGTGGCTCCAGTCCAACTTACCTGTCTGAACGTATCTCCCTCTATGAACCGGTTTGTAGATTAAGATCTTCCAGGGAGGTCCTGCTCTCAGCCCACCAGCCTCACAGGTGCTGCTGGTGGGGACGAGTGATGCGGTCTTCTCAATGGTGGCACCTCAGTTGTGGAACTCCCTCCTGAGTGAGATCAAGTTAGCCCCCTCCTGCCTGACCTTTAGGAGACAGCTAAAGACCTAGCTGTGGAGCTAAGCATTTGACCCATCATAGGAATATTTAAAGTTAAAGTGAAAGTTGAAAGTGCCATGACCCAAGACTGTTTACGGACAGTGGCTATGTCTTTGTGTGATATGTGATGCGTTTAATAATGTTTTATACTGTTTTGTATTGATGGCATTGAATTGTTGCCAACACTGTGAACTGTCCTGAGTCCCCTTCGGGGTTGAGAAGGGCGGTATGCAAATATCTCAAATAGATAAAAGAGAAGAACTAGGTATCAACAATTGATTTCAGTTTTATCAACTACACAATAGATTTATAAAAGATGCTTAATAGGGTTTGAGGAAAATAAATCTAAGTTGGAATGTATTTTCAATATGGGAAATAAGGACTTAAAGATAAACTGGTGAACTGTGGGCTGGATACTGCTACACTCGGTTAGATCTGTAATTGGTTAACAGACAGAACCCAGGGGATACTCATTAAAGATTGTTCTCCATCACGTGTTGTTTCATATCAGTCCCATGTCCTTTCATAAAGCTATTGTTCTCCCGACCCTGCTATATGCCTGCGAGACGTGGACAGCCTACATATGCCACATGCAACTCCTGGAACGATTCCATCAGCGCTGCCTCTGAAAAATCCTGCAAATCTCTTGGGAAGACAAGCGAACAAATGTCAGCATGCTGGAAGAAGCAAAGACCACCAGCATTGAAGAGATGGTCCTCCACCATCAACTCCACTGGACTGGCCATTTTGTCCGGATGCCCGACCACCGTCTCCCAAAGCAGTTACTCTATTCCAAACTCAATAATGGAAAACTGAATGTTGGAGGACAGGAAAAGAGATTTAAAGATGGGCTCAAAGCCAACCTTAAAAACTCTGGCATAGACACTGAGAACTGGGAAGCCCTGGCCCTTGAGCGCTCTAGTTGGAGGTCAGCTGTGACCAGCAGTGCTGCAGAATTTGAAGAGGCACGAATGGAGGGCGAAAGAGAGAAACGTGCCAGGAGGAAGGCGCATCAAGCCAACCCCGACTAGGACTGCCTTCCACCTGGAAACCGATGCCCTCACTGTGGGAGAAGATGCAAGTCAAGAATAGGGCTCCACAGTCACCTACGGACCCACCACCAGGATATTACACTTGGAGGACCATCATCCTCAGACTATGAGGGATCGCCTAAGTAAGTAAGTAAGTAAGTAAGTAAGTAAGTAAGTAAGTACTATGCCCTTTTAGATGCAAACAACATACTTGACTACCAGGTTATGCATGCTCTACTTCACTGGGAATATATAAACATCTCAGTAGAAAGTACCTACCAGTAAACCATGGCAATCACATTACAATGGAGAATAAAATGTCCTCTTAAATGAATGTATGCTATTCTGAAATGCACATTGTAGCCATGCATTTTGTTCTTGTTCAGTTCTAAGCTGAAGAGGAAAGTAGTTTATGAGCTATAAACCAGAATTGATTTGTATCAACCATGACATTCAACTGAAGAAGAAAAGTTGGAGCCAGAAATGGACTGATCCGTTGTTTTGGTAATTGTCAGTTTTGCAAACAAAACATACTTTAACCCAGGCCCATAGCCAGGATTTTGATTCGGGGAGCTGAGTTTGATTGGGGGGGGGGGGGGGCTGAAGCCCCTCAAGCTCCCCCCCTGGCTACATGCCTGCTTTAACCGAAACCTATTAAAACCAGGGGTCGAGGAGACTTCCTTGCTTAACTGCGAGGATAGCTGCCCCTTGTTGCACAAAGCTTGATGGACCAGTGGAATAGTGAAAGTATGGAAAGTGGATGCACATAGACTTTTAACATACCCTAAGTTGTATGGTGATGGTAGCCATGACTCCCAGCAAATTTACAGTGGCTGCCCATAAAAAAAGGGGAAGGCGGGGAATGTAAGTGTCATGAGGTGGTAGATTTTGTCTAGGAGTTTTCATTGGTCTACTCTTTGAACCACAAAAGAGGTTGCCACCTAGATTTTGATTGCCATGGTTTTTCAATCCAGCATTTTCCCAGTTTCCCCTAGGGAGCAGAGTTTTCTAAAGAGGAAGGGCTTCCATCATCATCTCAATTTCAAGTTCATCTAAGCAGTCATGAGGTGCTTCTACCTATGGTTTCTCCTCCTCCTCCATTCTGAGGTAAGGTTTAGAGACATATCCAATGCCATGTTGTGCCAGAACCAGCAACACAGTGACTCCCTTATTTATCTTCTGCTTGGTTTGGTTCCAGAACCTCCCTTGGATGCCAAAAGCTTTCTACTGGCATTCTACTGCTTATATATGCCTGGTGAAGTAGAACATCCATAAGCCAGGAGTCAAATATGTTGTTTGGATCTGAAAGTACACAGGGACAGATCCATTGTTTTGGTAACTGTCAATCTTGCAAACAAAATGCACTTTAACAGAAACCTACTAAAACCAGGGGTTGCTTAATTGTCAGGATAGCTGTCTTTTGTTGCACCAGACTTGATAGACCAGTAGAAAGTATTGAAAGTGGATGCACCATTACGCATAGACTTTTAACATACCCTATGTTGTATGGTGAATGTATAGTTAACAATTCAATTACAGTAAGCTTTTTCTAGGATTTTTCATTGATCTACTCCAGTGGTTCCCAACTTGTGGGCCCCAAGGTGTTTTGTCCTACAACTCCCAGAAATCCTTGCCAGTTTATCAGCTGTTAGGATTTCTGGGAGTTGAAGGCCAAAACATCTGGGGACTCACAGGCTGAGAACCATTGGTCTACTCTTTGTGTTTGAACCTCAAAAGAGGTTGCATAAAATGTCCTCCTCCAACCTAGATTTTGATGGTCATGGTTTTTCAATCCAGCATTTTCCCAGTTTCCTCTAAGGAACACTGTTTTCCAGATGAGGAAGGACTTCCATCTCTGTAGGATAGTGGTTCTCAACCTGGGATCCCCAGATGTTTTTGGCCTTCAACTCCCAGAAATCCCAGCCAGTTTACCAGCTGTTAGGATTTCTGGGAGTTGTAGGCCAAAAACATCTGGGGACCCAAGGTTGAGAACCACTGCTGTAGGATTTCACAATTCCAAGTGGATTTAAGCAGACATGAGGTGCTTCTACCTATGATGTCTCCTCCTCCTCCCTTTAGGTAAGGTTTAGATACATATCCAATGGCATGTTGTGCTAGAAACAACAACACAGTGACTCCCTTATTTGGTATTTCCTGGGTTTGGTTCCAAGACCTCCCTTAGATGCCAAACGATGTGGCTGGCTCAAGTCCCATTATAGACTATGGCATAGTAAAACGGTGGTCCCTTATACAAAATGGCAAAACCAAGGTTTGCTTTTGGGATTTTTTGGAGGACATTTTCAAGCTGTGGATGGTTGAATCCATCACCCTGGAGCCAAACCCCAATAGATATCAAGGTGCCACTGTAGCTCATTTAGAAAGAATTCATCTAATTAAAAGAGAGTAATTTTGATTAGGGGAGGAGTGGTTGTTTATGAACATTGTTATACATTATATTTTTGTTTTTTTAAACAGCATTTACTTTACCAAAGAATATAGCATAACAACTTGGGGTAAAACACACGTTGATGTGATGGCACCATTACAGAAAAAGTTGGGAATAGCCATAATAAGAAATAAGGAATAGCTATGCTGTCAACACTGGTGTCTTAAATAGTAACAGCTGATCTAGCTACCAGAGCAATTCTGGCAGGTTGTTCCACAGTCTTGGGGCAGCCGATAAAAAGGTCCTTTGGGTAATAGTTGGGTAATAGTTCTGGCTGGTTGGAGCAGACAATCCCCGGAGGATGTCAGTGTTTGGGTTGTATAGGAGAAGGCGATCCTGTCGGTACCCTGGACCCAATCCATGTAGGGCTTTAAAGGTCAAAAGTAACACTTTGTATTTTGCCCAGAAAATAATTGGCAGTCAGTGGAGTGACTTTAGGATAGGTGTGATATGTTCACTCCTGGATATTCAACTTTATTAAATTCTAACTTTATTAAATTCAAAGTGCTGGTCTTGACCTATAAAACCCTATATGGCTCCGGTCCAGTGTACCTGTCCGAACATATCTCCTTCTACGTCCCACCTTGGAGCTTAAGATCGTCTGGGGAGGCCCTGCTCTCGGCCCCACCTTTGTCTCAAACACACTTGGTGGGGATGAGGGACATGGCCTTCTCGGTGGTGGCTCCCTGCCTATGGAATTTGCTCCCCGAGGAAATTAGGTCATCGTCATCCCTCCTCACCTTTAGAAAAAAGGTTAAAATGTGGCTGTGGGACCAGGCCTTCGGGCAATCAGATTAAAGGACAATTGATAATGTTTGACTATGGCATGGAAGAGGATTTGGATAAGTTAAGCGGAGTAATCATTCGTAGATGGCTAGCTAAATAGCCACCAGACGGGCAATAGCTAATCAGAGTGTAAGTATACTGTTTTAATCTTTATTTATTAATGTTCATGTTTAATAGTTATATTTGTTATTCTGTATTTTATGAAGTGGCATTGAATTATTGCCAATTGTAAGCCGCCCTGAGTCCCCCCAGGGGTTGAGAAGAGCGGGGTAAAAATGTTCGAAATAAATAAACAAATAAATAAATATTGCCGTGACCAATCTGGCTGCCATATTTTGAACCAGTTGGAGTTTCTGAACTTGGTAGAACAATGGAAAATGCACTTCAGAAGTCCAACCTTGAAGTTACTAGCACATGCACTACCATCTTAAGGCCCTCCCAATCTAGGAAGGGTCGCAGTTGGCATATCAGCCGAAGCTGATTAGTAGCATGCCATTAATAGCTTGTATTGTGTGCATTCTTCAAACATACTTTGTTCCTCCAAAAAAAAAATCTGTTCCTTTTGGATGCCAGCTTTTTTGTTGGCACCCAGAACATTCCCAAAATAGATGCTACTGGCCTTAACGTTGCCACAGAAGCAGCTTCACCTTACTTTGTGACTAAAATTAATTCTCTCTCTTTCTATCTTCTGTATTTAGTTATAACTGAATGAATATTTATAGGTTGTTTAGGTTGGCCAGTTTCAAAGCACTCTGGTTTTCAGAAATCAATGAACCATTTGTTATTTTGTTAAAGTAATAAAGGGAACACAGTGTATGAACATTTAACAGCAATTACTTGCATTTAACAGCAAATAAGCATCATAACCATAATGCACAGAACACAGTCTTTCAGGTACCATGACATTCAGGAAAATCTCTTTCCCCCAATGATATATAAATAAAGGATGCCTCATTTCG
This sequence comes from Anolis sagrei ordinatus, assembly GCF_025583915.1. Lineage (NCBI taxonomy): Eukaryota > Metazoa > Chordata > Lepidosauria > Squamata > Anolidae > Anolis > Anolis sagrei. The sequence goes on from NW_026844366.1 coordinate 343,460,584, forward strand.
CCTTCAATTGTTGGGACTCTGAAGGATACAACACTCAGCTATGAATTATTTTTCTCTTCTTTTTGTCTTTTCCATACTTCTGTGTTTTCCAGGTGAGAAAGAAATATATCTCTATCTACACACAAACACACATATATTGGGCAGATGCAGGAGAAATTGAATCTGCGGGTCACATGTGACTTTCCAATTCCTTTGCTTTTCACTAAGGCAGGCAGGGGTTCTCAAACTGTACTCTGTGGAGCCCTTGGGGCATCACGGGTGACAGTACTTACTTAGGTGATCCCTCGTTGTCTGAGTAGGATAATCCTCCAGGGTGGGTCTGTAGGTGACTATGGAGCCCTATTCTTGATCTGCATCATCTCCCACGTTGAGGGCATTGGTTTCCAGGTGGAAGGCAGTCCCGGTCGGGGTTGGCTTGACACGCCTTCCTCTTGGCACGTTTCTCTCTTTCACCCTCCATTTGTGCCTCTTCAAATTCTGCAGCATTGCTGGTTACAGCTGACCTCCAGCTGGAGCGCTCACGAGCCAGGGCTTCCCAGTTCTCAGTGTCTATGCCAGAGTTTTTAAGGTTGGCTTTGAGCCCATCTTTGAATCTCTTTTCCTGCCCACCAACATTTCGTTCTCCGTTCTTGAGTTTGGAGTAGAGCAACTGCTTTGGGAGACGGTGGTTGGGCATCTGGACAATGTGGCCGGTCCAGCGGAATTGATGGCGGAAGACCATCACTTCAATCCTGGTTGTCTCTGCAGCACCATGCTGCTTCCTGCCTCCTCCTCTTTCCTCCTCCTGAGAAACGTAGAGAGATTTAAGTTCCAAGAAACAACAGCAGCACCAGCAACAGCATCCTCCAAGGGCACAGACCCATTCTCCCCCACCTCCCTCGCTTCCCAGACTTTTTTTCTAGCCACCCAGACCCCTCCCTGAAAAATTCTACAAATCTCTTGGGAAGTCAGGAAATGTTAGCGTGCTGGATGAAGTAAAGACCGCCAGCATTGAAGTAATGCTCCCCAAACAATTTCCTGCACACCCCCCCCCCCCCCCGCCCATCTCTTGAGTTCAACCTGGTCCCTCTCCTGACCTTCCACACACTTTTCCTTAGCAATATCCTAGGCTGCTGCTGCTTCTTCTTCTTCTTGCTTCACTTCTGGTTCTGGTTGCTTCTTCTTCTTCTTCTTCTTCTTCTTCTTCTTCTTCTTCTTCTTCTTCTTCTTCTTCTTCTTCTTCTTCTTCCTTGGTGATCCTTCGTTGGCCGAGTAGGATAGTCTTCCAGAATCAGAATTTTTGTGAGTCTGTAGGTGGCTGTGGAGCCCTATTCTTGATCTGCATCTTCTTCCGCAGTGAGGTGGAAGGCAGTCTCGGTTGGAGTTGGCTTGACGCGCCTTCCTCTTGGCACGTTTCTCTCTTTCGCCCTCCATTCGTGCCTCTTCAAATTCTGCAGCACTGCTGGTCACAGCTGACCTCCAGCTGGAGCTCAAGGGCCAGGGCTTCCCAGTTCTCAGTGTCTATGCCAGAGTTTTTAAGGTTGGCTTTGAGCCCATCTTTAAATCTCTTTTCCTGTCCACCAACATTCTGTTTTTTATTCTTGAGTTCGGAGTAGAGCAACTGCTTTGGAAGACAGTGGTCGGGCATCCGGACAACGTGGTCGATCCAGCGGAGTTGATGGCGGAGGACCATCGCTTCAATGCTGGTGGTCTTTACTTCTTCCAGCACGCTGACATTTGTCCACCTATCTTCCCAAAAGATTTGCAGGATTTTCTGGAGGCAGCGCTGATGGAATCGTTCCAGGAGTTGCATGTGATGTATGTAGACAGTCCACTTTTCGCAGGCATATAGCAGGCTTGGGAGAACAATAGCTTTATAAACAAGCACCTTGGTATCCCTACGAATGTCCCGGTTCTCAAACACTCTCTGCTTCATTCAGAAAAATTCAGGTGGTATTATATTTTGGTGTTGATGTTGACTTTGGTAGAGAGGTGGTTGCCAAGGTAGCGGAAATGGTCAACATTTTCTAATGTTACACCATTAAGCTGTATCTCTGGCATTGGGGAGGGGTTGGCCGGTGACTGCTGGAACAGCACTTTGGTTTTCTCGATGTTCAATGACAGGCTGAGCTTCTCATATGCTTCTGCAAAGGTGTTTAGAGTGGCTTGTAGATCTTCTTCTGAATGTGCACAGACGACGTAGTCATCAGCATACTGGAGTTCTATAACAGATGTTGTTGTAACCTTGGTTTTGGTTGTTGTAACCTTGGTTTCTCCTTAGCAATATCCTAGTAACCTTATCTATATCCATATTCTTCTATCTTTCTTCCCCCTTTTCACTCCCTCCTCCCTTCTCTCTTTACATTTTCTCTTCATTCTAACTTTATGAAATGCATTTTACATATTTTCCTGGTCTCAACACCCTCCCCCTCATGGAACCAAATTCCATGGTTGGTCAAGTACTATTATATACAATGGCATAGTAAAATGTTGTCCTTTATATAAAATGCAAAATCAGTGCTTGCTTTTTGTAATTTTTTGGGAAATAATATATTCAAGCTGTGGATAATGTAGTCCATAGATGCAGAATCTTTGGGGACGAAGGGCCAACTTTACTAAACTAAAGTAATGCAAATTTCCTGAACTACAACAGTTTGACTGTCTCTAGATCATGGGTTTTATAGTTTCAGATATTTATGTTGTGAAAAACAAAACCTTGTTGGGTGTTTTTGTTAAACAAAATTTCCAGTGCAATTTAATCAGCACTAAATACTATATTTTGTGTAGTCTGAGTAGAGAAGACAATTTCAATTAATTTTCACTTCTGCAGAGATGGGATTTACTTCTTTCTTCCCTTTAAAGATAACGGAAGGCCATGTTACTTGAGGTGCAAGGATACCTGCACCAAAGGTGAACACGAGGCTGCACAAGCAATGTGCCCTGACAATAAAATGGTTTGGTGCTGCGGAGTAAAAGGTAACCTTCCTCCATTATTGTTTTATGCCACATGGATTATGTCAGAGATATTGAAAATTAACAGTGTATTTTTATAGTTTTTTTCGGGCTATATGGCCATGGTCTCTAGACCATGACCATATAGCCCGAAAAAACCTACAACAACCCAGTGATTCCGGCCATGAAAGCCTTCGACAATGCAGTCGAAATGCAGCCTTCGACAATTACAAAAATGATATACAGGCGCCGAAAGAGTTAAAATGGTGCAATGAGTCAGTAAAACCAGCAAATTGTTATTAGCAGTAGGCATTTATTTATTTATTATTTACTAGCCGTCCCCTGCCACGCGTTGGTGTGGCCCACTCTGGTGGTCATGGGGGTTATGTGTGGGAGGTTTGGCTCAATTCTATCGTTGATGGGGTTCAGAATGCTCTGTGATTGTAGGTGAACTACACATCCCAGCAACTACAACTCCCAAATGTCAAGATTCTATTTTCCCCAAACTCTACCAGTGTTCACATTTGGGCATATTGAGTATTGGTGTAGAGTTTGGTCCAGATCCATCATTGTTTGAGTCCACAGTGCTCTCTGGATGTAGGTGAACTACAATTCCAAAACCAAAGGACACTGCCCACCAAACCCTTCCAGTATTTTCTGTTGGTCAATGGAGAACTGTGTGCCAAGTTTGTTTCAATTCCACTGTTGGTAGTGTTCGGAATGCTCTTTGATTGCAGGTTAACTATAAATCCCAGCAACTACAACTCCCAAATGACAAAATCAATTTTTTTTGAGTGAAGGACATACATTGCGTTGTTAGGTGTCTTGTGTCCAAATTTGGTTTCAATTCGTCCAGTGGTTTTTGAGTTATGTTAATCCCACAAACAAACATTACATTTTTATTTATATAGATTTTGGGCTTTTATATCCTGTCCTATCTCAACCTCTGCAGAGGGACTCAGGACGGCTAACAAATTGGCACCCCATGTTGCCCACACCAGAAAACATAAATATACAATTTATCAGCAGTATAATAATGACAGTATAAATCAGTATGAAACAATATAAAACAGTATAAAAACAATCAAGCAGTCAGTGGTCACAGGTTTAAATCATCATCCAAGGGGCAGCCAATCAGTCATCATGTCAGCAAGTCAGCCTAATCAACAAAAGCTTGATCCCATAGCTAGGATTTTACTTGTTTCCAGAAGGTCAAGAGGGATGCAGTGGATCTAATTTCACTGGGGAGGGAGTTCCATAGCCAGAGGATCACCACAGAAAAGGCCCTGTCCCTTGTCCCCACCAGACGCAATTGCAACAATGGGGGAACAATGAGCACGGTCTCCCTGGATGATCTTAGGGCCCTAGGTGGATCGTAGTGGGAGATGCATTCGAACAAGTATGCTGGGCCAGAACCATTCAGGGCTTTATAGGCCAATCCATGGGCAATGGGCATGGGCAATCCATGGTTCTAAGAGGTTCAAAACTAAAGTTCTGGTGGTGAAAACTGAGGGGCACTGGTGCTTTGCTTCTACAGTGTTGCTAAAGTTCTGGTGGTGAAAATTTCAGAGCTCTAACAAAACTTTCAAAATTTTATTATTATTTCATATTTCATATTGGCGATTTTTATGACAGAACCAATTAGGAACTGCCATTTATAATGAAATTTCTGAGGATGCTTGCCATAGATGCAGGTGAAACGTCAGGAGAAAATTTATTTATTTATTTACTTTGCTTGTATACCGCAGTTTCTCAGCCCGTAGGCGACTCAACGCGGTTCACAACAAGAGCAAAAGTCAATCATAACAACATACAATTTAAAAACCATTGACAGCATAGTATACAAGTAATGACACATCAATAACAACACATTAGCGTCTCATAACTAGAGTCGTGATCCAATTTGTCAGCCATTATTCCGTTCCTATATTCATCGTATTCATTGTGCTGTTTATCCAAATGCCTGTTCAAACAGCCAGGTTTTTAGTTTCCTTCGAAACACCATTAGCGAAGGAGCTGATCTAATGTCCATGGGAAGGGCGTTCCACAGCCGAGGGGCCACCACAGAGAAGGCCCTGTCCCTCGTCCCCGCTAGCCGTGCTTGTGATGCAGGCGGGATCGAGAGCAGGGCCTCCCCAGAAGATCTTAGAGTCCTGGTGGGTTCATAGGCAGAGATACGTTTGGATAGGTAGCTTGGGCCAGAACCGTTTAGGGCTTTATAGGCCAATGCCAGCACTTTGAATTGAGCCTGGTAGCAAATCGGCAGCCAGTGGAGCTGGTGCAGCAAAGGAGTTGTATGCTCCCTGCGCTCCGCTCCTGTTAGTATCATGGCTGGCTCTAGAACATGGCCATATAGCCCAGAAAAATCTACAACAACCCAGTGATTCCAGCCATGAAAGCCTTCGAAAATAAATTTTGAAAGTTTTGTTAGAGTGCTGAAATATTCACCACCACAACTTTAGCAACATTGTAGAAGCAAAGCACCAGCACTCCCTACTTTTCACCATCAGAACTTTAGTTTTGCAAGTATTTTAGAACCATTTAGAACCATGGATTGCCCATGCTAATTAGCAGGTATGCCTGTGGAGTTGTTAGCCACTGTGTGAGAAGAGTTGGGTCTCCTAGGTGAGAGAAACTGAGGCCTGCATGTGAGAGAGGCCCAGTGTGTGAGCAGAGAAGCAAAGAGCCAAGAGCAAAGAACAAAGGATAGAATAGAATTGGAAGAGACCTCATGGGCCATCCAGTCCAACCTCCTGCCAAGAAGCAGGAATATTGCATTCAAAGCACCCCTGACAGATGGCCATCTAGCCTCTGTTTAAAAGCCTCCAAAGAAGGAGCCTCCACCACACTCCAGGGCAGAGAGTTCCTGCGGTTGGTGTAAGATGGTGATATATGGATTGTTTGTAGTTGGAATCATCAATGAAAGAAGCTAGAAGAAAGAAGATAAACCTTGAATTAATTAGGCGAAGATAAGGAATTGCATTTATGCCTAGTTAAGTTTGATGAACTTTTAAGCTACAAATCCTGTGATGCCATATCATTGAGTCATAGCAGTTAAAGTTGTGCCAAGCTTTGTGTCAAGTTACCCACAGAAAATATAGACCAGCTTTGCAGAAAGCCGCATGATACACTTTTTTTTATGATTGGCCAACAAGGAAGAAAAACTGCATGCAACTGCCCTTGTCAATCATGCCATCCAGTCCTCACCCCCAGGGCATTGAAGTAATATGTTACATTGAAAAAAATTCCGAATCGACACATTTTCTGAATTTATCTGAACAATTTGGTAGCATGTATTAGAATAATAATGTTTATTAGTTAGGAGAAAAAAACAACTATTTACAATATCATAAAAGGGGGAAGAAAAAAAAGAAAATAGAACTCTTTGTAGAATAATGTGATGAGAAATTAAACTCTACTTTCCATAGTTAGTGAGAAATGCCATGGGCTGCTTCTTCTGGATAATAAATACTTTTGTTATTTGAATAATCTCGTCTGTGGGGATTGGATTTACTTCTTTATTCCCTTTAAAGATGGTATGGGCCCAAGTAATGAAGAAAACCCGTGTCCAATGAGGTGCAAGAATTACTGCCCTATAGAGGAAGATAAGACTCCTCAGGCAATGTGCCCTGGCGATCGAATGGTTTGGTGCTGCAAAGGAGAAGGTAACATCCTCCAGTATTGTTTTATGCCACATGGATTATGTTATTGGTGCAGGGAGGGGGTTGAAGCTAAGTAGTACAGGGGTGAATAGATGTGGATACAGTGAAAAGCAATAAAGAACCTAATTTTACAGTCTCCCTTATCCAAAATCCTTGAGATCAGAGGGGGTTTTGAATTTTAGATTTTTTTTCAGACTCTGGAATACCTGTACTTTCAAATAATCATAGAATATTAAAGTTGCAAGAGACCTTATGGGCCATCCAGTCCAACCTCCTGCCAGGAAGCAGGAAAATCGCATCCAAGGTACCCCCAACAGATGGCCATTTAGCCTCTGTTTAAAAGCCTCCAAAAAGGGGCCTCCACCACACTCCAGGGCAGAGAGTTCCACTGCTGAACACCTCTCACTGTTAGGAAGTTCTTCCTCATGTTCAGTTGGAATCTCCTTTCTTGTAGTTTGAAGCCATTGTTCGGTATCCTAGTCTTCAGGGCAACAGAAAACAAGCTTGATCCCTCCTCCCTATGATTGCCCTCACATATTTATCCATGGCCCTCATCATGTCTCCTCTCAAACTTTGTTGAATTGGTTGAGACTCAATGAGATACTTATTGAGAAACTTTAAACAACATGTGTTGCAGGATATCCTACAAAAAACAAAGTTTTTGCAATTTAACAATTCTTTCCATGGCATTTATGACCCAGGAATAAAGTCATGTTACATAGTGTTATATTTCTGCAATGCACTCTAATTGGACTGCACTTGAAAAGTCTTCAAAAGCTCCACATTTTATATTATCTTTGTATCTTGTTTTTGTCCAGTCTTTGAGTCTTCTTGCTGAATGTGATAAAGGCAACCCTCTCCAAGGAGATGATAATATAAGACGTAGGTAGTTGATCAGATAAGACTGTAATAACTTTCTCTATATTGCAGGAGATGTGCCGCCATAATACACAAGCAATTCCTTTGCAAAAGACAGATGCTTCTTCAGCACCAAGTTGAAGCACATGGAAGCAGTGATTCAGAAGAAGCTTTGAGCTGCCAAAAAGTCCTCAATAAATTAAACATCTTATAACAATACTGTGATATCCTGCTTCTAATAAAATCTAACCTCTTGGGCCTAATTTCTAGGCTTGTGCACGGATCCATTTTTAAATGGTTCAGTTGGTTTGGGCACCCGTAATGGCATGGCCTCCGTGGTCAATCTTTTCGACTGCAACAGAACAGCAGCTGTCGAAACCCAGCTGCTTATGGTTACACATGGAGTGTGGGGAGTGAGGCAACCACTACAAGGAAAGGGGAAAGGGGAAAGGATTCCAGGAAGTGGGTTTCTTAAGCTTTTGCCTTAGATCCAGGCCTTCTTGAAAGACAGAAGGGAAAGGATCCCAGCAAGAGTGGTATCTTAACTCTAATGCTTTTAATCACTCTCTTAATGAAGGATATAAGGACAAAACCCCCCAGAAAGAGTGGTATCTTAACTCTGATTTGCTCCCTTGCCTGGTCCGCTTCGGGTCCGGAGGCATGCCTGAAGACCCCGGCGGGTACACCAAAAGTCACCTCTTCTCCTGACTTTCTCCTCAGCCATTGGGACCGAGAGAGAGAGAGAGAGAGAGAGAGAGAGAGAGAGAGAGAGAGAGGTGGAAATGCCCACCTTTCCTGAAGGTAGGTGCAAAAACAAAGGAGGGAGCGGAGGTGGGAGATACCTCCAGCCGGAGGGGCTCTCTCTCTCTGTCTCTCTCTCTTGGTCCCAATGGCTGAAGAGAAAGTCAGGAGGAGACTTTTGGTGCGCACGCTGGGGTCTTCAGACACGCCTCCGGACCCAAAGCGGGCCAGGCGCGGCAGCTCCACCCCTTGGCCCACCCGCGGATTGGGGAGAGGAGAGGAGGCGGGTGGAGTGCCGGGGGATCGGGAAAGGGAGTGGGTCATGGGAAGGGATGCTTTTAATCCCCCTCTTAATGAAAGATATAAGGACAAACAACCCCAGAAAGAGTGGTAACTTAACTCTAATGCCTTTATTCCAGTTCTTAATGAAAGATATAATGACAAACAAAGGACAAACTTGGGCATGAAGGGCAGCCTGTGAAGTCCCCCCCCCCCCATTGCTGCCAATTGCCATATCAAAAACAGATTTTCAGCAAATGGAAACTGCACAGCTAAATTCTGGAAGCCCTCAAAAATGGATTGGGAAGTGCTCCAGATTTCAGAACACCAAAAATGGATTGAGGTTTAACTGGATTGCACAAGCCTACTAATTTCCATGAATGCACTGCGTCCCCCTTTAAATCAGTCCAAGTTGGTATCCATCACTGCATCCTGTGACAGTGAAACCTACAGTTTATGTCCTATGTGAAGAAGTACTTCATTTTATCTGTCCTAAAAGGAAATAGAAATACTTGAATATTTTGTCCTTGCATGCAAGGCTGAGTTTTCCTCACCATTGAGGGAGAACATTAATCCTCCAGATTAGTCTCCCTGTATTTGAACATCCCACAGTGTTGCAGAGAAATTATTCTCTAGGGAGAAACATGTTTACAGATATCCAAACTTTTGAGTATAGTAAGGAGCTCCCAGTGCCAGAATGGGTTAAACTCTTGTGCCAGCAGGACTGCTGACCAACAGGTCAGCAGTTTGAATCTGGGGAGAGTGGGTTGAGCTCTCTTGTCAGCCTTCCACAAGGATGGTAAAACATCAAAAACATCCAGGGGTCTCCTGGGCAACATCCTTGCAGACAGCCAATTTTCTCACACCAGAAACAACTTGCAGTTTCTCAAGTCACTCCTGACATGAAAAAAAAAGTATAGTATCAAGAACCTCCTGTGGATACTTGAAACTGTGTGAATAATACTTATTTTGACTGTACTTGGGCAGGAAGTATTCTGTCGAGCGCTGGGCCTGTAATTAATTGACTTTAAAAACAGGATGTGTGACCTTTGCCAAGCGGGAAGCCAGGGGCCCAAGGAGTAGTTCTCAGAGGTTTCCACTACAAAGAGTCTTCAGATGGCTTGAGAAGTACAATAAAGTCTTTTATTAATGAACAATCAAACAGGAACTTCTCTTATCTTCGGCAAAGTTAAGCAAATAATTCCAAGCTTTTAGGGAATTGTTGAATTCCTAAACTTGCCCACGAAGGACAGGCAACTATCTTCAATAACTTCTTCTTTAAAGGAAAACCCCCTTTTTAACTTCTCCCAGGCTGACTGAAATCCAACCCTCACTGATGTGGGCTCCGCTACCGGGCCAAACTGCTTCTCGAATGCCAAGTGGACCTACCAGCAAGGCAGTGGATGTTCTCCAGCTGGAGTTCTGCAAAACTTGTAACTTTGCCTTCCTCCTCCTCCATCCATTTTTTAAAAATATTTTTTTAAAAATTAATTGTGCAATTCCAGCTAAGTTTGCTTAAAAATTTAGAAATAAAACCTGAAATCAAACAAGAAGGGAGGAGGAGAATCTGGTCCCAATGTCCTTACAGTGTCAGGATGATGATAAACAACGGCTAAGGGAAGAAATAAACTACTATTTTAGATCAAACAGAAAGCCAGAAATAAAGGAAAACATAACCTAGAATGTCTTTAAGGAAGTCATCAGAGGGAAATGTATCTCAATGGAAAGTGGGATTACAAAAATAAAGAGTAAATTGGAGATTTTAAAACAGGAGGGGAAAATATTTCAGCAATTAAAAAAAATGAATGAAAAACCCCCCAAAAATCTAAGAAGGATGGAGGGAGATGAAAAAGCAAATAGAAGATTAAGACAGCATTAAAGTAACAAAAGAAATATACAAGAATGGTCTCTATATGAATACTATCAAGAATTCTAAGAGATTGGGAAGATGCCTAAAAAAGAAAGGGTGTAAAAGAATAGTAAAACTAAAAGACGAAAATGGTCAACTAAGTTTCAAGGATGATGAGTTAAAGGAAATTATGGCAAGATACTACAAACCATTATATTCTGATAAGAAAATTGAAAGAGAAGAGGGAATTATAACAAAAAAAATACTAGACACACAATCACAAATACTACTTGAAGGGAAAATAACTACTGAGGAAATCAATGAAGTAATCAAGGATCTTAAACCAAATTCATCTCCCAGATTAGATGGTCTCACCACAAACTTCTATAAAACATTTCACGCCAAAATTGTCCCATATTTACTAATCCTTTTAATGAGATAATGATACACAAAATAATTCTTGGAAAAAATCAGAAATAATAACAATTTTAAACCAAATAAGGAGGAAGATAATTCCAATACATATGGATCAATTATATTATGCAATGTAGACTACAAAATGTAGATGGGGCCTTTGTCAACTTCTGATTGATAATTCCCTAACAAGTGTCCTGATGGCCTAATTTTTCTTCGGTTGAGATAAAGGGGGATATAAATAAATATGCTTATTTACTTACTTACTTAGGCGATCCCTTGTTGTCCGAGAAGGTTAATCTTCCAGGGTGGGTCCGTAGGTGACTATGGAGCCCTATTCTTGATCTGCATCGTCTCCCGCAGTGAGGGCATTGGTTTCCAGGTGGAAGGTGGTCCCGGTCGGGATTGGCTTAACGCACCTTCCTCTTGGCATGTTTCTCTCTTTCGCCCTCCATTCATGCCTCTTCAAATTCTGCAGCACTGCTGATCACAGTTGACCTTTAGCTGGAGTGCTCACAGGCCAGGGCTTCCCAGTTCAACAGGGTCTATGCCAGGTCTTAAGGTTGTATTGTCGAAGGCTTTCATGGCCAGAATCACTGGGTTGTTGAGGTCTTTTGGAACTAGGCTTGGAACAGTTTCTCCCCGTAGAGATGTTCAATGTCTTGTTGAAGGCTTTCATGGCCGGAATCACTGGGTTGTTGTAGGTATTTTTAGGCTCTATGGCCATGTTCTAAAGGCAATTTCTCCTGATGTTTTGCCTGCATCTATGGCGAGCATCCTCAGAGGTTCTTAAGGTTGGCTTTGAGTCCATCTTTAAATCTCTTTTCCTGTTGCTGCTGCTGCTGCTGCTGCTGCTAATAATAATAATAATCTCTTTCCTAAAGTTTTGGGAGGTGCAACCCCCTCTGACCTCCCCTCTATTGTGGCGATCCTTGTTTTTGTGACCCTGAACACCCTTCTGGCTCCAACTTTTCTTCTTCCATTGTATGTATGGTTGATTTGCAGACTGATACAAATCAATTCTGGTTTATAGCTCAAAAATTACTTTCCTTCTCAGCTTAGAACTAAAAAAGAACAAAATGAATGGCTACACTGTGCATTTCTGAATAGCATACATTCATTTAAGAGGGCATTTTATTCTCCATTATGTTGTAATTGCCATGGTTTACTGGTAGGTACTTTCTACTGGGATTGTTACATATGCCTGGTGAAATGGAGCCTTCATAAGCCAGTAGTCAAATATGTTGTTTGGATCTAAAAGTACACAGGGACTGATCCATTGTTTTGGTAACTGTCAGTCTTGCAAAGAAAATGCACTTTAAGTGAAACCTACTAAAATCAGGGGTTGGAAAGACATTCTTGCTTAATTCTCAAGATAATTTGTTGCATCAGACTTGATGGACCAGTAGAAAGTATTGAAAGTGGATGCACCATTACACACAGACTTTTAAGATACCCTATGTTGTATCATGAATGAAAAGTTAACAATCTAATTACAGTAAGTTTCTTCTAGGATTTTTCATTGGTCTACTCTTTGTGCTTGAACCACAAAAGAGAATCTATAAAGTGTCCTCCCCCCCACCTAGATTTTGAGTGTCATGGTTTTTCAATCCAATAATTTCCCAGTTTCCTCTGGGGAACACAGTTTCCCAAATGAAGAAAGACTTCCATCTCCATCTCTGTAGGATTTCAGAATTTCTCCTCCTCCTCTTTTCTTCTGAAATAAGATTTAGAGACATGTTCAGTGATATGTTGTGCCCAGAGGCGGCCCTAGGTAATTTTAAACAGTAAGCAAACAGTATTTTGGTGCCCCCCCACCAACCAATCACTGATATATAATTTCTGTTCCTCGTGGGAGTTCTGTGTGCCATATTTGGTTCAATTCCATCATTGGTGGAGTTCAGAATGCTCTTTGATTGTAGGTGAACTATACATCCCGGTAACTACAACTTGCATATGTCAAGGTCTATTTTTCCCCAAGAGCGCCTCAAGAGCGCCCCTGGGCAAAATCAACTATACTGCAAATGCTTACTTTGCGTAATGGGTTGAGCCGCCCCTGGTTGTGCCAGAACCAACAACACAGTGGCTCCCTTATTTGGTATTTGCTGGGTTTGATTCCAGGACCTCCCTAAGATATCAAAATCTCTGGATGCTCAATTCCTATTATAAATTATGACACAGTAAAGTGGTGGTTTCTTATACAGAATGGCAAAATCAAGGTTTGCTTTTTGGATTTTTTGGGGAGGACATCTTCATGCTGTGGATGGTTGAATTCATGGGTGGTTGAATCCATGACCTTGGAACCAAACCTCAATAGATATCAAGGTGCCACTGTTTCTCTTCTAGAAAGGATTCATTTTGGTTTAATCTAATTAAAAGAGAGTCAATTTTTGAGGAGAGGAGGAGGTGTTTATGAACACTGTGTGTGTGTGTGTGTGTGTGTCTAGCATATGCTTTATGACAGAATATAGCACAATGTCAACAACTTGGGGCAAGATAAACTTTGATAAGATATCAGCATTGCAGAACAAGTTGGGAATAGCCATAGTCAGAAATACTTATGCTGTGCAATTTAATGTAGTGATTTATGGATCCGTGGCACATTCTCATATGAGCCAATGTGATTAAGTGAATATTTAGTGTCTTTACTATGCAAGATTGAAGGAAACTCTTTGCTTAAGGATATAGATGGATATTTCTTATGGTTAAATACTAGACATGGGTAGGTACTATTGGAATCTTTGGAATTCGGAACAAAGTCAGAAAAATTACCTTTATGAAGCGATTTTGAACTTTTAAAGAAAACCAGAAGTCCCTTTGCCCTTCCGAAGCTTCTCTCGCCATTTTTCTTACGACTCATGAAGTGAGTCGGAAGTGAGTCAGCATTTGGAGGCAAGCAGCTTGCATGCTGGGAGGCTTGCCTCCCAGCCAATGAGGGGAGAAGTTTTGGGGAGGGGAGGGGCGTGGTTTCCGCATGGCAGCCATTGCGCTATATAAAGGGCGGCACATGGCTCAGAGGCTCATTGTAAGCCTGGGAAGGGAAGGGAAGGGAGAAGGGAAAGGGAAAGAGAAAGGGAGGTTGAAGGGAGGTTGGAAGAAGAGCAGGGCAAGCGGAGAAGGGCTGTTGCCTGCCTTGCAGCCACTTGTGTGTTGTTGCTGTTGTGGGGGAAGAAGAGCCAGGGCAGCAGAGAACCAGGGCAGGGAGAAGGGCTGTTGCCTGCCTGGCTTGTGTGTTTTTGCTGTTGGGGTTTGGGACGGGTGGGCGATGTGTGGGTGGGTTATATTGGAGTGTGAGGGTGCAGTTTGTTTTCTTAGTTTGCCTTGCGTTGCCAAATAGTCAAAATATTATCCTTCCTAAAGTTGTGAAATCAACTTCCAAAATTCAGAAAGGCCTCTGTCTGCTGTGTGTCTCCTTAGTTGCTTTGTGTTGCCACTGAGGAGACACTACAAATTCCATACTTTGAAGTCTTGCATATTGCGCAATCGCCTCCACCATTAACGAAGTGAAACAGAAATTTTGGAAAGTTCTAAAAGTTCCGAATTTTTTTTCTGAAAATTCGGAATTGAATTCTGAACCAAACCACCAGGGCATCCTACATCTGAAAAGAGTTTTGAACCTTTTTTTTTGGTTCAACCAAGCCTATTAAATACCTTTCATTGGAATGGATTGTTTTGGGTTAGATGAATGAATGGTCTGAAATTTTGTAAGGCACATTGCTGTGAACTTTTCTTATACTATGCTGTACACGAGGAAGTGTCCATTAGGAAATCAAAGCGGTTCATGCCTCAGACTTGTTGCTCATTCTTCTTGTGGAAGAACTACAAAATTAGACACACATTCAAATAACCATATATGTAAGTTTGCATCTAATGTTCCTTCCAGCTTCCTCAAGGACCTGCTGTCCTCTAGTGGCTTTCAAAAAAGTGAGCAATTTTTTCTAGATTTTGGAAATTGAAATTGTAACCCACAGGCATGTAGCCGGGGGGGGGGGGGGGCTTGAGGGGCTTCAGCCCCCCCCCCCCGAAATTCTCATAGTGGTTCGCGAAAAGGCCTTACTGGTGCATTATTTAAACTGTTATGTTTATTCATATCATGATCTGATCACCATACTCAATATATCCCATATGCATGGGGGTATTGGGGTAATGATACAAAAGGTTTGCTAGGCTAGACCCTCTTTCACACAGACTCAGCCCCCCCCCCCCAAAAATCAGCCCCCCCCGAAATCCCCCCTGAAAAAAAATTAGCCCCCCCCCCCGAAACGAAATCCTGGCTACGGGCCTGGTAACCCACCATAAGTGCAGTTATAAATGTTTTTCTTGACTTTTCTAATTGTTGACAAACATTTTTAGGTGACTGAGATAATGACATGAATGAAGAAGTTGAAAGAATCCAAAGCAAACATCTTTCACCAAGGAAGACCAAAAAAGGATGGGCACATGAGTAACTCTTGATGGTGTAATAATGGGTAGGTTGCAATGGAAATTTCCAGCTTCGTTTAATTATAAATCTTAAGTTCTATCCATCTCAAATATGTAATTTGCAAAGTTTGGAAAATTCTTCAAAAACAAATGAAACTAATCTTCTCTTAATTTGCATCAGGTATATTTAATTGTAAGACTCTCTCTGCCCCATAAATCTATCGTTCTGAAAGTTGGACAGTGAAGAAAGCTGAGGGGAGAGGAAACGTCTGCGACATATAGTTGTGGGCAGTCCAAAAAAGAAGTAAATATGTCCTGGATCAATCCAAACAATGTGATGATCTGTCTTCACCTGCCAGAAGAAAAGACTTGATCTCCATTTACACTGTCATATAATAAAGTTTGAAACTGCATTACATTGCACTGTAGAAGGGACCAGAGCTTCCTGACCCAAGCGGGCATATTTTGGCATTGAACTTGTGATATTGGGTCTAATGAGGCAGATTTCTCCTAACTAACCACCTCATTACAAAGGACTAAAATTGGCGGCATGAACCAATTTTTGCCCAGGTCACCCAAGGAGTTGATCGCCTGGCTCACATCAGATGATGCTGGTGTGACTCCATGAGTGAAGGAGGGCAGAGCATGTTCTCATCAGGGAGACACAGGAGGGCTCCCGTGTTGCCATAGAATCCATGGCGGGAAGTTGCACGCACCATGTGTGCTCATACTCCCCCCCCCCCCATGGATTCTGGAGCCAGGCAATATGGGTCACGGGGCACTGGATTCCTCATGTCCCTTTAAGAAGTGGATTGACAATAGTGGCCCTCTAACGAAGTTGCAAATTATGTTTATTTATTTTCTACATTTATAGCCTACCCTTCTCACCTCCGCAGGAGGACTCAGAGCAGCTCAAAAAAGGCAGCTATTTGATGCGATGCATAAACACAACTACAATAAAAATGAACATATGTAATTAGAACTCAAAGAAAAACAACAGCAGTATTAGAACAATTATTAAAATCACATCCAGAGTCAAATCCAAGGCCATTTCATTGTTACCTCTGCCACTGCATTAAAATTTCCTGTTGCATTTTTCTGGGCATTTGGAAGCCTCTTTATTTTGCAAATAGTATAGTCACAGTTCACAATCCAGAACAGGAAAAAACTACTTAACTTATCTATACAACCTGGTTGAGAACATCTCAGCAAAGGAAATGCCTAGAGTAGTTAAAAGTTTTCGTATTGAAATACAACTCCCAGAAACCCTTTGCTAAATACTAGCTATCAATAGAAATATTTAACATTTGCTTGATTAGATTAGTAGGCCTTTCATACTATGTGTGTGGGTTGCCAAGATGAAGTTATTCCACAACTAATTTTCACAATGAAGTGACATCCTTCAAGTGCCATGGTTCCATGCAATTTGGAACTCTAAATGCTGTTTTCTTCAGCACACTGAATTAAATCCAGAAAGATATTGAATGACTATCAACCTCATCAAATGGGGATTGGGATGTGTCCTAGGCTGCTTCCCTGGCAGTCCAGTGACAGATGGACATGCTGCCCATTCCATGACATTGCTGAACTTCTGGCAGAGGCCCTGCCCACAATTGGAGTGGGAGCATCGTACAACACATCCCTCCCAACACGGTAGCCTGCCCATGTTGTGCTGGCTCCAATAGAGCCAAAACAGATCCTTGTGGCTCTGGCAACACTTCCCACATGTGATGGGAGAAGCATCACCATGAGGGAGCAGCGTACAGAGCAATGGATTCACCCTACTTTGTTTTTTGTTTCTTCAGCGAAGCAGGACGATTCGCCTGGCTCATGTGGTAAGGTCATACGTGTAATCCTGTATACCAGTTAACAGTTGAAATGAAGGCCCTCTGACCCAAGAATACAATGGAGCCATTCTGGAGGACCTAGAAAATGCTTAGAGTAGTTAACCTGCTTTCAGAAACAGGCAGTGAGATTCAGACAGTATTGCAAATATGTGTTTCTTGAAGGAATTGCACCATTTGCCGGTGTTCTTGATGGTTGGTTCTCCAGCGTAGAGTTCCTTCCAAATGGAGGAGATCTCAAGAAGTGATGTAAAACCTCTGAACAGAAGAAAGAGGAGGCGTTCTAGTTAACCTTGTACCCATCTGAGAAAGATTTAACTTTGCCTGGAGACAAGTGTGTGTAGAATGAAATAAGACATTTAAAAGGAACATTTTGTAGGAACTAAGCCCCGGTGGCGCAGTGGGTTAAAGCGCTGAGCTGCTGAGCTTGTTGACCGAAAGGTCACAGGTTCGAATCCAGGGAGTGGCGTGAGCTTCCTCTGACAGCTGCAGCTTCTGCCAACCTAGCATTTCGAAAACATGCAAATGTGAGTAGATCAATAGGTACTGCTTCGGTGGGAAGGTACTGGTGCTCCATGCAGTCGTGCCCATGGCCACATGACCTTGGACGTGAGCTTCCTCTGTCAGCCCCAGCTTCTGCCAACTTAGCATTTCAAAAACATACAAATGTAGTAAATCAATAGGTGCCACTCCGGCGGGAAGGTAACGGTGCTCCATGCAGTCATGCTGGCCACATGACCTTGGAGGTGTCTATGGACAACGCCGGCTCTTCGGCTTAGAAATGGAGATGAGCACCATACCCCAGAGTCGGACATGGTTGGACTTCATATCAGGGGAAAAGCTTTACCTTTACCTTTGTAGGAACACTGGGATTAAAGTTATTAATAGCTTGTATTGTGTGCATTCTTTAAACATACTTTCCTCCTCCAAAAAAAATTCTGTTCTTTTTGGATACCAACTTTCTTGTTGGCATCAAGAACACTCCCACCATAGATGTCGCTGGCTCTAAAGTTGTCACAGAAGCGGCTTTACATTATTATGTGGATAACATTCATTCTCTCTATCTCTCTAGCTTCGATCTAGTTATTGATGAAAGAAATATTTATAGGTTGTTTAGGTTGGCCAATTTCAAAGCACCCTGCTTTTCAGAAATGATCGGTTTGTGGTTTTGTTTTGTAAAGGGAACACAGTGTATGAACATTTAAAAGCAATCAATTGTGTTTAACAGCAATTAAACATCCTAACCATAATACACAGAACGCTGAGTCCTTCGTATACCATGGAAATTTATGGAAACTTCCTTTCCTCCAATGATATATAAAGAAAGTATTCCCACTTCTTCCTTTTATCTAGTATTAGACTGCTGGGACTCTGGAGGATACAACACTCAGACATGAATGCTTTCTGTCTTCTCCTGTTCTTTTCCATTCTTCTGTGTTTTCCAGGTGAGAGAGAAATATATTTGTATCTACACATAGAATCATAGAATCATAGAGTTGGAAGAGACCTCATGGGCCATCCAGTCCAACCCCCTGCCAAGAAGCACGAATTCAAATCACCCCTGACAGATGGCCACTTCACTTACTTCACACTTAGGTGATCCCTCGTAGCTTGAGGATGATTGTCTTCTGAATGTGTCTTGGCGGTAGGTCTGTAGGTGGCTGTGGAGCCCTATTCTTGATCCGCATCTTCTCCCACAGTGAGGACATCGGCTTCCAGGTGGAAGGCGGTCCCAGTCAGGGTTGGCTTGGCGTGCCTTTCCCTTGGTACATTTCTCTCTTTTGCCCTCTGTTCGTGCCTCTTTGAATTCCGCAGCACTGCTGATCACAGCTGACCTCAAGTTAGAGTGCTCAACAATCTGTTTCCTGTTCTTGAATTTGGAGTAGAGTAGCTGCTTTTTGAAACGGTGTGTGTATCTACACACACACACACACATACTGGGCAGAGGTAGGAGAAATTGCAACCTGTGGATCACATGTGACTTTCCAATTCCTTTTCTGTGCCCCAAACTCACCTAATTCTTTTATACGGAGAAATGCCTTAAATTAGTTACTGTCCACACACAGCAGCTTCACTTCAAACATCCTCTGTCCCCAATTACAAAAGCTGGCAGCAAAACACAGGGAGAAGAAACCGGAAGTTCCCTTCAAAAGATTGTGGGGTGCACCACTGGAGTACGGAATGAAATTAGTCAATCATTCCTACTCATCCACAAGCCAATATCTGCAGAACAGATGCAGGGGTATATGTATGGGTAGTATGCAAAGCAATATGTTTATGAATATAATTCAGGTATGTCTGCTGCTATAGTATTGCAGCACACTATCTCTGTGTTGCAAGGTTTCATTTTTGGAGTATATCAACATTGAAGAAGGAATGCCATAGCTCAACACCATGGAATCTTGGGAATCATACTTTTATAACGTTTTATCCTTTTTGTTTTTTTACTGCACGCAATCACACAAACATTCCTTCCTGGTCCAGTACTATGATTTTGATTGGGATTTCTATGGAAGTTCTTCATCACATGGCTGAGTATGATTGTTTTCTAAGGATAGGGTCTTGGCAGGGGCGGCTCAACCCATTACGCAAAGTAAGCATTTGCAGTATAGTTGATTTTGCCCTGGGGGGCTCTTGGGGGAAAACAGACCTTGACATATGTGAGTTGTAGTTACTGGAATGTATAGTTCACCTAAAATCAGAGTGTGCTGGTACAGCTGTACCAGAAGCTCCCACTTTATTTGCTTTGTATTAAATGTTTGCTTCCAGTCCAAGGCTTGGGATTCTGCAGAAGGGGGGCTTCCTGTTAAAGTTTGCAGTTATAGGGCAGGCCACCTGTCCATCATCATTAGGTTCCTTAGTTCCGCCCTCTTTTTGTGTTTTGGTGGGAAGGGAGCCATTTTCAGTCAGTCACACACAAGGAAGCTAGTCTATAGGACACAGACAGCTCGTCCCGTAGGAAAAGCTTCATTCCTCAAGATTATCCGGGGACCATCCGGTGATCATCTGGGGATCATTCAGGGAAGTAAAAACAGAAGGAAAAGATCCCAAAGGCTCTGGCTGAGAGCTCACAGAATCTCAGCCTCACAGCACCAGAAGGGAAAAACAGCCCTGAAGTTCCCACAGGACAGCATTACAGAACCACTGAATTCCAACTGAAGTATCTTCAAGCCTTGGCTGGTAGGTTTACTCAATGTCCACACGCATTTGGGATCGGTAGTAAGACCCAGACCAGCGAGGCCCAGATGATAGACAGCTTGGGAGAGATTATAAAGGGTTCTTCCTCATGCTGAGAAAGTACAGTTAATCCGAGCCAGTGCCAGTCTCTTAAAGACTAGAATAAGAAAGCCTTGAAGTGTTGTTTGAAGATTTGTTATTTGTTCCTTAATAAAGACTTTGTTGTACCATTAAAGACTCCAAAGACCATCACTTCAGGAAATCCCCAAGAATCTCTCTTTGAGGCACCCCGGCTTCCCAGTGGGTTTAAAGTATACGTCCTATAGAATAAAGACAATTTGTTTAGACCCAATGCGTGACAGAACACAGAGCATTCTGAACTCCACCAAGGATGGAATTGAACCAAATATGGCACACAGAACTCCCATGATGACCAGAAAATATATATCAGTGATTGGTTGGGGGCGGGGGGGGCAAAATACTGTTTGCTTACAGTTGAAAATTACCTGGGCTGCCTCTGGGTCTTGGTAGTGGGTCTGTAAGAGACTGTGGAGAGTGAGACCTATTCTGTATATGCATGGTCTTTCACAATGAAGACATAAACTTTTCAGGTCGAAGGCAGTCAGGATACGGGTTTGCTTGATGTGCCTTCATCTTGGCATGGAATATTGTGTCCAGGTCTGGGCACCACAATTGAAGAGAGATATTATTAAGCTGAAATGTGTCCAGAGAAGGGTAACTAAAATGATCAAAGGTCTGGAGAACAAACAAACCCTATGAGGAGCAGCTTAAAGAGCTGGGCATGTTTAGCATGAAGAAGAGAAGGCTGAGAGGAGACATGATAGCCATGGAGAATAAGACTTGCCTTATAGGGTACAGCTACAGAATTAATCAATCTCAACACTAATTTACAACAACAACAAAAAATCAACAACAACAACAATTTTTTGCTATGGAATCACTGATGTTGTCGTTTGGTGAGACACCAGAATCCTTTGCAGAGCCATATGGTGAGAAATTAAACTCTTCTTTCTGTAGTGAGAATTGCAATGGATGACATTTGCTGGACAGAAAATGCTTTTGTTGTTTGAATCTTCACTTTTGCAGGGATTGGATTAACTTCTTTTTTCCCTTTAAAGGTAATGAAGCTGCAAAACCATTTAATGATGGAAAGAAGTGTTTAGGAAAGTGCAAGCAGAACTGTGCTAAAAATGAATATGAGGCTTCAAAGGCAATGTGCCATAAAGGAATGGTTTACTGCTGCAAAAGAAAAGGTAACATTCCTCCATGATTGATGTGTGCCACATGGATTATGTTATGGGGTGGGGTTGAAGCTAAGCATACAGAAGGTGAATAGATGTGGGCCGGGCTGTAGTACTGCAGCTTAATCACTAGCTGCAATAAATCACTGCTGACTGGAAGGTGGTAAGTTCAAAGCCTGAGGTGGGGTTGAGCTCCCGTCTGTTAAAAGCCCAGCTTACTGTCCACCTAAGAAGTTCAAAAACAGCTGTGCTGTGAGTGTAGAAATTAGGGAGGTTAATTTATGGCACCATAAAAATGCCAGACATCAAAGAGCAAGATGGAAATACTAGGTTCAAAAAGGCTCAACGTCATAGTGGATGAAGCAAAGCTCCCCCGTGTGACCGGAATCGAGCAACCTCCAGGATCCAAAGTTGGAAAACTTGCTGAATGACCTCTATCTGTCTGTATGTCTAAAAACGGGATGGCATGTTTGCTGTGTATGTGTGCATTGTGATCGACCCTGAGTCCCCTTCAGGGTGAGAAGTGCGGAACATAAATACTGTAAATAAATAAATAAATAAATAAATAAATAAATAAATACAGTGAAAAGCAATGAAGGACCTCACATTGCAATTTCAGTTTCCCTTATCCAAAGAGCTTCAGATCAGAGGTTTCTTAAAATTTTAGATTTTTTTTCAGACTTTGGAATACCTGTACTTACATATAAATAGTGAATGAGGGATGGGAGGAAAGGCACCTAGTCAGATGTCCAGCACCAACTGAGCCTTTCCCCAAGGAGTCTTGATGGGAATAGGAGGAGAAAAGGAACGAGGGAGTATCCTGCTTATACACAGGTGTAGCGAATTTGTTACTCTGTGTGAAAATTTTAGTGTATAGATCTATGTTTGCAGGGGCCAGATAGGGATGATTAGAGACAAGTAGTATAGCAACAGCAGACAAGATCATTTGCATATGGAGGCCGATTGGTCCTATGCAAATTAGTGTATGCCCAGGAGTTGGGAAGAGCAGAGCCGAACGTTCTAAAGGGGCGGAGTTAAGTTTAAAAAAAGAGGCAGTTAGAGTAGAGAGTTTAGAAAATGAGAGTTGGGAACAGAGTTTGAGAAATAAGCAGTTAAGAAAATGTGTTAGGGATCTCTGTGTGAGAAAAGAAGTCAGGAACTTCTGTTATTGAAGTAATTAGGACTTCCTGTTTAAGAAAAGGAGAGTTGGGAATCTCTGCCTAAAAGAAGAAGTTAAGAAACACTGTCTGAGGGAGACAGTGAGGAATCTCCGTTAGACAGTTAGTTGAGAATGGCTGCTTGTGAAATTAGTTAAGGAAAAGCTGTTTGGGAACGGTTAGGAATCTGTGTGAAGAGAAGAAGTTAACCCTGTCCGAGAGAGAGAAACAGTGGGGAATCAGAGAATAAGTTATAGCCAGTGTGGCTTAAGTTACAATATTATCCAGTCAAGAGTTTAAAAGGAACGTGCACCAAGTATATTATACATGACTGTAACTCAAGTTCGCAACAAAAATAGTAATTGTAACCACAATCGTTTGGAGCTTGGAATGTTTGAATAAACGTTGATACTTTGTTTCATACAAGAGAGACTCAAGCCTGTGATTCCAAGCCAAGAGGCTTCTGCTTTATAACACTCATAGCAATTCAGATATTAAAGTGTTGACAGAGGACTGCACATAGGTGCATGCTTCTTTACACAAACTGGTGGCCTCCCTTTTGTTACAACAGGTCTTTTAAGAAAGGCGAAAAATGGGAAAATACCCCCATAAATCTTTTTAAATTTTTTCTCGGATGGATAGAGGTGGCATCCTATAGAGTCACTGTCACTCTTCCTCATGGCCCATGTCCAGAGCTTCTACCTGGCCATGTGCCACCATTGGACAGACTGAAGGTGGGCTCAGAAGCATCTGAAGTCTCTGCCTTTTACAGGGACCTTGTGTAAGTGGGCTCCTTGGACATGTGACTAACCCACTTTCCCAAAATGCCAAAGTCTGCAGTTGGCAGTAAAAAGTATAGGTTTTTGGAGTATTGCAGATTTCTGGACAAGAGAGACTCAACCTGTACCAACCATTAGCCAGAATCCTGTTGACGTTCTATGAATGTGTAGGTTACTCTCTGGAAGTGCTTGGACCTGGATATATACAATGCAAAGCAAGAGGAGATATTCAGATATTTTTAATATCTGAATTTAAAAGCACAGAAATACTTTGAAGAAATTGAAAAGCTGGATATTGAGACCTGTAATATTTTGGAATAGTGGTCTTGAGAGACTGAAAGTTTTTTTAGAGGATGTGGAAAGTAGGAATGTTTAGGGATGTTACTGATATCTTCCTTTAATTTAGATTTTGGTAATATGTTCCCACCCACAGTTAGAGCAATGCAAATACGTTGCTGAGGATCTTGTAAGCTCATCTGGGTAGATGATGAATATAAGGCTACAACTTTTGTCTGATTTTGTAAACAATATGTCTCTGTTGTAAACAGACTGTAATAATCTTCTCTATATTGTAGATGCGCCTAAAGGATAGATGCTGTTTCAGCAGCAAGTTGAAGCATATGTGAGCAATGATTCAGAAGAAACTTGGAGCTGCCAAAATGCCCTCCATGAATTCAACATCTTATAACAATGCTGTGATATCCTGCTGCTAATAAAACCTAATTTGTTGTCCCTAATTTCTAGGCTTGTGCATGGGTCTAATTTTTAAACAAAGCCTTGTTCAGTGCACCTAATGGCATGGCGTCCCCATATAGTTGTGCGCAGTCCAAAAGACAAGTAAATATGTCCTGTGTGCCGTAGTGCCTGGGGGCTATAACTCTTAGTGAAAGAGGCATGGACATGGCATCTTTCTCCAGGGGATTGCTTCTTGCCCTCCTATAGGAAACTGAAACTCCCAAAGACTAAAACACAACAGATAACTCGAAATGGTATTTATTGTTCACAATGAGTTATCTTTCTCAGGCATAAGCTTGATGTTTCAACAGGGATAAAGGAAATATACTTTACAATCTCTGAAGTCCAAGGAGTTTGCAGCTGAGAAGCTCTTCCTGTTTCCTCTTTCCTCAATGGCTGTGAATATAGGAATAAACACAACTCCAGTCCAATGGCCTATGTTGAAGGGACAAGACCTTCCTCTGGTGCCAAAAGAACCGGTTTGAAGGCACTTGGGTCTCCTTAATGTTGTCCAGGACGATCTGGACATAAAGCATGAGTCCCAAGAGTTAAAAACCTTAGAATTGGTGCTGAGAGGTAATTTAATCAGGGGCTATTTAGAGCCAAGTCTCTTACTCATGTCCATCTGATAGAAACTCTGATGGCAGAAAGAAAAAAGGGAAGCACTCCCCTCCTCCAGGAAGAGGTGGAGCCAAAGAATTGAGCTTGAGAAAGCAATTTAACTGATGCAAACAACAATAAATAACCAATCAATCCAACTATACATAAGCAGGGTAAAAGTTTTCTTGATGAAATACAATCCCAGAAACCCTCTGCCAATTACTAGCCATCAATAGAAATATTTAACATTTCAGTTTCTTGATTAGTTTAGTAGGCCTTTTATAACGAAATCATCATGCATACAGGGGAAGAGATCTCAAAATACTACAAATCCCACAACCCCCGATCTGGTGGGGATATCTTTCTTGGCATGGAGTGCTTAAAAGATTGATGAGGTAATGTATATAGACTGATTGTAGTTGCTACCACCACCCAAAGAAGTTTTGGGAATACTAAAGATGTTGTTGTCCCTGAGGTAAATCTTCTTATCCACCAACCCACCCTTCGGCTCTCTTCAAAGTGACTGAATTGTAAGGATGTTAAAATTCACTGGAAATATCCTAATAGAATGAATAACTGCTGAGGCTGTTTAAACAGTGAACTAGATAATAATTTTATTAAGATATTTGAAACAAACAACTGTCTTCTTAACGAGACACACAAGCTTAAATGGTTACAGAGCACAATAATCTTAGTGGTTACTAGAATAGGTTTCTGAACTTAAACGTGAGCTAGATCCCTCACTCTACCCTGGTCCAGTAGCAGTGAGTCCCTCAGACAAACCAAACCCGGTTGTCCCCAGAGTAAATAGCTTCCCTCTTAACAGAGTTCACTACCAGCTAAACTTCAGAGAGTAGAACACTTGTGTCCTCAATCCAACACAAGCCCACAGGTGTCTACTTTGACCCCTCTGGCCAAATAGATGTAGAATCACCTGTCCCAAAACTCTGTCAGTAAAAATCTGTGCCCACCCAAAACTCTGCCACCAGGCCTGTAGCCAGGATTTCGTTTCGGGGGGGGGGGCTGAATTTTTTTCAGGGGTTCGGGGGGGGGGGCTGAGTTTCGGGGGGGGGGGCTGAGTCTGAGTGAAAGAGGGTCTAGCCTAGCAAACCTTTTGTATCATTACCCCAATACCCCCATGCATATGGGATATATTGAGTATGGTGATCAGATCATGATATGAATAAACATAACAGTTTAAATAATGCACCATTAAGGCCTTTTCGCGAACCACCATGAAAATTTCGGGGGGGGGCTGAAGCCCCCCGAGCCCCCCCCTGGCTACATGCCTGTGCAGGGGTATATGTATATGTACATATGCAAAGCAACATGTTTATGAATATCATTCAGGTATGTCTGCTATAGTATTGCAACACACTATCTCTGTGTTGCAAAATTTCATTTTGGGGGGTATATCAACATTGAAGAAGGAATGCAGTTTGACAACATTTGAATGGCCATGGCTCAACACCATGGAGTCTTGGGAGTCATACTTTTATAATGTTTTATTCTTGTTTGTTTTGTACTGCACACAATCAGGTAAACATTCCTTCCTGGTCCCGTGCTATTATTTTGATTGGAATATCCATGGAAGTTGTCATCTTCATCATAGGCGATCATACATGGCTGAGTATGATTGTTTTCTAAGGGTAGGGTCTTGGTAGTGGGTCAGCAAGAGACTGTGGAGACCTATTCCAGATCTGCATGGTCTTTTACAATGAAGACATAAACTTTTCAGGTGAAAGGCAGTCAGGATAAGAGTTTGCTTGATGTGCCTTCCTCTTGGCATGTCTCTCCCTTTTGCTCTCTATTCATGCCTTTTCAAAATCCATAGCATTGTTGGTAACAGTTGATCTTCAGTTAGAGTGCTCGAGTACCAGGGCTTTCCAGTTCTGAGTGTTTGTTCCACATTTTAAGATTATCTTTAGGCCCATCATTACATTTCTTTTGCTGTCCACCAACATTTCTTTTTCCATTCCTGAGCTGAATGTGACATAACTCTCTTGGCACAGAGATCATTGGCCATTGCTTCCTTCTGAGATTGGAAAAATGAGATTTGTCTTATACGGTGCCGCTACAGAATTAATTCATCTCAACATTTCTTTACAACAACAACAAAAACAACAACAACCTAATCGCAATGGCTCTATGCAATGGAATCATTGGTTTAGTAGTTTTGTGAGGCACCAGAGTCCTTTGCAGAGCCATATGGTGAGAAATTAAACTCTTCTTTCTGTAGTTAGTGAGAAACACAATGGATGGCTTTCGCTGGATAGAAAATGCTTTTGTTGTTTGAATCTTCACTTCTGCAGGAATTGGATTAACTTCTTTGTTCCCTTTAAAGGTAATGAAGCTGTAACAGTATTTGATTGTCGAGGAAACTGCAGGCATAACTGCGCTGAAGATGAATATGTGGCATCAAGGGCATTGTGCCATCCTTACGGAATGGTTTACTGTTGCAAAAGAAAAGGTAACATTCCTCCATGATTGATTTATGCCACATGGATTATGTTATGGGGGTGGGGTTGAAGCTAAACACTACAGAACGTGAATTGATGTTGGCCGAGCTGTAGTACAGTTAGTTAATCACCAGCAGCAATAAATCACTGTCGACCAGAAGGTGGTAAGTACAAATCCTGAGGCAGGGTTGAGCTTCTGACTGTTAATAGCCCAGCTTACTGTTCACCTAAGCAGTTCAAAAACAGCTGTGCTGTGAGTAGAGAAATTAGGTACCACTTAAAGCAGGGAGGTTAATTTATGACGCCATAAAAATGCCAGATATCAAAGAGCAAGATGGAAATACTAAACTCAAAAAGGTTCAGCATGATAGTGGATGAAATGAAGCTCCCCCGTGTGGCTGGAATCGAGCAACCTTCAGGATCAGAAGTTGGAAAAAACTGCTGAATGACCTCTATCTGTCTGTATGTCTTGTATGTCTAAAATGGGATTGAATGTTTGCTGTGTATGTCTGCAATGTGATCCACCATGAATTTCCTTCAGAGTGAGAAGGGTGGAATAGAAATACTGTAAATGAATGAATGAATAAATAAATAAATACAGTGAAAGGTAATGAAGGACCTCATTCTACAGTTTGAATTTCCCTTATCCAAAATGCTTCAGATCAGAGGGTTTTTTCAATTTTAGATTTTTTCAGACTTTGGAATACCTGTACTTACATATACATAGTGAATGCGGGATGGGAGGAAAGGGACCTAGTCAGATGTCCAGCACCAACTGAGCTTTTCCCCAAGGAGTCTTGATGGGGATAGGAGAAGAGAAGGAACGAGGGAGGATCCTACTTATACACAGGCCTTTTAAGAAAGGCAAAAAAGGGAAATTACTAGGGCTGGGCAATTTCATTCGTTAATTTCGTAATTCGTTAATAATTCGTATTTAAATTAGCTACGATCCAATATTGAGCCATGCAGGAGTACTTAATTAATTATTTAAGAATCGAAACAATTTTTCAATTTATTTCGTAATTGTTTCGTAATTGTTTCGAAATTGTTTCGTAATTGTTTCGTAGTTATTTCCATATGTCTGGTGCAAGTTTTATAGTTGTTGTTTGTTTTATCAGTGATAAAAAATAAATTATCACACCAACAGTCAACAACAGAGGGAGAGGGAAGCTTCAGAAGTTCCCCCTGCCCCATTTGGAGGGTTTTTTATCGTATTGCGTAATCGCGTCCGCCAATACGAATCGATTAGTAATTATTATTAATGAAATTTCGTAAATAACGAAATTTTGTAAATAACGAAACTTTGAAATCTCAAATTTCGGAATTCTTTAGAATTTAGAAACGCTAGCGCTCCCTGAAAACGAATCGAGTTTAGAAACAATTTTTTCCGTGGTTACCCAGCCCTAGAAATTACCCCCATAAATCTTTTTATTTTTTCTCGGATGGATAGAAGTGGCATCCTATAGAGTCACTGTGCACTCTCCTCATAGCCCATCTCCAGAGCTTCTGCCCTGCCATGTGCTTCTATTGGACAGATTGAAAGTGGGCACAGAAGCATCTGAGGTGCCTGCTTTTTACAGGGACCTTGTGTAAGTGCGCTTCTTGAACATGTAACTAGCCCGCTTTCCCAAAATGTCAAAGTGTGCAGCTGGAATCAAAACTATAGGTTTTTGGAGTATTGCAGATTTCTGGACAAGGGGGACTCAAACTGTACCAGCCATTAGCCAGGATCCTTTTGATGTTTTATTTATGTGAAGGTTACTCTTTGGAAGTGCTTGGACCTGGATATATACAATGTGAAGCAAAAGGAGAGGACCAGAGAGCATATTTTAAATATCTGAATTTATAGGGATAAGGCCAGAAATACTTTGAAGAAATTGAAAAGCTGGATATTGAGACCTGTGATATTTTGAAATAATGGTCTGAATGGACTGAAATTATTTTTAGAGGATGTGGAAAGTAGAAATATTTAGAGATGTTACTGATATCTTCCTTTAATTTAGATTTTGGTAATATGTTCCCACCCACAGTTAGAGCCATGCAAATACTTTGCTGGGGATCTTGTAAGCTCATCTGGGTAGACGATGAATATGAAGCTACAACTTTTGTCTGATTTTGTAAGCAATGTGTCTCTGTTGTAAACAGACTGTAATAATCTTCTCTATATTGTAGATGTGCCTAAAATGCCAATCCCTTGCCAACCATAGATGCTTCTTCATCAGCAAGTTGAAGCATATGTGAGACGTGATTCAGAAGAAGCTTGGAGCTGCCGAAAGCCCTCCATGAATTCAACATCTTATAACAATGCTGTGATATCCTGCTGCTAATAAACCTAATCTGTTGGCCCTAGTTTCTAGGCTTGTGCATGGGTCTATTTTTTAAACAAAGCCTTGTTCAATGCCCCTAATGGCATGGCGTCCACCATCATTTTTTTTCAACCACAACAGAACAGCAGCTGTCAAAACGCGTCTGCTTTTGGTTACTAGTGGAGTGTGGGGAGAGACAGGCAGTTACTAGAAAGGAAAGGGGAAAGGATTCCAGAAAGCAGGTTTCTTAAGCTCTTGTCTCCTAAAAGATGAAGGGAATGGATCCCAGAAAGAGTGGTATCTTAAGTCTAATGCTTTTAATCCTGTTCTTAATGAAGGATATAAGGACAAACAATCCCAGAAAGAGTGCTATCTTTACTCAGAAAGAGTGATTTCTTAAGTCTAATGCTTTTAATCCTGTTCTTAATGAAGGATACAGTTCCAGAAAGAGTGGTATATTCTCTAATGCTTTTAATCCAGTTCTTAATGAAGGATATAAGGACAAACAGTCCCAGAAAGAGTGGTATATTCTCTAATGCAGGGGTCCCCAAACTTTTTGAACAGAGGGCTGGGTCACAGTCCCGCAAACTGTTGGAGGGCCGGATTATAATTAGAAAAAAAATGAATGAATTCCTATGCACTCTGCACATATATTATTTGCAGTGCAACCCCCCCCCCCAATCAAAAAAGAAAAACCCACACTTCTATATAAATAAAAATGTAATGTTCGTTTGTGGGATTAACAGAACTCAAAAACCACTGGACGAATTGACACCAATTTTGGACACAAGACACGTAACAACCCAATTTATGTCCTTCACACAAAACATTGATTTTGTCATTTGGGAGTTGTAGTTGCTGGGATTTATAGTTCACCTACAATCAAAGAGCATTCTGAACCCAATCAACGATGGAATTGAACCAAACTTGGCACACAGTTCTCCCATGACCAACAGAAAATACTGGAAGGGTTTGGTGGGCAGTGTCCTTTGGTTTTGGAGTTGTAGTTCACCTGCCTCCATAAATCACTGTGGACTCAATGATAGATCTGGACCAAACTTGGCACTGATACTCAATATATCCAAATGTGAACACTGGTGGCGTTTGGGGGTTGTATTTCCTGGGATTTACAGTTCACCTGCAAACTTGGCACTGATACTCCAAATGTCCCAAACCTTTACACAGCGGCGCTGCGGGGGCTTGTTCTCCCGGCGCGGCTGGGAATGGAGCGGGAGGCGCCTCGTGGCCGCAGAGAGTAGAGCAGCCAGAGCAGCCGCGGGCCGTAGTTTGGGGACCCCTGCTCTAATGCTTTTAATCCAGTTCTTAATGAAGGATATTTATTTATTATTATTTATTTAGAACTTTTATATACCGGTCTTCTCGACCTCTGAAGAGGGACTCAGGCCGGTTCACAACAAAATATTCATAAACAATAGTTTAAAACATCTCACGCCGTAATACACTAATACATAAAATACATTAAAATACAATCATATAATTACATAAGGCCAAGTCATCAGAATGAAATCGCAATTCATCACCATCCGTCCGTGTGGTCAAGAGTTATTGACTCACTCATCAAATGCTAAATTCCAGAGCCAAGTTTTCACCAGCTTTCTAAAAGTCAGGAGAGAAGGGGCAATTCTAATCTCCAGTGGGAGAGACTTCCAGAGCCGAGGGGCCACCACCGAGAAGGCCCTGTCCCTCGTCCCCACCAGTTGCGTTTGCGGTGGTGGGACTGAGAGCAGGGCCCCTCCAGAAGATCTTAACAACCTTGATGGTTCATAGGGAAGAATCCGTTCGGACAGGTAAACTGGGCGGGAGTCATTTAGGGATTTATAGGTCAACACCAGCACTTTGAATTGTGCTCAGAAGTTAATTGGCAACCAGTGGAGCTGACACAACAGAGGAGTAGTATGCTCCCTGTACCCTGCTCCTGTTAGTAATCTGGCTGCCGCTCATTGGACTAATTGCCGCATCCGGGCAGTCTTCAGAGGCAACCCCACGTAGAGAGCATTGCAGTAGTCTATACAGGATGTAACCAGAGCGTGGACCACCGTGGCCAAGTCAGACTTCCCAAGGTATGGGCGCAGCTGGCGCACAAGTTTTAATTGTGCAAAAGCTTCCCTGACCACCTCTGAGACCTGGGGTTCCAGGATCAGCGATGAGTCCAGGATCACTCCCAAACTGCGAACCTGCACCTTCAGGGGGAGTGTAACCCCGTCGAGCATATAAGGATATAAGGAGAAACAATCCCAAAAAGAGTGCTATCTTAACTCAGAAAGAGTGCTTTCTTGAGTGCTTTTAATCCAGTTCTTAATGAAGGATGTAAGGAGAAACAATCTCAGAAAAAGTGGTATCTCAACTCTAATGCTTTTAACCCAGTTCTTAATGACAGATATAAGGACAAACGATGATGGGAAGGGGAGCTTGTGAAGCTCCCTCCTCCCATTGCTGCCAATGGCCTGATCAAAAATGGATATTCGGTAAAACAAAAACTGCCCAGTCAAATTCCATTGATTGTAATGGTATCAAATGTCGCAAAAGATCACAGAGTAGAAGAAGTAAGGTCCCAAAGCAGATTTAGAACAAATATTACCATGAAAAACTGAGAAAGGGAAAGGAATCACAGGATTTATCTATAACAAATAGATAACCAATACATTCTGAAACTTACTCTGTTAGAAGTATGGAAAGAGGAAATAAACTGTAATCAGAAGGACTTAGAACTGTGGGTAAATTCAATCTAAGGACTTAAACATATAAAGGTCAAAGAAATGCAACAGAAAATACTAACAAAATGGTATAACCCCCCCCCCCCCAGCAAATAGCTCATATTACAAAAAGAACATCTAAATAAAACCTATTGGTATCAATGTGGGGAAACAGGAACATTTATCCAAATGTGGTGGTAATGTGCCAAGGTACAAGAATTTTATAGAAAAATTTAGGGTGATTATACAATTGAACAAGAAACAGTTACTTTAAATTATTGTTATTATTTATTCATTTTTATCCTGCTTTTCTCTCATGGGTGGGACTCAAAGCGGCATACAGTAGATTAAAACAAATTTACAGAAAATGCACATTCAACAATCATAATTTATTTTTTATGATTACTTAAATCATAAATAATAAATTAATAGCTTACAACATCAGGCCACTGAGGTTATTCGTAAAATTGAAGATCCTAAAATTCTCCATATTTCATTGGGCCGTGTCA
Source organism: Anolis sagrei ordinatus (assembly GCF_025583915.1). NCBI lineage: Eukaryota > Metazoa > Chordata > Lepidosauria > Squamata > Anolidae > Anolis > Anolis sagrei. Next base: position 343,493,282 of record NW_026844366.1, read on the forward strand.
CATTGCTAAGTCTGATATAGCATTTGAGAGTTAGATATTACTGGGCGTTACCTATTATAATTGATCTGGGAAGGCATGGCTCTATAGGACGTTCTTTATTTGAGATCAAAAAGCCAGCAAGAAAGGGGCCAATTGCACCTCTCTGGGAAGGGAGTTCCACCAAAAAGGCCCCCTCTCTCATTCCCACAAAGGGCATTTGTGATGACGGTGGGACTGATAGAAGGGCCTCTCTTGATGATATCAGGGCACAAGTGGGCTGGTAGGTTATGGTCTCTCAAGTAGGCTAGGCCTGAACCATTTAGGGCTTTATAGGCTAAAGCCAGCACCTTGAATTGTACCTGGAAACAAACTGGTAGCCAGTGTAGCTGCTTCAGGAGCAGAATTGTTCTTTCCCTACATCCTACCCCTATAAGTAGTCTAGCCACTTTTGACCAGTTGAAGTTTCTGAATGCTCTTGTGGGGCAGCTCCACATAAAGCATGTCATAGTAATCTAGTGTGGATGTGAATAAGGCATGTACTACCATGGCCAGATTGGGCTTTTGAAGGTATGGGTGCAGCTGGCGCAAAGCTTTAACTGTATGAAGGCCCTTCTAGCCATCGCCAACACCTGGGCCTCCAGGGACAGTGCTGAGTCCAGGAGGACCCCCAGACTGCAAAACCGCACCTTCATGGGGAGTGTGACCCCATACAGCACAGGTTGCAGCCCAATACCCTGATCAGCCCTACGACAGACAAATAGTATCTCTGTCTTGTCTTGATTCAATTTCAATTTGTTCATCCTCATTCAGTCCGTCACAGCTGAAAGGCACCAGTTCAGGGTCAGAACGGCATCCTTAGCATTGGGTGGAAATGAGTAATAGAGTTTGGCATCAGCTGTGTACAGATGCCACAGAAATCCAAAACAGCATGTGGGACAGTATTGAACCCTTTGGGAGTCCACAGGACAAAGGCCATGAGGTTGAGCAGAAGTCTCCCAGCACCACCTTCTGGACCTAACCTTCCAGGGAGGCATAGAACCATTGCAATACTGTGCCTCCAAGTCCTTTTCCTGTGAGGTGGTCCAGAAGGATACCATGATCGATGGTATCGAAAGTCGCTGTGCTGGTACGGCTGTACCAGGAGCTCCAACTTCATTTTCTTTCTATTGAATGTTTGCATGTATTCCAAGGTTCTATGCATTTTGCAATAAGGTGACTTCCCTTGGTTTGCAGTCATAGGGCTAGCCACCTGTCTATCATCGTTAAGTTTTGGTTCCACCCCTTTTTCAGGGCTCTGGGAGGGAAAGGGAACCATTTTAGTTCTGTCTTACACTAGGAAACTAAGCTACAGGATGTGGACCAGCTCCACCTGCAGAAAAGCTTTGTTTCCTACGAAATTCCGGGGAAAACAGTCCCAAAGCTCTGGCTGGGAACTTACAGTCTCTCAGCTTACAGCATCCAGGGGAAAATGGTTTTACAGACCCAAAGAGCTCCAGCTGGAGAATCTACATAGCCTTGACTGGTAGGTCTACCCGGGACCCAAGAAGCAGTTTGGAACCGGTAGTAGGACCCACATCAGCAAAACCTAGATAGTAGATTGCCTGGGAGAGGTTAAAAAAAGGGTTTTCCTTTTAAAAGAAAAGAAGCAGTTCTCAAAGCCAGTTGCCTGTCCCTTGTGGACAAGATTAAGAAAGCCACCAGTTAATTCAAAGCCTTGAAACATTTGTATGATTGTCGTTGAAGATCGGAGAAGTATTTGTTTAATTTGTTCAATAATAAAGGACTTTGTTAAAACTTTCAAGCCTCTAAAGACTCTTCCAGAGTAAAATCCTTAGGGCCTCTTTATCGAGGCACCCTGGCTTCCCGCTGGGTACAAAATGCACGTCCTGTTCAAAAGACAATTATTACAGGCCCAGTGCGTGACAGTACAGTCGCTGTGAGGACTAAGAAAATCAGAATGGACACACTCCCCAGGCTTGAAACCAGACTGAGATGGATCTAAATAATCCATTTCATTCAGGAACCCCTCGAGTTGTGAGGCCACCAAGTCCTCCAGAACCTTGCTCAAGAAGGGAAGATTTAATACTGGCCTAAAATTATTCATTACTGAGTGGTCAAACAATGCCCTTTTAAGAATAGGCCTTTTAAAGGTTAGATAGCCTTTTGAAGGCTAGATGGAATTACGCCTTGGGCCAATGAGGCATTTACCACAATTTTGGTCCACTCTGCCAGTCTCTCTTTTGCAAGTTTTATCAGCCACAAAGGGCAAGCGTCTAGAGTATAAGTGGTGACCTTCACACCCCCAAGGATACTGTCCACCTCCTCGGATTGCACCAACTGTAAAGAATCTATTAAAACTGGACAAGCTGGTGTCTGGGTCACATCCAATGTTACTCTATTAATATTATCATCCAGATTGGAACTGATCCGAGTGACTTTATTTGCAAAGTGTCACACAAATTCCTCACAATGTGCTGTCAAGTGGTCAGAGATCGCCCCTTGAGGGGATGGGTGTAAAAGACCCCTGACCACTCGGAACAGCTTGGAAGGGTGATTCTTTGCGGATACCATGTTAGTAGCTATATAAGACTTTTCTGCTGCCTCCATTGCCACAGAATAATCTCTTAAATAAGCGCTATCCTGTGGTTGGTCAAACTGGCTATGGATCTGATGCCAATGATGCTCTAGTCTCTGCCTTTCTTGTTTCATCGCTGTCAGCTCCTTGGTATATCACGGTGCTAGTTTGACTCTGCAAGAAAAGAGGGGGGATTGGGAGTGATTGTGTCAACTGCCCTGGTCATTTCTCCATTCCAGAGGTCAACCAGGGATTCAACCCATTCCCACCTGTGAACCACCACCTATGACTTCCAACACCACACCAAATGGAAGTAGCAGGGGTTGGAGAAACCTTTTTGTTTAATTCTGAGCATAGCTGTCTTTTGTTGCATCAGACTTGATGGACCAGTAGAAAGTACTGAAAGTGGATGCCCAATTACACATAGACTTTTAACATACCCTACGTTGTATGGTGAATGAATAGTTAACAAGCAAATTACAGTAGGTTTTGTCTAGAAGTTTTCATTGGTCTACTCTTTGTGCTTGAAACAAAAAAAAAAGAGTGTCAGACTGTGAGAGCTGTTCAGCAGTGGAACTCTCTGTCCTGGAGTGTGGTGGAGGATCCTTCTTTGGAGGCTTTTTAACAGATGACCATCTGTCGGGGGTGCTTTGAATGCGATTTTCCTGATTCTTGACAGGGGGTTGGTCTGGATGGCCCATGAGGTCTCTTCCAATTCAGTGATTCTGTGATTCTATAAAAAGATGCTGTATAAAATGTCCTCAGCCCACCTAAATTTTGATTGTCATGGTTTATATCTGGTACTTTCCCAGTTTCCTCTAGGGAACACAGCTTCTCAAATGAGGAAGGACTTCCATCTCCATCTCTGTAGGATTTCAGAATTTCAAGTGGATTTAAGCAGACATGAGGTGCTTCTACCTATAATTTACCCTCCTCCTTCCTCCTGAAGTAAGGTTTAGAGACATATCCAATGACATGTTGTGCTAGAACCAATAACACGGTGGCTCGTTTATTTGGTATCTTCTGGATTTGGTTCCAGGACCTCCCTTAGATACCAAAATCTGTGGCTGCTCAAGTACCATTATATATGGTAGCATAGTAAAATGGTGGTCCCTTATATAGAATGGCAAAATTAAGGTTTGCTTTTTGGATTTTTTGGGGAGACATTTTTAAGCTGTGGATGGTTCAATCATGGGTGGTTTGGATTAGTCAATTCTGAGGGGAGGAGGGGATGTTTATGAACATTGTTATATATATATATATATATATATATGTGTGTGTGTGTGTGTGTGTGTGTGTGTGTGTGTGTGTGTATGTAATATGTAGTTTTCTAAAATAGCAAATACTTTACTACAAAAAAGCACAATGTCAACAAATTGGGGCAAGATACATGTTGATGAGATGCAGAACAAGTTGGGAATAGCCATTGTCAAAAATAGTTATGCAGTGCAATCTTAATGTAGTGATGTGTGGATCCATGGCACATTTTCATAAGAACCAATGTGATGAAGTGAATATTCAGTGTCTTTAGAAAACTCTTTCCTTAAGGGTATGAATGGACATTTCTTGTGGAAAAATACCTTTCACTGGAGTGGACTGCTTTGGGTTATTTCAATAAATGGTCTGAAATGTTGTAAGGCACACAAAGAAGTGTCCATTAGGAAATCAAAGCAGCTCATGCCTCAAACTTGTTACTCATTCTTCTTGTGGCAGAATTACAAAATCAGACAAACTTTCTAATAGCCATAGTTTTTATAAGCGTGCATCTAATGTTCCTTCCAGCTTCCTCAAGGACCTGCTGTCCTCTAGTGGCCTTTTAAATAGTGAGCCATCTTTGTAGATTTTGAAAACTGAAATTTGAAACCCACCATAGGTGCAGTTATAAATGATTTTTTCGACTATTGTAATTGTTGACAAATATTTGTAGGAGACTGAGATAACAACGAGTGAAGAAGATGAAAGAACCCAAAGACAAACATCTTACACCAAGGAAGACTAAAGAAGTTTGGACTCCACATGAGTAACTCATGATGTTGTAATAATGAGTAGATTGTAATGGAGATGGGAAAATATCTTTCATTTTCAGCTTTGTTTAATTATTAACCTTAAGTTCTATCCATCTCAAAGATGTAATTTGCAAAGTTTGGAAAATTCAAAAACAAATGAAACTAATTTTCTCTTAATGTCAAGAAGGTATATTTAATTGTAAGACTCTCTCTGCTCCATAAATCTATTGTTCTGAAAGTGGGACAGTGAAGAAAGATGAGGGGAGAAGAAATGTCGTTGACAAATAGTTGTGGGCAGTCCAAAAGACAATTAAACATGTCCTGGATCAAATCAAACAATGTGATGATCTGGATTCTTTTAATGTTCACTGACTTAGGGTGGAGGTGCGACTCTCTCTCTTTTTTGTGTGATTTGTCTGAATGGTAGCAAATGTCTATGTTCACCTGCCAGAAGAAAAGACTTGGATCCCATCTGCACTGCCATACGTATAAAACAAACTGCATTACATGGCACTGTAGATGGGGCCAGAGTTTCCTGACCCAAACTGACATATTTTGGCATTGAACTTGTAATACTGGGTCCAATGAGGCACGTTTCTCCTGACCAACCACTTCATCACAAAGGGCTAAAATTGGCAGCATGCACCGATTTTTGCCCAGGTCACCCATGGAGTCGGTTGCCCAGCTCCCATCAGATTATGCTTGCGTGGCTCCGTGGGTGAAGGAGGGCAGGGCCAGTGCATGCTCCGACCAGGGAAACACAGGAGGGCTCCCCTGTTGCCATAGAATCCATGGGGGGAAGCCACACACACCACACACGCTGATGCTTCCCCCCATCTGGTTGTCCTCAACTGGAGCCAGGTGATAAGAGTTGTGGGGCACTGGATTCCTCACCCTTCACTATGAAACAGATTGATAATGGTGGTCCTCTATTGAGGTTGCAAGTTATCTTACCTCTGCCACTGCATTATTGCTTCTAGTTGCAGTTTTCTGGGCATTGAGAAACCTCTCTATTTTGCCAGGAAACAAATAGTATAGTCACCTTTCACAATCCAGAACAGGTAAAAACTGGGTTCTTGTAGGTTTTTTCAGGCTATATGGCCATGTTCTAGAGGCATTCTCTCCTGATGTTTCGCCTGCATCTAAGGTAAAAACTACTTAACTCATCTATGCAACTTTGCTGAGAGCATCCAAAAGTTTTCTTGTTGAAATACAACTCCCAGAAACCCTCTGCCAAATACTAGCTAACAATAGAAATATTTAGCACTAGCGGTCCCCTGCCACGTGTTGCCGTGGCCCACTCTGTGTGTATATGTTTTGTGTGTGTATATATGTGTGTATATATTTGTGTATATGTAGTTTTGTGCATCTGTTGTAATGTATTTTGTATTTTTTTTGCCTTTTAAGTCTCTTCTGCTTCCCCCCCCCCCCCCAGTGTTTTTATGATTGAAGGTCACTTGTGGGCCTGATAGGTGTATTGTGTCCAAATGTGGTGTCAATTCGTCCAGTGGTTTTTGAATTATGTTAATCCCACAAACAAACATATAAAGATTTCAGTTGCTTCATCAGATTAGTAGGCCTTTCATTCTATGTGTGTGGGTTGCTAAAATGAAGTAATTCCACAACGATTTTCACAATGAAGTGACTTCCTTCAAGTGCCATGGTTCCAAGCAATTTAGAACTCTAAATGCTGTTTTCTTCAGCACACTGAATTGAATCCAGAAGGATATTGATTGATTACCAAACTCATCAGACAGGGCTTGGGATGTGTCCTAGGACACTTACCTGCCAATCCAGTGACAGATGGACATGTTGCCCATCCCATGACATTGCTGAACTTTTGGCAGAGACCCTTCCCACAATTGGATGCATTGTATGACACATCCCTGCCAACAAGGCAGCTTGCTCATGTTGTATTGACTCCAATAGAGCCAGAACAGATCCTTGCAGCTCCGGTGACACTTTTCATGTGTAATGGAGGAAGCATCGACACGAGGGAGCTTCACCCCACTGTGCCTCTATTTCTGTCACCGCTGGGCCTGTATCTGGTTGGCTTTAAAATAGGATGTGTAACCTTTGCCCAGCGGGAAGCCAGAGGGCCCAAGGAAAAATTCTCAAGGGCTTCCTCTACAAAAGAATCTTCAGATGACTTGAGAAATACAACAAAGTCTTTTATTAAAGAAATCAAACAGGAACTACAAGGCTTTCTTGATAAAGTATTGGTTCTCTCAATCTTGTCCACAGGGGACAGGCACTATCTTCAATAACTTTTCTTTAAAAGAAAATTCCCTTTTTTAACTTCTCCCAGGCTGACTAAAATCCAACCCTCGCTGATGCGTGCTCCGCTACTGGGCCGAACTGCTTCTCGGACGACGAGTGGACCTACCAGCAAGGCAGTGGATGTTCTCCAGCTGGAGTTCTTTAGTTTTTAAGGCTGTTTCCCTGGAGTTCTTAAAGCTGTTCTCCCCTGGATTGCTTAAAGCTGTGGGAATGCTTCCCTGGCGTTCTTTCCCTGGAGATTCTTAAAGGTTGAAGCCTTTGTACAGGGGAAGTTACGCACATCCTATACATTGGCTAACTTGGCTGAGACTAACTAACAAAATGGCTCACTTCCCTCCAAAGCCCAAAAAGGGGGCGGGACTAGGGAACCTAATAATAATTGACAAGCAATTGACCCAATAACTGCAAAGTAAGGAAAGCCATCTAACTGCAAAGGCATAGAACTTTAAAATACATGCAGCAATCAACAAATAGCAAGATAAGCTGGAGCTCCTGGTGCGGCTGTCCCAGAATACTTCGGCAAAGCAGGACAATTCACTTGGCTCATGTGATAAGGTCGTACGTGAAATCCCGTAAAACACTTAACCTTGTTGAAATGAAGGCCCTCTGGCCCAAGAATACAATGGAGCCATTCTGGAGGACCCGAGAAAATGCCTAGCATAGTTACTCTGCATTCAGAAACTGGATTATATGGCAGTGATATTCAGCCAGTATTACAAATACATGTTTCTTAATGGAATTGCACTACTCACAGGTGCTCTTGTTGGTCAGTTTTCCAGTGTAGAGTTTCTTCCAAATGGAGGAGATCTCAAGAAGTGATGTAAAACCCCTGAACAGAAGAAAGAGGAGGCGTTCTAGTTAACCTTGTACATGTCTGAGAAAGATTTAACTTTGCCTGGAGACAAGTGTGTGTAGAATGAAATCAGACAATAAAAAGGAACATTTTGTATAAACACTGGGATTAAAGTCATTAAGAGCTTGTATTGTGTGCATTCTTCAAACATACTTTCCTCCTCCAAAAAAATATTCTGTTCTTTTTGGATACCAACTTTCTTGTTGGCATCAAGAACACTCCCACAATAAATGTTGCTGGCCCTAAAGTTGTCACAGAAGCGGCTTTACATTATTATGTGGATAACATTCATTCTCTCTATCTCTCTAGCTTCTGTCTAGTTATTGATAAAAGAAATATTTATAGGTTGTTTAGGTTGGCCAATTTCAAAGCAGTCTGATTGTCAGAAATGAACGGTTTGTTGTTTTGTTTTGTAAAGGGAACACAGTGTATGAACATTTAAAAGCAATCAATTGTGTTTAACAGCAATTAAACATCTTAACCATAATGCACAGAACACAGAGTCCTTCACATACCATGGGAATTCGGGGAAACTTCCTTTCCTCCAATGATATATAAAGAAAGGATGCCCCACTTCTTCCTTCTATCTGGTATTAGACTGCTGGGACTCTGGAGGATACAACACTCAGACATGAATGCTTTCTATCTTCTCCTGCTCTTTTCCATTCTGCTGTGTTTTCCAGGTGAGAGAAAAATATATTTGTATCTACACACACACACACAAACACACACACACGGCAGAGGTAGGAGAAATTGCAACCTGTGGATCACAAGTGACTTTCTAACTCATTTTCTGTGCCCCAAACCCACCAGTCTCACCTTAACTATCTATTATCTATCTATCTATCTATCTATCTATCTATCTATCTATCTATCATCTATCTATCTATCTATCTATCTATCTATCTATCTATCATCTATCTATCTAGATGCTCTGTTCATTTTGAGTGACATCGTAACTCCAAATCTGTTGGACGAATTTCAGTCAAATTTGGCCACAAGACATCTACTAACCCAAGAAGTGACCATCACTCAAAACATTGATTTGCCATTTGGGAGTTGTAGTTGTTAGGATTTATAGTTCACCTACAATCAAAGAGCATTCTGAACTCCACCAACGATGGAATTGAACCAAACTTGGTACACAGAACTCCCATGACCAACAGAAAACACTAGAAGGATTTTGTGGGCATTTACCTTGAGTTTTGGAGTTGTAGTTCACCTACATTCAGAGAGCACTGTGGACTCAAAGAGTCAAGGATCTAGATCAGTGGTTCTCAACCTTGGGTCCCCAGATGTTTTTGGCCTACAACTCCCAGAAATCCCAGCCAGTTTACCAGCTGTTAGGATTTCTGGGAGTTGAAGGCCAAAAACACCTGGGGACCCCAGGTTGAGAACCACTGATCTAGATCAAACTTGGCACAATTACTCCATACGCCCAAATATGAACACAGATGGAGTTTGTGGGAAATAAACCTTGACATTTGGGAGTTGTAGTTGGGAGTTGTAGTTACTGGGATTTATAGTTCACCTACAATCAAAGAGTATTCTCAACCCCACCAATGATAGAATGGTGGGGTTGAACCCCCACAGAACCCCCATGACCAACAGAAAATATTGTGTTCTCTGGTGGTCTTACACTCCCTCGCAACCCCATGGTTTAGAAATGCTGCCTTAAGGCCATCCAGTCCAACTTCCTTTGCCAGGGCAAGAAAACATAATCAGAGCCTTCCTGACAAAGAGACATCCAGCCATAGTTATTGATATATATGATTCTCTCTCTCTCTCTCTCTCTCTCTCTCACACACACACACACACATGTATATGACAGATATAGTATCATAGATTTGAAAGTGACCCCTAAAGAAGGACAATAATATGCTGCATGTTCCAGAGTAGGCAAACCAGACAATATCTACATCAGTGGTTCTCAACCTTCCTAATGCTGTGACCCCTTAATACGGTTCCTTATGTTGTGGTGACCCCCAACAATAACATTATTTTCATTGCTACTTCACAACTATAATTTTGCTCCTGTTATGAATTATCTTGTAAATATCCGATATGCAGGATGTATTTTCATTCATTTGGCACGAATACTCGATACGCCCAAATTTGGATACCGGTGGGGTTGAGGGGAGGATTGATTTTGGGTTGTAGTTGCTGGGATTTATAGTTCACCTACAATATAAAAGAGCATTCTGAACTCCACCAATGATGGAATTGAACAAAACTTGGGTCACAGAGCTCCCATGACCATTGACCTTGGGTTTTGGAGTTGTAGTTTACCTACACTCAGAGAGCACTGATGTATCTGGACCAAACTTGGCATGAATACTCAATATGCATAAACGTGGACACTGGGAGGATAGACCTTGACATTTGGGAGTTGTAGTGCCTGGGATTTATAGTTCACCTATAATCAAAGAGCATTCTGAACTCCACCAATGATAGAATTGGGCCAAACTTCCCACACAGAATCCCCATGACCAACAGAAAATCCTGTGATTTGTAATTGTCTTTGGCGACCCCTCTGACCCCCAGGTTGAGAAACCCTGATCTACATCAACACTGACAAAGAAACAAGAAATACTGTTTACCTACAAGCTTAAAGGAATTACATATATTAGAAACCAACACTTTCTCATTACTTTATTTTCCAGATCACCAGACTGGGCCACAGAAATGCGTGGGAGGGGATGGCTAGTTCTTTTATAGGGAGAAATGCCTTAAATTAGCTCAAAATATTGTCCACACACTGCAGCTTCACTTCAAACACCCTCTGTTCCCAATAACTAAAACTGGCTAGAAAACACAGGGAGAAGAAACCAGACGTTCCCTTCTAAAGATTGTGGGGTGCACCACTGGAGTACGGAATGGAATTAGTCACCCATTCCTACTCATCCACAAGCCAATATTTGCAGAACAGATGCAGGGGTATGTGTATGTGTACATATGCAAAGCAATATGTTTATGAATATAATTCAGGTATGTCTGCTATAGTATTGCAACACACTATCTCTGTGTTGCAAGATTTCATTTTTGGGGTATATCAACGTTGTAGAAGGAATGTAGTTTGACAACATTTGAATTGCCATGGCTCAACACCATGGGGTCTTGGGAGTCATACTTTGATAAAATTTATTCCTATTTGCATATGCAATCAATCATTTTATTTTATCATTACTTACTGACTGTAAAGGGCTAGTTGGCTGTGGCTGGCTACCCCAGTGTCTTGTTCATGGTAATCAGGCCAAAGTGAAATGATTGTTTTTTAAAGCAGTTTATGTTTTCTTGGCTTTGCAAAAGTTGCTTATTGCTTTGCTGCCTTCTTTAAACTCAGTAGATTCAATCCATTTATTTTATATGTAGACAAAGACAGCTACAGACAGCTATTTTTGGGTCCTTCAGCCATTTTGGCTAATGAACAGGCATGCATTGTGGGAAATGTAGCTTAACAGCAGGGCCTTTTGCAATCTCTACCATTGGGGGCCTGGCCTTCACAAACTACAGTTACGATGGCTGTGATTGGCCATGCCCACTGCTTCCCTTCTTGCAACGCCAGCGGAAAGAATGATATTTTAAAATTTCCTTTGCCTTTACCAAAGCTGACTGGCACAACCTGGGGATCACAACCAGACACAGTGAAGACATCTGCCCTTGCATTATGCTACTTTGCTGCTGAGTATGCATGCCCAGTTGAAACACATCTCACCATGCTAAAACAGTGGATGTGGCTCTTAATGAGACATGCCGCATTATCACGGGGTGTCTGCGCCCTACACCACTGGAGAAATTACACTGCTTAGCTGGTATTGCACTACCTGACATCTCCTGGGAAGTAACAGCCAATAGTGAAAGGACCAAGGCAGAGACATCTCCAGCTCATCCCTTGTTTGGATATCAGTAAAGAAATAGTTTTCTAAGATCTATAGAGACACTCGCTGGAACACCCCAGCAAGCGAGAGTCCAAAAGTGGCAGGCTCAAACCCAGAACCTCAATCAATGGCTGATACCAAATGAGAGACTCCCCCCCGGGCACACAGAAAACTGGGCAACTTGGAAGGCGCTGAACAGACTGCGCTCTGGCACCATGAGATGCAGAGCCAACCTTCAGAAATGGGGCTACAAAGTGGAATCCACGACATGCGAGTGTGGAGAAGAGCAAACCACTGACCACCTGCTGCAATGCAACCTGAGCCCAGCCACATGCACAATGGAGGACCTTCTTGCGGCAACACCAGTGGCACTCCAAGTGGCCAGATACTGGTCAAAGGACATTTAATCAACTAACAAGTTTGCAAACTTTGTGTTTTGTCTATCTGTCTGTTTGTTTTGTTAAAAATGTATTACAACTTAATGGTTGTGAAAATTAAAATATTTTACAATGTTCAGAGACATCTGAACATTGTAAAATATTTGTGAAAAAAAAGGTAAGTGGTTCAAATTTGAATTTCCCCCCACCTTTCCTGTATGGTTCAAAACCATATCAGATGTCCAAAACTGTATGGTTTTTTTTTTCCAAATTTCAGTTACTTCCAAGTGAACCTATCCAACCCAGCTAGACACTTGACTGCCATACTGGGAATTTGTTCCCATTTTGTGCTATGTCTTCTGATTAGAATACAGGGCTATTTTCTTGGGGAAAAAATGAAAAATTGAATGAATGGTTGAAATTGATCTGCTCACAGAATTGATCATATCACCTTCTCTTCTTATCTTATCTGAGGAACTGTTTTGGTGTTGTGTTTGTAATATTTCCAGAGTTTGCCCTGACTAGGTGTGGATGCAAGCCAAGTTGTTCAGCAGGTGAATATGTGGCTTCAACAACATCCTGCCATGTACGGGAGTTTGTTTTCTGCTGCACACAATCAGGTAAACATTCCTTCTTAGTTCATTACTATGATTTTCATTGGAATTTCCATGGAAGTTGTCATTTTCATCATAGGTGATCACACATGGTTGAGTTTGATTGTTTTCTAAGGGTAGGGTCTTGGTAGTGGGTCAGCAAGAGACTGTGGAGACCTATTCTGGATCTGCATGGTCTTTCACAATGGAAAACATAACATTTTCAGGTGAAAGGCAGTCAGGATAAGGGTTTGCTTGATGTGCCTTCCTCTTGGCATGTCTCTCCCTTTTGCTCTCTATTCATGTCTTTTCAAAATCGATAGCATTGTTGGTAACAGCTGATCTTCAGTTAGACTGCTCAAGTACCAGGGCTTTCCAGTTTTCAGTGTTTGTTCCACATTTTTAAGGTTATCTTTAGGTCCATCATTACATTTCTTTTGCTGTCCACCAACATTCCTTTTTCCATTCCTGTGATGAATGTAACTCTCAGCTCTTGGCACAGAGATCTGTGCCGTCACACTCAGACGCCTTAAAAACAAACTGTGATGTGCTGCTCTCTTTGTCTGGGCGGACCGCTGGGATCTTTCTTTGTAAGCTCAAACTTTCTGAGTAACTGAGTCCACTTCAAGTATGGAACAGCAAATGGAACATTTATTTCCAAAGTCTTTGTAGACTTGGCACAGCATATCAAAGTTACAAACAGTCAAATGGTAAAGCATAGAGATGAGCTTTCGTGCATGCAAGTATTGAGGTAATCTTTCTTCTAAAGGTAAAAATAAGGAATTCTGGAGTCCCTTTACCCTAACCCTGAGCTCCTATGGCTAGAAAAAAAGCAGGTTTTTTCCCTATCTACAGCTCTGAGTTAGCTTTGGAGGCAAATGCTTAATACTTTTTCAATAGCTTCTCTATTAATCTAGCTGTCTAGTAACTCTCAATGTTACTCAATATCTATCTATATGTCTCAATAAATCTTTCTATCTATAACTCCATTTATCTTTTTATCTATAACTCCATTTATCTTTTTATCTATAACTCCATTTATCTTTCTATCTATAGCTCAATTTAGTACTTGCAATGGTTTTCTCAGAGCTCCCCAGTTCTGGCCACCAGCACATCTGAATTCTTCTTTCCAACTAAAAGGGCAGGGGAGATTCTAAAATGGAGATCTTTCCCTGGGAGAAGGGGCAGGCTCTAATCTCAAAGCCAATAACTGCAAAGAGGCCTGCAGGCAGGCTTTCCAGCCTCTGAAACTGTTAACTTTCAGAGCTCTTGCAAAGCTGCAACAGCCCTGGGAGAAATGCAAGGGGAAGCAGCTTCAAGCAGCTGAAAGGTAAGGCAAACCAGGCTCCTGGGAGACGGAACAAGATCATTGGCCATTGCTTTCCTCTGAGATTGGAAGAATGAGACTTGCCTTATATGGTGCAGCTACAGAATTAATCCATCTCAGCACTACTTTACAACAACAACAACAACAACAACTTAATCGCAATGGTTTTATGTGATGGAATAATTGGTGTAGTAGATTTGCGAGGCACCAGAATCCTTCTGCAGAGATTGGATTAACCTCTTTGTTCCCTTTAAAGATAAAGAAGCTGCAAAACCAAGTGATGCGGGAAAGCAATGTTCAGGAAAGTGCAAGTTTAACTGCGCTGAAGATGAATATGTGGCTTCAAAGGCATTGTGCCATCCTCATGGAATGGTTTACTGCTGCAAAAGAAAAGGTAACATTCCTCCATGATTGATTTATGCCACATGGATTATGTTATGGGGATGGGGTTGAAGCTAAACACTACAGAACATGAAGAGATGTGGGCCGAGCTGTAGTACAGCTAGTTAATCACCAGCAGCAATAAATCACTGTCGACCAGAAGGTGGTAAGTACAAATCCCGAGGCAGGGTTGAGCTTCTGACTGTTAATAGCCCAGCTTACTGTTCACCTAAGCAGTTCTAAAACAGCTGTGCTGTGAGTAGAGAAAATAGGTACCACTTAAAGCAGGGAGGTTAATTTATGACACCATAAAAATGCCAGAGATCAAAGAGCAAGATGGATATACTAAATTCAAAAAGGCTCGGCATCATAGTGGATGAAATGAAGCTCCCCCCTGTGGCTGGAATCGAGCAACCTCCAGGATCAGAAGTTGGAAAAAACTGCTGAATGACCTCTAGCTGTCTGTATGTCTAAAAATGGGATTGAATGTTTGTTGTGTGTGTGTGCATTGTGATCCACCCTGAGTCCCCTTTGGGGTGAAAGGGGTGGAATATAAATACTGTAAATAAATAAATACAGTGAAAGGCAATGAAGAACCACATTTTACAGTTTCAATTTCCCTTATCCAAAGTGCTTCAGATCAGAGGGTTTTTTAAATTTAGATTTTTTTCAGACTTTGGAATACCTGTACTTAAATAGTGAATGAGTGATGGGAGGAAAGGGACCTAGTCAGATGTCCAGCACCAACTGAGCTTTTCTCCAAGGAGTCTTGATGGGGATAGAAGAGAAGGAACGAGGGAGGATCCTACTTGTACACAGGTCTTTTAACAAAGGTAAAAAAGGGAAATTACCCCCATAAATCTTTTTATTTTTTTTCTCAGATGGATAGAGATGGCATCCTACAGAGTCACTGCGCACACTTCCTCATGGCCCATGTTCAGAGCTTCTGCCTTGCCTGTGCCATCATTGGACAGATTGAAGGTGAGCAGAGAAGCATCTGAGGTGCCTGCTTTTTACAGGGACCTTGTGTAAGTGTGCTTCTTGGACATATGATTAGCTCACTTTCCCAAAATACCAAAGTGTTCAGCTGGCACCAAAAAAGTATAGGTTTTTGGAGTATTGCAGATTTCTGGACAAGGGAGACTCAACCTGTAGCAGCCATTAGCCAGAATCCTGTTGACGTTCTATGCATGTGTAGGTTACTCTCTGGAAGTGCTTGGACCTGGATATATACAATGCAAAGCAAAAGGAGAGGACCAGAGAACATATTTTTAATATCCGTATTTATACGGATAAGCACAGAAATACTTTGAAAAAATTGAATCATAGAATCACAGAGTTGGAAGAGACCTTGTGGGCCATCCAATCCAACCTCATTTTGCCAAGAAGCAGGAAAATTGCATTCAAAGCACCCCCAACAGATGGCCATCCAGCCTCTGTTTAAAAGCTTCCAAAAAGGAGCCTCCGCCACACTCAGGAGCAGAGAGTTCCACTGCTGAACAGCTCTCACAGTCAAGAAATTCTTCCTAATGTTCAGATGGAATCTCCTTTCTAGAGATATTTTGGAATAATGGTCTTGAGAGACTGAAAAATGTAGAAATGCTTAGGGATGTTACTGATATCTTCCTTTAATTTAGATTTTGGCAATATGTTCCCACTCCCAGTTATAGCCATGCAAACACCTTCCTGGGGATCTTGCAAGCTCAACTGGGTAGACTATGAATATGAGGCTAAAACTTTTGCCTGCTTTTGTAAGCAATATGTCTCTGTTGTAAACAGACTGTAATAATCTTCTCTATATTGTAGGAGATGTATAGCACGTGATCTTTGCAAACCATAGATGCTTCTTCAGCAGCAAGTTGAAGCATATGTGAGCAGTGATTCAGAAGAAGCTTTGAGCTGTCAAAAAGCACTCCATGATTTAAACATCTTATAACAATGCTGTGATATCCTGTTGCTAATAAAACCAAATCCGTTTGCCCTAATTTCCATGAATGTACTGCCCCCCTTTTAATCAGTCCAAATTGATATCTATCACTGCATCCTGTGACTGCAAACTCTAAAGTTTATGTCCCATGTGAAGAAGTACTTTATCTGTCCATGTTCTCCCTCAGTGGTGGGGAAAGGACAAAATATTCAAGGATTTATATCTGTCCTGAGTAGAGATATAAATCCTTGAATATTTTGTCCTTTCCCCACCACTGAGGGAGAACATGAATCCTCCAGAATAGTCTCCATGTATGTGCTGTCGCACACTGGACCTGTGCATAAGACTGTAGACAGGACATAAATTCTGTGTGCCCAACGGGACGCCGGGGCTGCCTCAGATTAAAGACCTTTGGATTTCCTTAAAACAGAGTCTTTAGATTGCTTAAAGGTTCAACAATGTTCTTTATTGATGAAAACAAACACATAGTTTAAAGCTTTCTTAACAGTCTATTGGCTCTCTCTCAAACTTGTCCACATGGAACAGGCACTATCTTCATAAACTGTACATTAACTAATGTGGAAATCCTTAACTTCTAATCTGGGCAGTCTGTCTTTGCCTCTGTTGGCATGGAGCCCCTGCACCTGGTACCAACTGCTTCTGGCTTCCGCGAGTGACCCTTACCAAGCAGAGCTTTGTAGATTTCCAGGGGAAAAGGAGTTCAGGTTTCGGTGATGGCTGGCTGAAGTCCCTCAGCAAAGGCTGTATAACCTCGGCCAAGATGTGGGCTGTATATCTCCCCGGCCAAGCTGTAGAAGACGAAGCTTTCTACAGGAACTCTTGGTATTATGTCCTGCATGAAAGGCTTCTCTGTGTGGACTGACCCAAAAAGGCTCCTATTCCCTCCAAAACCCCAAAAAGGGGGCGGGACCAGGGAACCTAACTATAATTGACAGGTGGCTTGCCCTATGATTGCAGCCAAAAGAAGCCACTTATCTGCAGAGTCCCTGAAACTTAGGACTACAACAAACATTAAATGCACAGCAAACAAAATAGGAGCTCCTGGTACAGTTGTACCTGCACACTGTATTTGAATGCCCCACAGTGTTACAGAGGAATTATTCTATGTGGAGAAACATATGTTTATGCAAAAAAAAAGTTTATGAGCAGAATATTTAGAGTATAGATATCCTACCTTTTAAGTACAGTATGAAAACCCTTCTGTGGATACTTGAAACTGTGGATAGTAACTATTTTGACTATACTCAGACAGGAAGCATACCATGGAATTGCACAGAGAGCCCCACAAATAATTCCAGGTGTTTTTTGGGGAATAAGTAATCAAAATTGTGCATATTGAAACCTTGGAGAAGGTAACTATACTACACAAAGCTTCCCAGATTTACTTACAATGAGTAATCAAGGAGTTTTTGTAACATCTTAGAGACTAACTGAGAGAATGACATTAGTAGCATAAGCTTACATAGACAATTAGTTTGACATTTCCATGCTTTCAGGTTTACAATTTTAAAGTTTCATGCCAATAGCTCTAACAATGAGGGAGAAAGGCACCCCTGAAATTTCCCCAATTCACACAATTAATTATTTAATGAAAAGTAATGAAAAAGTAATTAACTCATTATAGTTATGGTACAAACCCCATCTAATTTTGGAAACATTTTAGAAATTTTACCATGGTCCCGGTAGCAGACACCATGGCACTCATCAACCAGAGGTTCCCAGAAGACATCACAGCTCTGTTTCACCATTGCCTCACCGCCAGCTACTTTCAGTGGGACAATGAGTTCTACGAACAGAAAGATGGAGTAGCTAGGGGGAGCCCTCTCAGCCCGGTCATAGCTAATTTCTACTTGGAACACTTTGAAAAAAAAGCCCTGGAAACAGCAACAAAAAAGCCCACGATATGGTTCAGATATGTGGATGACACCTTCACCATTTGGAGCCATGGAGAAGAAGAACTCAACAGGTTCCTGGACCATCTTAACAGCATCCACCCAAACATCCAATTCACCATGGAAAAAGAAAATGAAGGAAGACTGCCTTTTCTAGATGTCCTAGTCATCCGTAAACCAGATCAACAATTGGGTCACACCGTTTACAGAAAACCCACACACACAGATAGATATCTACATAAAACCTCCAACCATCACCCAAGTCAAAAAAGAAGCACCATTAAAGCCTTGGCAGACCGTGCAAAAAGAATCTGCGAACCCCACCTCCTCCAAGATGAACTGAACCACCTCAACTGGGCTCTCCAGGCCAATGGATACTCCACCTCAGACATCAGAAGAGCTGCAAGACCAAGAACAAGCCACGAGAGTAAAGATGAAGATCCACCCAGAGGAAAAGTGTTCTTGCCATATGTGAAGATCCCTTACCTTGCCAGCCAGGGTGGCAGGGCCCAGGAAGAGACAGGCTAGGTAGTTTTCAGCTTAGAAGGCCTGGCAGAGAGCTGCTGGAGCCATCTTAGTTTAGGGAAAAGCTCCAGTTCAGAGAGGGGGAGTGGCCGAGGCCTGTGCCAGCCCAGCAACAGCCAGGATTGGTTTAGGGAAAAGAGGGGCGGAGTTAGCCAGATGGAGGGAAAGAGAGGAGATAATTTTGACAGTTCAGTTTTAGTTCTGAGTGAGTTTAGAGTGGGATTGGAAGTTTTTAGGAGTCTCTGCTAAGAATAGGCAGCTTGCCTGTAGTTTGCACAGCAAAGTAGGCTGTGGCAGACTGAGTTACAGCTATTTTAGAACGGAAAATAGCTGGGTTTTGTGTTAGAAATTGTAACAAAGGATAGAACCACTCTCTCAAGTAACCATTACGCTTCTAAGAACCAAGAACTCTTTTATTGTAACAGCCAAGCCTCTGAACCTGCATTCACTTTTATTCTGTTACTTGTAATCAATAAACTCTTTCTTGTTATTTTTAAAATTTAAGCCTGAGTCAAGTGCCATTTTTGGTTGGAGTCATTTTCCTTATTGAATCAACCTCTCCTGTTTTCCCTCAAAGAAAGCCCTTGATAATACACAGTATTTTTGGTGAAGTAAAAAAGCCTTTTAATAATTTAAACAGCCTTTTAGAATTCTAAATAGCTAGAGGGTTCGTGATTCTTCAGTTTATGGTGGCAGCGAAGGTTTTTTTTAAATAAATAGACATTCCCCAAACGCTATAAGAGCCAAGGTGGTGTGAATTCCTTATTGAAGGAGGGACAGTGTTGGGATCTGCTTGCCCCCTGTCCAGTGATATTGTTTGGCCATCAAGAAATTATATCTTTATAATTTGGGGACAGGGGTGGGATTCTTTGACCCCCCTGCCCAGACGGCCAATTGAGGAGTCCTTATAATTGGTGTGGCAGTGGTGGGATTTATTTGTCCACTCTGCCTTGATAAGCCTCTAAGGTTATTATACCATACATCAAGGGAACCACTGACTGCAAAGGGAAGCTGATGAGGAAACACAACATACAAACTATCTACAGACTCACCAAGAAAATCCAACAAATGCTTTGTTCAGAAAAGGACAAGAGGGATCCTCTCACTTTTACAGGAGTCTACTGTGTACCATGCAGCTGTGGATAAGTCTACATAGGGACCACCAAACGCAGCGCACAAACACGAATCAAGGAACATGGAACTGCAGACTACTTCAACCAGAGAAGTCAGCCATAGCAGAGCACCTGATGAACCAACCTGGACACAACATATTATTTGAGAACACAGAAATGTTGGATCACTCCAACAACCACCATGTCACACTACACAGAGAAGCCATTGAAATCCACAAGCATGTGGACAATTTCAACAGGAAGGAGGAAACCATGAAAGTGAACAAAATCTGGCTACCAGTATTAAAAACCTCTCAAATTAGAACAGCACAACAACAGAGAGGAAACAAACAAGGACATCTAATCACCTCTCAACAAAAGATTGCTCCAGGCACTTCCAGGCAATCAAATGCTAATCAAGGTGCTCAGTTGAAACATTCACACCTAGCTCCAGCAGACAAGAGTTCTTTGCCCCACCCTGGTCATTCCACAAATATATAAACCCCTTTTTCCTAGTTCCAACAGACCTCACTACCTCTGAGGATGCTTGCCATAGATGCAGGCGAAACGTCAGGAGAGATGCCTCTAGAACATGGCCATATAGCCCAAAAAATCCTACAACAACCCATTTTAGAAATGATCCCCCCCTACTCCCTAATTTTGTAATGAGTATTGAAACATTTTTTTCATTGATTGCACAGGCCTAACAAGTATATACGATAGTGCCAGAGAGCAGAACTATGTTCCTGCCCATCCCCTACCATTGTATTATTTTTGCCAGGAACCACAAGACAACCATGAACCACAAACTGTCATATCGATTCAGGGACCGCCAATTTAAGTAGCACCCAATTGAATGTCACAGCTGGTTATCTATAGACTGAATTTCTCCCAAAGGGGTGAAATATAGCGTAGGTGGAACTTTTCTACAGACTGAAAGAATATTCAAAAGTATTTGAAATTGGTAGAAAAATGTGGTTCTCAAGCATCAAGAAAAATCCTGATGAGAATCCTTGAAACAATGAGAATTTTCACAATTCAGGATCGATTATGTGCAAAATTCACATGCAGCTGCTCTGTGCAAAAATAAATAAATAAAAATAAAAAGCCAACATTGTCTGAATAGGAAATATTATTTATATGGATTAATTGATTTTTTTGTGCAGAAAATACTGTTTACTGTGGAGAAAATACAAATTTTGCACAGAATAAATTTTGAATTTGTGAATAATCTTCAAAAATTGTGGTTTTCAAAGGCGACATGGGAAGAAACATGCAAAAATGATTAAATTGCTTCCTTCAAGAAGAAAATTGGTGATGTATTGCATTTCTAAGTCAGACAAAGACTGTAGTGGAGATGAAAATGGGCCATTAACTTTCCATATAACCAGTTTATTAAAACTAAAGAAATCTGTTCTAGTTTGTCTGAAATATTTACAGCTCTTGAAAATTTATGCATGTGTAGGTTTTCCCTTTTATTAGTTGAGAATGTGATAAAGAGATAGGCTAGATAGTTAGAGTACATCAGGATTTAGGTGTATTGAATAAGTAAACTTTTACTGTGTTTTGAATCTCTGTATAATTTTTGTATAATAATAATAATAATAATAATAATAATAATAATAATAATAAATCCAGCATATAGATCTCGTTTGCTGTGTCATACTGTGCTTTTGTGTCAATAATAATAATATATAGTTTATTTATATTCTGCTCTATCTCCCCAAGGAGACTCAGAGTGGATTACAGAATACATTTATGGCAAACATTCAGTGACGTTATATAGATCGACAATGACAAACAGTAGATAGACAAAGGCAAGGCTTCCCTCTTTTTTTTCCATTAATGGCATCTGGAGGCAATGCTCAAAACAGCCATGGGGAGGTGCTGTTGTTCTGGTTTTCCACACCGAGGTTCCTGTTGTCCATGAATGCCCTGCTGGCATGCCTTCAGGGTGCCTTTTACCTCCCCAGAAACACGGTACCTATTTATTTACTCATAATTGCTGTTTGTGAACTGCTAGGTAAGCAGAAGAGCCAATTTTCCAGCCAGCAAGATTTTCTGTAGCAGGTGGTTTAACCCGCTGTGCTAACCCCGGACCCTATAGGAAGTATTGGAAGAAGTTCATTAATTCTTAGACCATGGCCATTTGCATACAAAATAAAGAAATATATAAAAATGCAACAATATAAAAGTAATACATAAAACAATTGGCATATAGTTCTTGCATATTAAAATTTCAATATAGAAAAATATACAGTGGGTTAAACCCCTGTGCCGGCAGGACTGAAGACCGACAGGTCACATGTTCGAATCCGGGGAGAGGCGGATGAGCTCCCTCTATCAGCTCTAGCTCCTCATGCGGGGACATGAGAGAAACCTTCCACAAGGATGATAAAAACATCAATTCATCCAGGTGTCCCCTGGGCAATGTCCTTGCAGACGGCCAATTCTCTCACACCAGAAGCGACTTGCAGTTTCTCTAGTTGCTCCTGACACAACAAAAAAGCACATTAAATGTAAATTAATGCTAAAATTTAGATCAGACAAAATTAGATTAAATAAGGTAACCCCCCAGAGCAGTCAACCACAATATTTTGCCTGAATATTTATTGCTGACAGACTGAAAAGGGAAATGTTTTGAGTTATCATAGAATCGGCAAACCCTCAATTTTTTGGTCATAGAACTATCAAATCAAATCAAATCATTTATTTCTGTCATTGACCAGCACAGGAAATAGTCACATTTTCATACAAACTTGGTATGTTTGGTACATTAAAAATATAAATATAACTACTGAAGCACAATATGGGTGAGGGAGCAGAAGGGGAAACAGGGTAAAAACATACAATGCCCAGATCTATCACCAAATTGTAGATTCAGGGAAGAAGATTACTGGACACACAGTTAACTTTTGGAACTATGAAAATGGAAGGTCAGAAGGGTATGTGAATATCTACCATTGATCATAGTTGTAGTGATGGGTTGATGTTGAAGGGCTATAATTGTTTTAACACTTGTTTTTACTTTTTTGATAATTGCTTTAATAATTGTAATATTTAATTATGCTTTAATATTTATATTTCATAGGTTTTTAAATTGTATCATTTTAAGGATTGTGAGCCACTTCAGGTCTCTTTCCTGGGAGACAAGAAGGTATAAGTTACAACAGCAATAATGCCAACGTGTCTACGTTTTTCTACATACCGTATATACTCGAGTGTAAGCCAACCCGAATATAAGCTGAGGCACCTAATTTTACCACAAAAAACTGGGAAAATGTAAGCCAAGGGTGGGAAATGCAGCAGCTACTGGGAAATTTCAAAATAAAAATAGATACCAATACAATTACATCAGTGGAGGCACCAGTAGGTTAAATGTTTTTGAATAGTTGCATAAAACTGTAATTTAAGATAAGACTGATTAAATCATTAGTTTAATCTCCTTCAATGTAAAAGTGCTTATGTCTACTTCCAATAATGGAGTAAAATAATAAATGTAATGAAAATAAAAATAATAAAATAATAAATGTAATAACAATAGAGTAAAATAATAAATGTAATAATTACAGTAATGTTGTTCATTTGTTCAGTCGTTTCCAACTCTTTGTGATCTCATGGACCAGCCCACACCAGAGCTCCCTGTTGGCTGTCACCACCCCCAGCTCCTTCAAGGTCAATGCAGTCACTTCAAGGATGCTATCCATCCATCTTGCTCTTGGTCGGCCCCTCTTCCTTTTACCTTCCATTTTCTCCAGCATAATTGTCTTCTCTAAGCTTTCTTTTCTTCTCATGATGAATGAGAGTAATAAATAGAGTAAAATAATAAATGCAACAACAACAACAATAACAACAACACCGGACTAAAATAATAAATAACTTTGACTGAGAACCATTCAGCAGTGGAACTCTCTGCCCCGGAGTGTGGTGGAGGCTCCTTCTTTGGAAGATTTTAAACAGAGGCTGGATGGCCATCTGTCAGGGGTGCTTTGAATGCAGTATTCCTGCTTCTTGGCAGAATGGGGTTGGACTGGATGGCCCATGAGGTCTCTTCCAACTCTTTGATTACATGATTCAAGTATAAGCTGAGGGGGGCTTTTTCAGCCCAAAAAAGAGCTGAAAAACTTAGCTTATACTCAAGTATATACAGTATGTGCTTCTGAGAACTTTGCAGGGTGATTTGGAGTGGCTGAGTAGATACACATAGTGTCTGTGTACTTCAGAAAGATGTCCAGGAAGGCATCTATAACGTTCTTACATTTGGTACCACAATGGTGGAACACTTGGAGATCCTCATGTTTTTTTGGTATTGGTAAGACAGTTTGATGGCCCTTTCTCTTTTTCCTCTCACATATTGTCCACAGAATCCAACTATGTTCCACCAGAAGAATGCATTGGTTCATGCAGGACAAACTGTGCCTTTGATGAATATGAGTCCTCAACACAAAGCTGCTATAATCGTTACCTGGGCTACTGTTGTAAACGACCAGGTAATTTTGCTTCATTTCTGTTTTGTCCTTGCGTTTGAAGAATTAGGCACATAAAAAGGTGGAATGATTCATGGAATAGAAAGCTGAATGAAACAACATGAACAGGTTGCTTTTAAAAGCCCTTAACATTTCTAGTCAAGCTGTTTGGGTGTAATAGCAAAAACATTTCAATCATCCCTTCCCACTCTCTTTTTTTCTTTGGTTATTTCTGTAAATGGTGTAATGGGTTTGGGGTGCGTCTACATTGTCAAATTAATACAGTTTGATGTTACTTTAACTGCCACAGTCCTATGTTATGGAATCATGGGAGTTGTAATTTGGTGATGCACTGGCACCCATTGGCAGAGAAGGCTAAAGATCTTGAAAAACTACAACTCCTAGGATTCCATAGAATTGAGTCACGACAGTTAGTGGTGTCAAACTACGTAAATTCAACAGTGTAGCTGTACCCTAAGAATCCCTGCTTGGCCATGGAAATCTACTGGAAGTCTTTGTGCACATCATATTATCTCAGCCTCAGATGAACCTTCACGCAAACAGTGCCTGAACAAATCTCCCAAGTTAGAAGATCCAATAAAGGTACCATGCAAGGAGGATTTGTGATTTTCTTCTTTTTGGGTGAATCTACAGTGTAGAATGAATGCAGTTTGACACAACTTTAACTGTCATGGTGCAATGATATGGCATTAGAATCCGTAGCTTTACAAGGTCTTTAGCCTTCTCTGTCGAAGAGTGCTGGTGCCTTGCCAAACTACAAATCCCAAGATTCCAAAAGCATTGAGCCATGGCATGTAAAGTGGTGTCAAACTGCATCCATTCTACAGTGTCGATACACCATTTTTACAGCTTTTTCAAACAGGTCAGAAAGTGCAAACTAGTCTGACTTTTGGGAATGGTGACAATTCTGAGAAATTACTTCCTTCCTTCTTATCTCTCATGTCTTTGTGTGATATGTGATATTATTTTATGAGATGTGTTTAATAGTGTTTAATGTTTTATCAGAGGAGGGTCAATTTTGATGTTTTACATTGGGTTTTTTTAAAAATCAATGGCATTGAATTGTTGCCAACACTGTGAACTGCCCTGAGTCCCCTTTGGGGTTGAGAAGGGTGGTATACAAATACTGCAAATAAATAAATAAATAAAATTGGAGTGGGGAGGGTGCTTTGAATTTTCTTCTGAATCAGTGGTAGGTCTATATTTATAATCAGTTTTGGTAATATATCTTCAGTAATAGTCAACCCCGAGGATCCAGAGTGCCGAGGAACATGCAAGAAGAAGTGTTCATATGATGAATTTCAGATTTACAATATACGCTGCCTTCGTCCTGACTATGTCCATTGCTGTGACCAGATGGGTAATGTTCTATATTTTCATTCATCATGAGGGTGGCACTTCACAGCCCTGCCTTAAACACTTCACAGGTTTTCACTAAAGGACAAGTTATCTACAAAAAGACAAACTGAATCACATTCCAGCAGTGAACTGAATATAGCTCTTACATAACAGCCAAAGAACTACAATGGCAATTCCAGTGGAACTTACCCAAATGTATGCAAGTGACAGATTTGGTCTTGATATTTCCAAATAGCTGGCACCCAAGATATAAAGAGATTTGTCGGTCATGACCTACACTTTGAACATGTGTAAACAAACTTTGAAAGTGAATGAATGAATGCCTAGGAATGAAGTAAAATTTAAACAGTTCTCCATACAAAGTACCCCACATGAATTTTAGTTTAAATTAAGCCACTGAGCTGCTCAACTTGCTGACTGAAAGGTCGCAGGTTCGAATCCTGGGTGCATTGTGAGCTCCTGCTGTTAGCTCCAGCTTCTGCCAACCTAGCAGTTCAAAAACTTACAAATGTGATTAGATCGATAGTAGATCCAGTGGGAAGGTAATGGCGCTCCATGCTATCATGCCAGCCACATGACCTTGGAGGTGTCTATGGACAACGGCCGCTCTTCAGCCTAGAAATGGAGATGAGTACGAAGCCCCAGAGTCAGACACAACTGGACTTAATGTCAGGGGAAGACCTTTACTTTTACATTTACCAACCTACACTTTGAATATATGTAAACAAACTTTAAAAGTGAATGAATGAATGCCTAGGAGTGAAGTAAAATTAAAACAATTCCCCATACAAAGTTCCCCACATGAAGTTTAATTTAATAAGATTATTTTAATGTATATTTTGCATATTTTAATTGTACTATTCTTTCCAATTGAAAGCTCCTTTGGGTCTCAATTTTGAGAAAATTTGCACACAAATGACTATCGTCATCATTATCATTACAGAAACTTTTCCAGTTAAAAAGTCCTTTCTGGATTCAAAAGTGCAACATCTATTTTAAAAGTTTTCTATTTTCATATTTCATTGCTAACAAACTATCCCAGTTTTTATTAGTAAAGAAAGGACAAGCAGATTATAAGTATGACTGAATTAATCTTGGCTTTTCCCTCTGGATTTTCAGATATAGTTGAACCTAAATTTGC
This sequence comes from Anolis sagrei ordinatus, assembly GCF_025583915.1. Taxonomy (NCBI): domain Eukaryota; kingdom Metazoa; phylum Chordata; class Lepidosauria; order Squamata; family Anolidae; genus Anolis; species Anolis sagrei. Next base: position 343,519,995 of record NW_026844366.1, read on the forward strand.
TGATGGGAAACCAATAGATATTTATGGATACTGAGAAGTCTTCTAGTATTGATCTGCTGCTCCAAATATGTGAACTACAATTGTTTAAGAAGAAGATTCTCAGCCTCAAGAAAACATCCTAGAAATTAAACTTTGAATATCCCGAAAAGCCAGTTTTACCTTGTGTCACTAATAAAACCAAATCTGCTGTACAGGTGAAGTTATCTACATACTAAGTGGGAGGAAGAGGTGGGTTGGAATTGGTCAAAGGTTCTCTTGTTTTGTGGAATTGGGAAGAAACATTTTGTCCACTTCAATTAACAAAGCATATTGGGCTGACTGTGCAAAGATCTGAAAATGTGGACAAGATCCTTGGATAGGTGGAAGCCAGCAGATCTGCTGTATATATTCTATCTTGCATGCCATGGCTAAGGAAACCTGGGTTTGGTGAGGTATTAGATGTCTCTGGGTGAGGATTCTAACAACTTTATCACAGGAATTCTCTAATTCACTGTCACACTACCATTGATAGCAGATACATACTGGGTTGAACAACCTGGATATTGCACCACTCTTCAAATACATGATTGAGCCAATTCCCAATTCTGGGTCCCATGATTGTACATCCTCATAACCCATCTTCCCACACTACCACTGTCCCTTAATTTTTCATCTTATTTGTGTGTGGTCAAGGCCATATAGTAGGTTTAAATGGCTGAGAAACGATTCATACCCTGGTCTCCAGAATCATAATCTGCCCAACCACTAGAACAGTGGTTCTCAACCTTCCTAATGCCATGACCCCTTAACACAGTTTCTCATGTTATGGTGACCCCAACCATAACATTATTTTGTTGCTCCTTCATAATTGTAATTTTTGCTATTGTTATGAATTGTAATGTACATATCTGATATGCAGGATGTATGTTCATTCACTGGGCCAAATTTGCCACAAATACCCAATATGCCCAAATTGGGATGGAGTTGGGGGACGACGACAACTGATTTTGTCATTTGGGAGTTGAAGTTGTTGGGATTTATAGTTCACCTACAATCAAAGAGCATTCTCAATTCCACAACAATGGAATTGAACCAAACTTGGCACACAGAACTCACATGACCAAGAGAAAATATTGGAAGGGTTTGGTGGGCATTGTCCTTGGGTTTGGAAGTTGTAGCTCACCTACATCCAGAGAGCACTGTGGATGCAAACAATGATGGATCTGGACCAGCAGATTGGAGGAGAGCAAATGTGGTCCCAATCTTCAAGAAGGAAAGAAAAGGATGACCCAAACAATTACCATCCGGTCAGCCTCACGTCAGTACCAGGCAAGATTCTGGAAAAGATTGTTAAGGAAGCGGTCTGCAAACACTTAGAAACAAATGCAGTCATTGCTAATAGTCAACATGGATTTACCAAAAACAAGTCATGCCAGACTAATCTGATCTCTTTCTTCGATAGAGCTACAAGCTGGGTAGATGCGGGGAATGCCGTGGATGTAGCGTACCTGGATTTCAGTAAGGCCTTCGACAAGGTCCCCCATGACCTTCTGGCAAACAAACTAGTAAAATGTGGACTTAGCAAAACTGCGATGAGGTGGATCTGTAATTGGTTAAATGAACGAAACCAGAGGGTGCTCACCAATGCTTCCTCTTCATCTTGGAAAGAAGTGACGAGTGGAGTGCCACAGGGTTCTGTCCTGGACCCGGTCCTGTTCAACATGTTTATTAATGACTTAGACGAAGGGTTAGAAGGCATGATCATCAAGTTTGCAGATGACACCAAATTGGGAGGGATAGCCAATACTCCAGCGGACAGGAGCAGGATTCAAAACGATCTTGACAGATTAGAGAGATGGGCCAAAACTAACAAAATGAAGTTTAACAGTGACAAATGTAAGATACTCCACTTAGGCAGAAAAAATGAAATGCAAAGATACAGAATGGGGGACGCGTGGCTCAAGAGCAGTATGTGTGAAAAAGATATTGGAGTCCTTGTGGACAACAAGTTGAACATGAGCCAACAATGTTGTGAGGTGGCAAAAAAAAAAAAAAACCAATGGGATTTTGACCTGCATTAATAGGAGCCTAGTGTCTAGATCTAGGGAAGTAATGCTATTCTGCTTTGGTTAGACCACACCTGGAATATTGTGTCCAATTCTGGGCACCACAATTCAAGAGAAATATTGACAAGTTGGAATGTGTCCAGAGAAGGGTGACTGAAATGATCAAGGGTCTGGAGCACAAGCTCTTTAAGGAGCGGTTTAAAGAGCTGGGCATGTTTCGCCTGAAGAAGAGAGGAGACATGATAGCAATGTATAAATATGTGAGGGGAAGTCATAGGGAACAGGGAGCAAGCTTGTTTTCTGCTGCCCTGGAGACTAGGATGCGGAGCAATGGCTTCAAACTACAGGAAAGGAGATTCCACCTGAACATGAGGAAGAACTTCCCGACTATGAGAGCTGTTGAGTAGTGGAACTCTCTGCCATGGAGTGTGATGGAGGCTCCTTCTTTGGAGGCTTTTAAACAGAGGTTGGATGGCCATCTGTTGGGGGTGCTTTGAATGCGATTTTCCTGCTTCTTGGCAGGGGGTTGGACTGGATGGCCCACGAGATGTCTTCTAACTTGATGATTCGATGATTCTATGATTCTAGGAGCTCACCCCATTCCTCAAACCACCAACCTTTCAGTCATCAGTCCTTCTGGCACAAAGGTTTAATCTACTGCGTCATCGGGGGTGCCACGGTACCAATGAGCTGTTGAGTCCTTTATCTCTATTCAAAGTGGGAGGCAGAGGTGGGGCAGAACTGGTTCATCTTGGGGACAAAACATTCTCCTATGTCATTGAGTCAATGAGTCTGCTCCTGTGTGTAGTCAAAACTTCAAAGGAGTTACTAAGATTCTTTTTCTTTTTTGTGAAAATGATCAGAAACATTTTGTCCATTTCAGTTAATAAAGCTTTTGGAACTGATTGTGCAAAGATGGTATACTGTGAAAATGTGAACAGAATTCTTAGATAAGTGAGAGTTAGCAGCTCTGATCTTGCAGTGTTCACTGACAATCCAGGCTGATAAAAGAAGCGAGAGGGGGGTTGGCAGAGTGGGTCAAGGTGGTGGTTAATGCCTCCCTTCAGGAAGGCAAAATTCCAGCAAGCTTAAAAGAGGCTGTGATAAAACCGCTGTTGAAAAAGCCATCACTAGATCCCACTTATATGAACAACTTTCAGCCAGTCTCCAATCTCCCCTTTTTGGCCAAAGTCTTGGAACGTGTGGTTGTCTTGCAGCTCTAGGGGTTCTTGGATGAAACTGACTATCTGGATCTGTCGCAGTCTGGTTTCAGACCGGGACATGGAACTGAGACAGCTATGGTCGCCTTAGTGGATGATCACCGCAGAGAGCTCAACAGGGGGAGTGTGTCCCTGTTGGTTCTCCTGGACCTCTCAGCGGCCTTCAATACTGTAGACCACAGTATCCTTTTGGGTTGCCTTGTGAGGATGGGCCTTGGGGGTACTGTTCTGCAGTAGCTCCAGTCCTTCCTTGAGGATTGTACCCAGAAGGTGTTGTTAGGGGACACCTCCTTGGCTCTGCAGCCATTGTCCTGTGGTGTCCTGCAGGGCTCAGCATTCTCCTCCATACTTTTTAACATCTACATGAAGCCGTTGGGTGAGATTATCCGGAGTTTTGGAGTTTGATGCCATCTGTTTGCAGATGATGTCAAACACTATTACACCTTTCCACCAGATGCTAAGGAGGCTGTCCAAGCTGTGACAGTCTGGATGAGAGCGAACAAACTGAAGTTGAATCCTGACAAGACAGAGATCCTCCTGGTCAGTTGCAAGGCTGAACAGGCTATAGGGTCACAGCCTGTGTTGGATGGGGTTACACTCCTCTTGAAGGTGCAGGTTTGCAGCTTGGGAGTGATCCTGGACTCATCGCTGAGCCTGGAACCTAAGGTTGCAGTGGTGCCTAGGGGGGCTTTCGGACAATTAAAACTTGTGTGCCAGCTGTGCCCGTACCTTGGGAAGTCAGACTCGGCCACGGTGGTCCGTGCTCTCGTTACATCCAGGATAGACTACTGCAGAGAGTACTACAAAGCCAGTACAAGAGCAAAATCAAACAGTAGCCAGGTTTGCAGTCAGATGCCAAGAGTTCACTTATAATAATGCTTCAGAGTTCAAAAGTACACAACCATAATCAAAGTTCCAAAGTCAAGAGTTGAAGTAAAATCCAAGTCTATAAATCACAGCCAGACATATAGCCTAAGATTCAGATTCCAGGGGTTGGTAAACAAGGCCCAAGACAAGGTTACAAAAATAGTGGAGTCCAAAAACCAGATTGCAAGAACAAAGTTAGGATCCAGAGTCTAACTTAGGAGTAACAGCCAAGGCATGGGTGCCAAAATATGATGTTATCTGTTACCAAGGAGCTATCTCTTCCAGACCTCTTATTTATTCAGACAACCCATTCATCAAGCCTGTAAAGATAATCACAAGTGCCTGTCAAGCATTCCTTGAGAATGGAAGGTCAGCTTGAGCTCTTCCAAGCAGTTGAATTAGATCAATCCCTTCCAAGTACTGAGAAGCAGCCAAGCCAGGCCGGAAAAACCACTGGCCATGATAAGGAGTGTAAATAAAAAGTAATATGTAATCAAATTGATAAACATAGCAGAAGAATAAGAGGGCACTGAATGAAAAAAAATTCCAATATCAAATGCACCATAATGAAACAAACATTAAAACCCGCGAGAGAAGTAGAACAGTACAAGATTTGTAAGTATTGCCTAGAAAAATGAGGAAAGTCTTCAAGATGGCAGTAAAAAGACCTGAATTCAAGTGACAGATTACCCTCTGTGGAGAGGGTCTTTCATAAATAGGATCAATATATCTGTTTTGAGTTGCTATGAAACACCATCGAGATGAAGTGAATGAATGACCCTGGGGAACAGATGCTGTGACCAAAACAGTCCTTTACAAGAGAACACTGAGCCTATTGATAGGATTCTGAAAGTCCACAGCACCCACCTTGTTGATTCATTACTGGTCCTTTGTTGATTCCAGTTTCTAAGGAGATTTATTCACAACCAATGCTGATATCCAGTATAAGGACTCCTTATAAGCTTTTTGGTTAGGTGGTTCACATATCTTTGGGTTCACCATTTTATCCAACACAAGGTCAATTTGGTGGTGGTGGTGGGCAGGAATATTGACTTTGGTTGGCTTGATATCAGCTTATGGAAAATGTGCAGTGACAATTGGAACTGCTTTTTGATAGTCCCAATATAGTGAGGAGATGCACACTAGAGGAGATCCACTGAATCAATAGAATTTACCTATGTGTTGCTACTTAATTCAGTAAATTTCCTCGACTAAAATGATTAAGGGTCTGGAGAACAAGCCCTATGAGGAGTCCACCAGCCAGTCCACCAGCTGTTAGGATTTCTGGGAGTTGAAGGCCAAAACATCTTTAGGACCCTCAAATTGAGAACCACTCCAGAGGAGGGTGACTAAAATGATCAAGGGTCTGGAGAACAAGCCCTATGAGGAGCGGCTTAAGGAGCTGGGCACGTTTAGCCTGAAGAAGAGAAGGCTGAGAGGAGATATGATAGCCATGTATAAATATTAGGGCTGGGCGGTTTCGTTTCGTTAATTCGTAATTCGTTAAAAAATCGTTATTTTTTTGTTAACAAAGCAATAACGAACCATTCTGGAGCAACTTAAAAACGAAACGAATTTTTCAATTCGTTTCGTAAATGCTTCGTATTTCGTTATGTATTCGTTTCGTTATTGGTTTGAGGTCGTTTCGTTATTATTTCCGCATGTCTGGGGCAAGTTTTATAGTTGTTTTTTGTTTAATTAGTGAAAAAAAATTATAATATCACACCAACAGTCAACAACAGAGGGAGAGGGAAGCTTCAGAAGTTCCCCCTGTCCCATTTGGAGGTTTTTTATCGTATTGCGCGGTCGCGTCCGCCATTAACGAATCGATTCGTTATTGTTTCGTTATTGTTTCGTTAATTTTTTTACATTTACGAAATTTCGTAAATATCGAACTTTTTAAAAGAAAAATTTCGGAATTCTTTTAAATATCGAAACGCAAAAAACCCCCAAAAAACGAATCGATTTTAGAAACAAATTTTTCCGTTGTTACCCAGGCCTAATAAATATGTGAGAGGAAGCCACAGGGAGGAGGGAGCAAGCTTGTTTTCTGCTTCCCTGGAGACTAGGACGCGAAACAATGGCTTCAAACTACAAGAGAGGAGATTCCACCTGAACATGAGGAAGAACTTCCTGACTGTGAGAGCCGTTCAGCAGTGGAACTCTCTGCCCCGGAGTGTGTTGGAGGCTCCTTCTTTGGAAGCTTTTAAACAGAGGCTGGATGGCCATCTGTCAGGGGTGCTTTGAATGCAATATTCCTGCTTCTTGGCAGGGGGTTGGACTGGATGGCCCATGAGGTCTCTTCCAACTCTTTGATTCTATGATTCTATGACTTAGAGCTAATAGAAGTCAGGCCATGGTGTATCAGGGGTTTTGAGAAGAGCACCTCCAGCTGTTCCAAAACCATGAATGGACTGATAGAGCTTATTGACCCCATACCACCTGCATAGTATTATGAGCCTGTCTGCAGAAGGAGAATAGTCAGATGCTATTTCCAGACTAGATCTTAGATCAAAGCTCTTGTCTAACCTTTAATATATATTTCTTTATTCTTGGATGTTGTGTTTGCTCTATGTGCACCCATGTTCATAGCAATGGTCCCATTGTCGAGAACACTTTGTATGGACATTCAGAGGGGGTGTTAATAGCAAGCACAATTACTGCCTGAGTATCAGGAACGCACAGTCCTTCTACTACCAATGGTTTCCCCACATGTTTCTACTGTTCCTTGACTATTACCATTCTTCAAAAGGGTATAAATAAAAGATTCTGTTAGTCCTGCTTTTGAAACATCAGAAAATAAGAAAGACAACTTGTTGGAACCACCGTTCTGCTATGGAGATCTTCTCCATTTTACCTATTTGTCTTTCTTTCATTCTACTGATCTTTCCAGGTGAGACAAGAGGGCCATCCATCCACAGAGTTATAGAACCCATCAACAGAACAATGGTCATATTTTATCAAAGGGTGCACAGACATATTATTTCATATTATGTAGTATCTAGACCAGGAATCAAAATTTTGTTTATTTCATGAGTGCAAAATGCAATGGGTTGTCTTTCCTTAATGGAAGACAAATCTATTGAATAATAATTCTTTCCAACCAATCACTTTATTTATATTCTGCATTCATCTCAAAAGTTGGACAGTTGCCCATGTGTAAATAAGGAACTTTCCAGTGCTTAGATGCAGGACCGTCCTTATTTGATAGCATCTCAGGACATCATCTGTCCAATTTTATTTTAAAAAGAATGTTTATTCTTATGGTTGATAACTTGGAATATGTTTAGACAGATGTGTTTTCTACTTGATAATGCATGTATAGTTTCATCGACAATATGTGCCGTTTTCCACACATATTTTTCTGCTATGCTTCAAAGAACCCTATTTTTTTTTGTTCAAGTGACCCCACGAAGGACCCGCTCCCACAGGCGAGACTGTTATGGTATTTGCAAAAATAGATGTGCACATGATGAATATGAGCACCCATCTTCCTGCTCTGTTGTTGGCAAAGTCTACTGCTGTAAACGAGGTAAGAATTTTATGTTCCAGTATAATTGTGATTTATTTGAACTATGTTGCACATTAGGGGCTATATTTCAAGACCCAAAAGGCATACACTGGGAAAAGGGACACCTCCTTGGGTGAACGGCTTCCCATCTCCCCAACATGCATGCTACAAAAAGGTCCCAGAAAGCCAACATCAAAACTTGTTATTGTTCCCCAGTGAAAACGTGGGAGTGATCTTGGACTCATCGCTGAGCCTGGAACCCCAGGTCTCAGCGGTGGCCGGGAGAGCTTTTGCACAATTAAAACTTGTGCACCAGTTGCGCCCATTCCTTGGGAAGTCTGATCTGGCCACAGTGGTCCATGCTCTTGTTACATCCCGAATAGACTACTGCAACGCACTCTACGTGGGGTTGCCCTTGAAGACGGTTCAGAAACTTCAACTGGTCCAGCGAGCGGCAGCCAGACTGCTCACCGGGGCGACATACAGAGGGCACACCACCCCTCTGCTGTGTCAGCTCCACTGGCTGCCGGTTCAGTTCTGAGCCCAATTCAAGGTGCTGGTTTTGACCTACAAAACCCTGTACGGTTCCGGTCCAGTGTATCTGTCTGAACGTATCTCCCTCTACGTCCCACCATGGAATTTAAGATCATCTGAGGGGGCCCTGCTCTCGACTACACCGCTTTCCCAAGCGAGGCTGGTGGGGACGAGGAGCAGGGCCTTCTCAGTGGTGGCCCCTCACCTGTAAAACTCACTCCCGGGGGAAATTAGGGCATCAACATCCCTCCTCTCCTTCAGGAGGAAGGTAAAGACGTTGTTGTGGGACCAGGCCTTCGGGCAATCTGCTAACTAGGTAAGGACAACCAGACAAATAAGACCGGCAGGACTGATAAATGTGGAAGGAAACACTGAACTAAGAGATAGCGAACATTGACCGGCAATAAGGAGTAATTGGTTTACATCGGTTTGTATGAAATTTTTATTGGTTTTATTGTTTTTAGTGAGTATAGATGTAATGTATTGCTGCTGATTGTTAATTTGCGTTTTTTGTTTTATTGTTGCTGTATGTTACGGGCATCGAATTGTGCCTTGGTTGTGTAAGCCGCCCTGAGTCCCCTTCGGGGTGAGAAGGGCGGGGTAAAAGTAAACCAAATAAATAAATAAATAAATAAATTATAACAATTAATCCATTTTGAATATTAATTAAAGAACAGTCATTTTCAGTGAGTTATGTGGAATGATTGTAAACCTTGACTGTGGCCACATCTACACTGTGGAAGTTACTCATATATCTATCTTCCTTGAAGCAGTCTTAGATCTATCATGTACATGGGGAGTTGGTGTCTAGATGAGTCCTGCTGAGATGTCACCTCATCTTCTTTGTCATTGGTTCCCACCAGCAAGTGAAGTTTTTGGTAGGATGGGGGACTTGTGCAGACTTGTATGACTTTTTATAGCAGTGGTTCTCAACCTTCCTAATGCTGTGACCCCTTAATACAGTCCCTCATGTTGTGGTGACCCTCAACCATAACATTGTTTTTGTTGCTACTTCATAACAGTCATTTTACTACTGTTATAAATCATAATGTAAATATCAGATATGCAAGATGTATTTTCATTCACTGTATTTTCATTAATACCATTATACGAAATGCATCCCTTATAGTCATGCTTTAGGATTTTAATTTATTTTAAAAAAGTTTTCAAGCTGTGGATGGTTGAATCCCTAGATGCAGAGTCGATGGTTATGAAGGACCATCTGCATTTTTTCACCTGATTGTGTATCTCTGCCATTGCATATTCTTAGCAATGGGATGATGCACAATCTCCAACACATTCCAAAATTCCTTCTTTCTTTTTCTACCAATGCTATTTCTCTGGAAGCTGGGTAAATGGGGAATTCTCAGAGAATTTGATCATGATTTTTTAATTGTTTAAAGGAATTTACTTTCTTCTTTTTTTTTGACAAAATATTTGCAGAACCTAATATTCCAGACCTCTTCAGTCCAATTGCTTATTCATGTGTGGGTGAATGCAAGCCAAGATGTTCCCTTTATGAATATGAAGATTCAAGATCATCCTGCTTTATTCCTGGTTTTGTCAAGTGTTGTGAATATAATGGTAATATTCCCTTTATATGGTAGAAAAATTGAAGAATACATATAGTTGTATTGGTGTCAGCAAAGCATGGTCTGTGTGTCATTTGTGGCTGCTGTGTCCCTCATTTAGTTTTACACCCTCCACCAATGGAGCTCTCTTGGGACAATTTAAGACCTGAAAGTGAACTTTAAAAAGATCAGAAGACCTCCCCTCAAAGTTCAGGATAAAACTTAGGGGCATGTAACAATGGATGTAAAGAATAAAGCTCAGGAAAATGATGCCAAAGAACCAACAAAAGTATGGCAGGCATAATTTCTTGTGTTCCCACCACAGCCTGGATGGATGAGGAAGGAACTATGACAAATTGTGGCTGTTGGATCTGTAGTGGAGGCAACCAGGTGCAGGTGGGGCTGAGGAAACCTGGATCCATTCCACAGAGAGGCAAAAACATCAGTATCATCCCAAGGGACCAGGGCGCTTCCACACAGTGCTTTATTCCAGGAGCATCCACATTTTAAAAATGTAGATGTTTTTGGGCCCCTATCCACACACGCCCCAGAAAGCACATGCTTATTATTATTATCTGGGTGGTGTCCAGATGTTCTCCTGAACACCTGGACATTCTAACCCAGGGGTACTCAAACTAAGGCCCAGAGGTCAAATACAGCCCCCCAAGGTCATTTATCCGGTCCTCGCTCAGGTTCAACCTAAGTCTGAAATGACTTGAAAGCACACAACAATCCTACCTCATCAGCCAAAAGCAGGCCCACAGTTCCCATTGAAATACTAATAAGTTTATTTCTGTTAAAATTGTTCTTCATTTTATTTATTGTATTGTTTTAAAGTGTTTTTGCACTACAAATAAGATATGTGCAGTGTGCATAGGAATTCATTCATATATATTTTTTCAAATTATAATCCGGCCCTCCAATAGTTTGAGGACCCCTGTTCTAACCTCTTCCCCCAAAGCCCCCAAAGCACTGTAAAAAACAAAAGAACTTACCCGGCCTCCTTTAGAGGGCTGCCAAAGCTCTCCTGGCATGTACAAATGATGCGCCAGGAGAAAGGGGGGGGGAGCGATTTTCCTCCCCCCCCCTCTAATGGAGGCCGGAGAAGTTCTTTTGTTTTTTTACAGTGCTTTTGGGGTCTTTTGGGAGGGGGCTGGTATTCACACATTTAGCCTGGGAAATTGTGGGAATACTGTCTGGACTGCAGTCCAGACACTGAAAGTAGTGGGTTTATTCAGCACCTTCCAAGAAGGTGCTGAATAAACCCATTGACAAATTAATTCACCACAAACCAGGGTTTTCCTAGTTTGTGGAGAATTAATTCGAGTTTGTCCAGGATGTCATCTGGATAGCCCCTTGTCTGGATGCGCCCCCAGTCACCTCTGGCTTCCGCTATAGCCATTTCCCCACCCAGGCATTAAAAGAAACTGAAAACACTGCTAAAGCAAAAAGATTGGAGAGAGTTAGGGCTTCTTCTAATTTCTCCTAACATGGATTAAGCTCACCAGAGATGGAGAAGACTGGGTTGTTTTTTTGTGAGAGTTAAGGTTCAATATTTACACTGACCAATTGATAAATTGATCTAGGTTTGTTGTTGTCAATTTCTAGAATTATCCATGAACATATATAGTAACGTGTTGTAATACACTAAGTTAAAAAGGAGTAAGGAGAATAATTGATCTGTACTACATCATCAGTGTTGCTTTCAAATAACATTCTTTCTATAAAAGGTGGACTGCTATCTGATATACACAAACATTGTCCAGAACCCTATTGGGGATTTAGGGCCTGTGTAACCATGCTTATGCATGTGGGAATTAGAACTGTTCACAGCTGCCTCGAGTCCCTCTGAGGAGAAAGGGTGGGATATAAATAAAGATTATTATTATCGGAAACACAGCAAAATTAGTACACCGCAAACAAGTTCACTCTGCTGGCTGTTGTATTGAATCACAGGTTGGACACTTCCCAAGTGTCTAGGACTGTGTGATGTATTGGCGAATAATGCATGCAGATCCCAGTAGGATGGCCTTTTGCAACTGACCAATTGTAATTTTGTCAGTGCCAACTGTGTTTAAGTGAAGGCCAAGGTCTTTATGCACTGCACCACTGGGACCACCTTTACTGGCTTGTGCCAGAGTGTTTGCATTATTATTATTATTATT
>NW_026844366.1:343533184-343613184 GCF_025583915.1 Anolis sagrei ordinatus
GGAGCTGATAGAGGGAGCTCATCCACCTCTCCCCGGATTCAAACTTGCGACCTGTCGGTCTTCAGTCCTGCCAGCACAGGGGTTTAACCCACTGCACCACTGGGGGATTATTATTATTATTATTATTATTATTATTATTATTATTATTATATCAAGTATAGGGCTACTGTTATATTACTATGTAGCATAGCCAGCTGATGTGCATTGGAGCCAATGCACAATGGGACCGGTGTTTATTTGATCTAATGCACATTGGGTTGTTCCTGAAGCACATCACATCAGTCCTGGTACACATTGGGAACCAAATGGATATCTACCACTCTTTCCAGTGTCCCATGATGCATCTTCATAATTCAGAGAAGGGATATTTTAGCATCTCTGCTATGTTACTAGGTATGTCTACAGTTATGTAATATCACAGGTTATATAGAATTTTGGTGATTTTTTTTTGGACAAAAGATACTTTTAACTCTGATGGGATTTGAGACGTTTTATCTCTCAATATTGGTTGATTTGCAAAGGGTATCCATATATATATATATATATATATATATATATATATATATTCTGTGAAATGCCAGTGTTCTCATATTTTTTATAAGTACATGTGGAATAGGTAGGGAGTCCCCTTTGGGGTGAGAAGGGCAGGGTACAAATGCTGTAAATAAATAAATAAATTTATGAATTCTATTTTCAAATCAAGAAACAAATAATTTGAGAAGTTTTTTTCTTCCACTAAAAGGAACTCTTTACAATTTCCAAAGAGAAATCACCACTGGATTTTATTCTGTGCAAAATCTTCACATGTTTTTGTGTAAAGAAAACAGCATTTTCTGTGTGAAAAATAATAATTTTGCTCAAAACTATTAATTTCTTTGATAGAAAGTAATGTTTTCTGTCTCAAAACATGCACTAATTCTATGCAAATAAGTCCTGAACCATGGAGACTCATTGATCAGAATTTTCAAGATTCCCTGACACTTGAGAAACATAATTTTTATGGGTTGTTGTAGGTTTTTTCGGGCTATATGGCCATGATCTAGAGGCATTCTCTCCTGACGTTTCGCCTGCATCTATGGCAAGCATCCTCAGAGGTAGTGAGGGCACCTCACTACCTCTGAGGATGCTTGCCATAGATGCAGGTGAAACGTCAGGAGAGAATGCCTCTAGACCATGACCATATAGCCCGAAAAAACCTACAACAACCCAGTGATTCCGGCCATGAAAGCCTTCGACAATATAATTTTTTATTTTCAAATATTCTCTCCAATACTAACTTTATGAGTCTAAATTCCTTCACCTTTTTTCTTTAAAGGGAAAATGCGTGGAAAGCATGGAAGAGACAGAGAATTGGTAATTCGGAAACAACCTACATATTATGATCAACTCTTTAAGACTTCTGTTGGTAAGAAATGATCTAGCTAGATGTAACTTTTTCAAATCATGGCTATATGGATCCAAATAATCCTGACCTGCTCCTTATTTTGTCTTTTGGATGTAATAATACTAGAAAGCAGATGATTGAGGGATTTCTGCATTAGGTGCACAAGAAGCAAGATGTTTGAAGTGCTTAGAAAACAGATAACTGAATGAACAATTGGCTTTCCCAAGTCACCTGGTGTAAGGGTTGGACATACTCATGGATTATTTACATATGGGGTCTCTCCCCTCCGCCCCACATCCTCGGCATTCAACAAGATCCCCCATGACCTTTGAAAACAAACTGTCAAATGTGAGCTAGGCAAAACTATGGTTAGGTGAATCTGTAATGGGTTAGAGGGTGTTCACTAATTCTACCTCTTCATCCTGGAAAGAAGTGATGAGTGGAGTCCCGCACGGTTATGTCCTGGGCCCGGTCCTGTTCAACATCTTTATTAATGACTTAGATGAAGGGTTAGAAGGCATGATCATCAAGTTTGCCAATAATCCACAAGACAGGAATAGAATTCAAAATTCCTGCTTCTTGGGAGGCAGTTGGACTGGATGGCCCATGAGGTCTCTTCCAACTCTATGATTCTATGATTACATGATTCTATGAAAACGATCTTAACAGATCAGAGAAATGATTGTCTAAAACTAACAAAATGAAGTTCAACAGGGACAAATGCAAGATTCTCCACTTACGCAGAAAAAAAATGAAATACAAAGATACAGAATGGGGACATCTGGTTCAGTAGCAGTATGTGTGAAAAAGATCTTGGAGTCCTCTTGGATAACAAGTTAAACATGAGCCAAAAATGTCATGCGGCGGCAGAAAAAAGCCAATGGGATTTTGGCCTGCATCAATAGGAGCATAGTGTCTAGATCCAGGGAACTCACTACCCCTCTATTCTGCCTTAGTCAGACCACACCTGGAATACTGTATCCAATACTAGGCACTTCAGTGTAAGGGAGCTATTGACAAGCTGAAACGTGCCAGAGAAGGGCGACTAAATGATCAAGGGTCTGGAGAAGAAGCCCTAGGAGGAGCAAAAAGCTGGGCATGTTTAACCTGCAGGAAAGAAGGATGACAGGAGACATGATAGCCATGTATAAATATGTGAGGGAAAGTCATAGGGAGGAGGGAGGAGGTTTGCTTTCCGCTGCTCTGGAGACTAGGATGCAATGGAACAATGGCTTCAAACTACAAGAGAGGAGATTCCATCTGAACATGAGGAAGAACTTCCTAACTATGAGATCTGTTCAGCAGTGGAACTCTCTACCCCAGAGTGTGGTAGAGGCTCCTTCTTTGGAGGATTTTAAATAGAGGCTGAATGGCCATCTGTCAGGGCTGATTTTTGAATATAAATTTCTGTTTTCTGTTAAAAAATGTTTGGCCTTTATACAGAATACATCCTGAGTGCTGAATATTTTCATCAATCCAAATCATTCTCGTCAGAACTTTGTGATGCTCAAGAAAACTATTAATTTTCCAATATTGGCTAAAAGGTTTCCATCTCTGATCTTGAGAGACTAAATTTTAACTTTTCTCTTTAAAGGGAAAGCATACAGAACTCACCACAGAGACAGAGGAAATAAAAAACACCACTATTCTCCTTATGAGTCTTTCTCACCCACCTATCACCGAGGTAAGAAATGGTCCCCCTGATGGAAACTTTTCATATACTGGATATATGGAACCCAATAATCCTGTCTTGATTCTTGGATTTCTCTTTTGACGGAAATGTAGACATTGGTGATAAGTTGTTTTTAAGAAACCAAAGGTGAAAGAAGAAAGCGCAAAAGCTGGGTTGCAGTTAAACATAAAAAAACCCCCCAAGATTATGGCAACAAGGATGATTGACAACTGGCAAATAGAGGGAGAAAATGTGGAGGCAGTGACAGACTTTGTATTTCTAGGTGCAAAGATGACTTCAGATGCAAACCACAGCCAGCAAACCAGGAGACACTTACTTCTTGGGAGGAGAGCAATGTCTAATCTTGATAAAATAGTAAAGAGTAGAGACATCACACTAGCAACAAAGATCCGCATAGTCAAAGCCATGGTATTCCCTGTAATAACCTATGGATGTGAGAGCTGGACCATAGGAAGGCTGAGCAAAGGAAGATAGATGCTTTTGAACTGTGGTGTTGGAGGAAAGTTCTGAGAGTGCCTTGGACCGCGAGAAGATCCAACCAGTCCATACTTCAGGAAATAAAGCCCAACTGCTCATTGGAGGGAAGGATACTAGAGACAAAGTTGAAGTACTTTGGCCACATCATGAGAAGAAAGGAAAGCTTAGAGAAGACAATTATGCTGGGGAAAATGGAAGGCAAAAGGAAGAGGGGCCGACCAAGGGCAAGATGGATGGATGGCATCCTTGAAGTGACTGGCTTGACTTTGAAGGAGCTTGGGGTGGTGACGGCCGACAGGGAGCTTTGGCGTGGGCTGTTCCATGAGGTCACGAATCATAGAATCAAAGAGTTGGAAGAGACCTCATGGGCCATCCAGTCCAACCCCCTGCCAAGAAGCAGAAATGTTGCATTCAAATCACCCCTGACAGATGGCCATCCAGCCTCTGTTTAAAAGCTTCCAAAGAAGGAGCCTCCACCACACTCCGGGGCAGATAGTTCCACTGCTGAATAGCTTTCACAGTCAGAAAGTTCTTCCTCGTGTTCAGATGGAATCTCCTCTCTTGTAGTTTGAAGCCATTGTTCCGGTCCTAGTCTCCAAGGAAGCAGAAAACAAGCTTGCTCCCTCCTCCCTGTGGCTTCCTCTCACATATTTATACATGGCTATCAAATCTCCTCTCAGCCTTCTCTTCTTCAGGCTAAACATGCCCGGCTCCTTAAGCCACTCCTCATAGGGCTTGTACTCCAGACCCTAGATCATTTCCGAAGAGTCGGAAATGATTGAATGAACAACAACAAAAGCACAATTCCCACTATTAGACTTGATTAGAAAAAAGTTAGTGAATGAATAGGATTTATCTGTGTTAAAGTATGTCTTGTAAGTTCATACTATGGTTCTCTCATGGACTGGATCTATACCGCCACCAAAGAAGGTGGTTAGAATGGCCTGTATGGTCAGTGTAGACTCGTGTAATTCACTTCAAACGGCATTATAGGGGTCTACCCTAGCCATATAATGAAGTCTATTTAGGACTAACCCATAGGATTCTGGCTGATATTCTTCCTTCTTTCCTTCCTATAGTACTGCACAATGAACATATAAAACAGCCTTAGTTTTCTTACATAGATTATTCTTTTTCCCCACATTGTGTTTTGAGGATTTCATTCTTAAAGAAGAGGAAAAAAAGGAAACAGTAAATAAGGCATTTTCTTCTACTACAAAAAGGTCTTCAAAAACTAAGAGTTTCAGATTTATCCTGTGTAAATTGTACATGCAGATTTTTCTCTACAGAAAACGTGAAATTTGGGGGGGGGGGCAGGAAACAGCTTTTCCTATACATGTAATAGCATTTCCTGAATGGAGAATAATATTTTTTGTATTAAAAATTCTGCATTCTGCTCAAAGAAATGTTTTTTAGGGATTCTTGATGCTCAAGAAAAGTTATTGATCACTGTTTGAATATTTTCAAATATTTGTAGAATTTGATTTATCTCTGATTCTGAGGGACTACTTTTTTCTCTTTAAAGGGGAAGTGTATGAAAGTCATTATAGAGGCAGAGGAAAGAAAAAGGAATATCTTCCTTCTGAAGCCATCCCATCCACTGATACTATATGTAAGAAATGGTCTCCCTGATGCTTTACTTATACTGGATATGTCGATTTCATTAATCCTGTTTTGGCCCCTGGATTTCCTGATTATTGGAAATGTAGACATTGGTGATATGTCTTATTTAAGAAACCAAGGCTGAAATCCTGCTATTAGTCTTGATAAGAAAAGGGCAGTAAACAAATTGGATTTACCTGTGTTGACTCACCTCTTATTAGTTAATACGGTGGTTCAGTGATAGACTACCAACAATGTAGTTTAAATTACATTATATGGTCACTGTAGACCCATGCAATGCAGTTCAAACTGCAGTATGTGGATCAATAGTGACCATATATAACAGCCATTTATTTCTTCCACAGATGTCCCTATCCCACTCCCCCCTCCAATTGTTGTCTTAGGGCTTCATTAAAAAAAGAAAGAAAAGCAATTAAGGGGTTTTCCTCCTACTTCAAAATGTGTTCAAATACTGTATGTTTCGGATTGATCCTGTGCAAAACTGACACATAGTTTTTTGTGTGTGTCACAAGCAACTTGAGAAACTGCAAGTTGCTTCTGGTGTGAGAGAATTGGCTGTCTGCAAGGACGTTGCCCGTGGGATGCCCAGATGTTTTGATGTTTTACCATCCTTGTGTGAGGCTACTCTCATGTCCTTGCATAGGGAGATGGAGCTGACAGAGGGAGCTCATCCACACTCTCCTGAGATTTGAACTTGCGACCTGTTGGTCTTCAGTCCTGCTGGCACAAGGATTTAACCCATTGTGCTACCAGGGGTTCTTGACACATAGTTAGGATCATAGAATAATAGTAACAATAGTAGTAGTAGTAATAATAGTAATAATAACAACAACAGAATAATAATAATAATTTTTGTTGGGACAAAAATTGCAGTTTTCTATGGGGGAGATGGGAACTATTATTCTATGACACATAGTTAGAATCATAGAATCATAGAATCAAAGAGTTGGAAGAGACCTCATGGGCCATCCAGTCCAACCCCCTGCCAAGAAGCAGGAATATTGCATTCAAATCACCCCTGACAGATGGCCATCCAGCCTCTGTTTAAAAGCTTCCAAAGAAGGAGCCTCCACCACACTCCGGGGCAGAGAGTTCCACTGCTGAACGGCTCTCACAGTCAGGAAGTTCTTCCTCATGTTCAGATGGAATCTCCTCTCTTGTAGTTTTAAGCCATTGTTCCGCGTCCTAGTCTCCAAAGAAGCAGAAAACAAGCTTGCTCCCTCCTCCCTGTGGCTTCCTCTTACATATTTATACATGGCTATCATATCTCCTTTCAACCTTCTCTTCTTCAGGATAAACATGCCCAGCTCCTTAAGCCGCTCCTCATAGGGCTTGTTTTCCAGACCCTTGATCATTTTAGTCGCCCTCCTCTGGACACATTCCAGCTTGTCAATATCTCTCTTGAATTGTGGTGCCCAGAATTGGACACAATATTCCAGGTGTGGTCTAACCAAAGCAGAATAGAGCATGGAGAGCATTACTTTCTTGGACCTAGACACTATGCTCCTAGTGATGCAGGCCAAAATCCCATTGGCTTTTTTTTGCCGCCACATCACATTGATGGCTCATGTTTAACTTGTTGTCCATGAGGACTCCAAGATCTTTTTCACAGTTAGGATCATAGAGTAATAATTCCCCTCTCCCCCATAGAAAATTGCAATTTTTATCCTGACAAGAACATTTACCATACGTGTAATAGCGTTTTCTGGGTGGGAAATATTTCAGGATAAAAATTTCTGTTTCCTGTTAAACAAAATGCCTTTGTGCAGAATACATTCTGAGCCCTGAATATTTTCATCAATCAAAATCATTCTTGTCAGAGCTTTGTGATGCTTAAGAGAAGTATTATTGATCACTGTTTGAGAATTTTGAAATATTGGCTGAAATGTTTCCCTGTCTGATCTGGAGAGACTAAATTTTAATATTTTCTATTTAAAGGGAACGTCTATGGGACTCATCATAGAGACCGCGGAAATAGAGGTAAGAAATGATTCCCCTGTCGGAAGCTTTTCATATACTGGATATATGGAGCCCAATAATCCTATCTTGACCCCTGATTTCTCTGTTGTTAGAAATGGAGACATTGGTAATAATGTTGTTTTTGAGAAAGCATAGCACAATTCGCAGTATTAGACATGATTATAAACAAGTTAGTAAATTTATAGGATTTTCCTGAGTTGAAACACCTCTTGTTAGTTCATACTATGGTTCTGTCATGGACTAAATCTACAATCCTGCCACATAAGATAGGGTGAATGTCATGTATGATCAGTGTGGGCCCATGTAATTCACTACAATGTAGTTCAAACTGCATTATTTATTATTTATTTGTTTACGACATTTATATGCCGCCCTTCTCACCTCGAAGGGAACTCATTATAGGGGTCTACAGTCCTATAATTGTACCAAATTTCTTTTCTAACTCTTCATTGGGCATGTTCAAAGGATACATTTGTGGTGTCATTACAAAGTTCGTATTTAGCATATTTTCAGGATCTCCTTTCCAATAATTGCTTACTTTACTTCATGTCCACCACATGTGATAAAATGTGCCTTTTTGTTATTTATTTATTTGAAATATTGATATTCTGCCCTTCTCACCCCAAAAGGTATCAAGGCGGAGCACAATAAATATATGGCATGCATTCCATGCTGGAGCATAAAATAACTATAAACAAGCAGTAAATTCAGTTACATCTGCTTTAAAATCAGTTGTTTAAAACCACCTCAAAATACCATGATGGGTTTGGGTAGTAGAGTGGGTTTTCTATTATTGCCTTATTGCACTGTTCCAAAGGCTTGGTCCCACAGCGAGATCTTTACCATCTTTCTGAAGGACAGGAGGGAAGGGGCTGATCTAATCTTGCTAGGATTAGAGTGGGGGACAACCACTGAGAAGGCCCTGTTTCTCCTCCCTGCCAAATGCACCTGTGAGGGTGGCAGGACCAAGAGCAGGGCTTCCCCAGAAGAGCCTAGTCTCCACGGTGGTTCATAAAGGTAAGCTGGGCCTGGGCCATTTAGGGCTTTATAGGCCAAAGCCAGCACTTTGAATTGTGCCCAGTAGCAAACATGCAGTCAGTAAGCTGATGTAACATGGGAGTTGTGAGCTCCCAAGATGCCACCTAGATGCCTCTCGTTGGACTATTTGAAGCTTCCAAACAGTCTTCAAAGACAACTCCACATAGAGGACATTGCAGTAGTCTATCCTGGATGTGGTACCCCGGTGGCGCAATGGGTAAAATCCTTGTGCTGGCAGGACTGAAGACCAACAGGTCAGAGTTTCGAATCTGGGGAGAGTATAGATGAGCTCCCTCTGTCTGCTCCAGCTCCCACATGAAAGAAGTCTCCCACAAGGATGGTAAAACATCAAAACATTCAGACATTCCCTGGGCAATGTTCCTCATGTTCAGATGGAATCTCCTCTCTTGTAGTTTGAAGCCATTGTTCCGCATCCTAGTCTCCAGGGAAGCAGAAAACAAGCTTGCTCCCTCCTCCTTGTGGCTTCCTCTCACATATTTATACATGGCTATCATATCCCCTCTCAGCCTTCTCTTCTTCAGGCTAAACATGCCCAGCTCCTTAAGCCGCTCTTCATAGGGCTTGTTCTCCAGACCTTTTATCATTTTAGTCGCTCTCCTCTGGACACATTCCAGCTTGTCAATATCTCTCTTGAATTGTGGTGCCCAGAACTGGACACAATATTCCAGATGTGGTCTAACCAAAACAGAATAGCTGAAGTGGCTGAGTCTGACTTCCTAAGGTATAGGAGCAACTGGCACACAAGATTTAATTGTGCGAAAGATCCCCTAGCCACAGCCGCAACCTGAGCTCCCAGGCTCAACGATGAGTCCAGGACTCCCAAGCTGTGAACCTGCGCCTTCAAGGGGAGTGTAACCCCATCCAGCACAGGGTGTAACCCTATACCCTGTTTGGCCTTCCTAAGTTCTGTTGTGTCTGGAAAAGGGACAAATTACATTTCTTCCTATTTGTCATACTCCCAAAGACTATGCCCCTGTGGAGGAAAAGAAATAGAGACAATAAAACACATTTTATTGCAGTGCCACTACTACACAGTGCAACGTAGCCAACTTTTATATCCAGTCCTGACCCACATGACTACCCATCCCCCCAGAGGATTGTTAGATATCTTATAGAGGACAAGTGCCATAGGGTGACTCTCATAGTGGCAAAATTCCTTGCAGTGGCAACAAGGCTGAGAAAGCAAATAATCAACCATGTAGATGTATTTTGTACAACGGACCTCTCTTGCTTACTTTCAACAATTGCTTACTTTACTGCATGTCTATCATGTAGCTATGCTCCAGAAGTCCTTTCAGCTCAAGAAAAGTGTTATTTATCACAGTTTGAGTATTTTCATATATTGGCTAAAAGGGTTTCATCTCTGATCTTGAAAAACTAAATTTTAATATTTTCTCTTTAAAGAGAAAGCACGCAGAACTCATAATAGAGACAGAGGGAAGGAAAAACAACACTCTATTTATGAGACTTTGTTATCCACCTATAATCCAGGTAAGACACATTCTCCTTGATTTAAGCTTTTCATATACTGGATAATAGGTTTGTGTAAAAATGTCAAAAGTGTTGTAAGTCATATTAACATTTGTGAAATCTGTATTTCTGAAGTGATATCTGACTTGTTAGCATGGCCTGTGCCTAAAACTTTAGAATTATACTTCACCAATACTTTTTTTGTTTTAACTTTTTAATGCTAGGAAGCATCCCAAAGTCAGCTTCATATTTATGGCAAGCAGGCAAAAATTTATTTATTTATTTTGGGTACTTTTACCCCGCCCTTCTCAACCTCCGAGGGAGGACTCAGGGTGGCTTACAAAAAAGGCACAATTCGATGCCTGTACAAAGATTACACATAATATACAAAACCATAGTTAAAAGCAATTATCACAGTTAAAACAATCAAACAACCAGTACATAACACATCATGTAAAACTATTCTCGTGCTCAGCGTTTCGTCTTTCAGAGTTCCATAGTTCTAATCCATTAATCATTTCCTAATCATCGTCAAAGTTCTTTCTTTATCTGCCCGATTGTCCGAATGCCTGGTCCCAAATCCATGTTTTCAGTTTTTTCCTAAAGGAAAGGAGTGATGTTGCTGATCTAATTTCCACGGGGAGTGAATTCCACAGGCGGGGGGCCACCACTGAGAAGGCACTGCTCCTCATCTCCGCCAACCTCACTTGTGATAAAGGTGGGGTCGAGAGCAGGGCCTCCCAGGAAGATCTTAGACTCTGGGGTGGGACTTAAAGGGAGATCCGTTCGGACAGATACACTGGGCCAGACCGTATAGGGTTTTGTAGCTCAAAACCAGCACTTTGAATTGTGCTCAGAACTGAATCGGCAGCCAGTGGAGCTGACACAACAGGGGGGTGGTATGCTCCCTGTATGAAGCCCCGGTGAGCAGTCTGGCTGCATCCCGCTGGACTAGTTGGAGTTTCCAAGCAGTCTTCAAAGGCAACCCCACGTAGAGTGCGTTGCAGTAATCTAATCTAATCGCTTCCATTCCCCTTTAACTCAATGGCCTCTTGCCATTAGAAGAGGGAAAACGGAGGAACCAGCTTTCTCTGGGAAAGAATGAAGAGAACTCTGGAAAATGTAGTTTGGGAAGGTGAGGAACGCTATTCTAGAGAATTCAAAAGGCCTTGCCCTAAACTACTTTCCCCAGAATTCTGATTACATCAGAAAGCCCTAATCAGGAGATTTGTCCCTCCATAGAAGGAGCCAACCAGAGTTCCAATTAACGGCTGAATCTGCAAAGAGGA
The DNA here is from genome assembly GCF_025583915.1 of Anolis sagrei ordinatus. Classification (NCBI taxonomy): domain Eukaryota; kingdom Metazoa; phylum Chordata; class Lepidosauria; order Squamata; family Anolidae; genus Anolis; species Anolis sagrei. Next base: position 343,544,160 of record NW_026844366.1, read on the forward strand.
GGCTGTCTGATACTTCTAGTAAATAATAATAATAATAATAATAATAATAATAATAATAATAATAATAATAATTTTATTTATTTAAATCAGTGCTGGGCTGGGAAGTAATACCTAAATGGGGTCCCTTCCAACTCAGTAGGGGAAACATATTAATTCGTTTGGAGCAGTGTCCCCGTGTGTTTTGGCCTACAACACACTGAAATCTCAGCCAGTTTTCCAGCTGTTAGAATTTCTGGAAGTTGAAGGCCAAAACATCTGAGGACCCACAGGTTGAGAACCACTGGTTTAGAGGGAAGACAAGCGGACAAATGTCAGCGTGTTGGAAGAAGCAAAGAACACCAGCATTGAAGTGATGGTCCTCCACCATCAACTCCGCTGGACTGGCCATGTTGTCTGGATGCCTGACCACTGTCTCCCAAAGCAGTTGCTCTATTCCGAACTCAAGAATGGAAAACAAAATGTTGGAGGACAGGAAAAGAGATTTAAGGATGCGCTCAAAGCCAACCCCAAAAACTCTGGCATAGACACAGAACTGGGAAGCCCTGGCCCTTGAGCGCCCCAGTTGGAGGTCAGCTGTGACCAGCAGTGCTGTAGAATTTGAAGAGGCATGAATGGAGGATGAAAGAGAGAAATGTGCCAAGAGGAAGGCGTGTCTATATTTGAAGGCACAAAGTCTTCCTCTGGTGCCAAAGTACTGGTTTGAAGGCGCTTGAGACTCCTCAACGTCATCCAGGAAGATCTGGGCATGAAGTGTGAGTCTCAAGAAGAGAAGGCTGAGAGGGGATATGATAGCCATGTATAAATATGTGAGAGGAAGCCACAGGGAGGAGGGAGCAAGCTTGTTTTCTGCTTCCCTGGAGACTAGGACATGGAACAATGACTTCAAACTACAAGAGAGGAGATTCCACCTGAACATGAGGAAGAACTTCCTGACTGTGAGAGCCGTTCAGCAGTGGAACTCTCTGCCCCGGAGTGTGGTGGAGGCTCCTTCTTTGGAAGCTTTTAAACAGAGGCTGGATGGCCATCTGTCAGGGGTGATTTGAATGCAATATTCCTGCTTCTTGGCAGGGGGTTGGACTGGATGGCCCATGAGGTCTCTTCCAACTCTTTGATTCTATGATTCTATGATTCTAAGCGTAAAAACCTGAGAATTGGTGATGATAGATAGCTTAAACAAGGGCTTTAGAGCCAAGTCTTTCTCACGTCCGTCTATAATTTGTCTGATGGTAGAATGAAGAAGGAAACACTGCCCTCCTCTTCTTGGAAGAGGTGGGGCCAAACAATTGAGCTGAGGGAGCAATTCAAGTGGTGCAAACAACATTGATTGACAACTATAAATAACCAATCAATCCAACTATACATTTACAGAGAAAACAGACAAGTTGGGGCATGTTACACAGTTTAAACCTTTGCGAATTAAAGTTCTACATATATGTGGCGCCACTTGCGCCATTACAACATTTCTTCATATATGTCATTTACTAAGATGATGATGATGTTATGGTGGATTTCTCAGTGACAAGTAATGTAGAAAATAATGAAGGATGGGTGTTTGAACACTATTGTTTTCTTTTAGTTGAAGATTTCCCCAAAAGCACCAGCTCAAAGAAATGTCGATGCAAACGATTCTGTTCATCCAAGGAATATGCAGACTCAGCATGCACCCATGGTTATCTCCACTGCTGTAAAATCAGAGGTAGATATCTCTATGATTGATATTGCAGAAGCACACAGGGGAGTCAATGGGTGAAATTACAAAATTAAATGCACTGGATGCAAGAAGACAGAACTATCAGGAAGTCCAATGAGCTCTGGAATTTCACTAGATGGATAACAACTCACCCATTTTGAGGAGAAGGGTGAGGAAAAAAGAAAAAAAGATACATGGCAGGACCTTTAAGACTACGTACTTTGTATTTTCACATGGTTTACTGGGAACTCAAACTACTGAATTGAATTCTATATGTTCACAAATTCCAATCTGTTAGCAATGATATGAACAAAGATAATGGCATTGTGTCTTTGGGATTTCAGATGCTCAAAAAATTATTTATCACTGAATATTTTCCAATATTTGCAAAAAGGTAATTTATCTCTTCTTCTGAGGTTACATTTTATTTTTTTTCTATTTAAAGGGGCAGTGCATGGAACTCAGTATAGCGGTAGAGGAAAGAAAAAGGAATATCGCAATTTACATTCTGTGGTTCTCACATCCACTGATTCTCTAGGTAAAAAATGGTTTCCCTGATGCAAACTTGTCTTATTTATTTAAACTTATATGCCGCCACTCCCCTGGGGCTCAGAGGGATAGAATTTGAAGATATGTGTATTTGATTAATCCTGTACTGGCCCCTGGGTTTCCCAATTATTGGAAATGTAGATATTGGAGATATGTCTTGTTTAAGAAACTAAGGCTGAAATTCTGCTTTTAATCTTGATAAGAAAAGAGAAGTAAATGGTTTAGATTTACCTATGTTGACTCACCTCTTATTAGTTAATATTCTGGTTCAGTGATAGACTGGATCTACACTGCCAAACAAAATGATATTATATGTATTGTCGAAGGCTTTCATGGCTGGAATCACTAGGTTCTTGTGGGTTTTTTCGGGCTATAGGCCCATGTTCTAGAGGCATTTCTCCTGACGTTTCGCCTGCATCTATGGCAAGCATCCTCAGAGGTAGTGAGGTCTGTTGGAATTAGGACAATGGGTTTATATATCTGTGGAATGGCTGAGGTGGGGCAAGGAGCTCTCCTCTGCTGGAGCTAGGTTGAATGTTTCAACTGACCACCTTCATTAGCATTTGAAGGCCTGGCTGAGCCTGTGAATATCTTTTGTTGAGAGGTGTTAAGGTGTGCCTGGTTGTTTCTTCTCTGCTGTTTTGCTGTTGTAATTTTAGAGTTTTTTAAATACTGGTAGCCAGATTTTGTTCATTTTCATGGTCTCCTCCTTTCTGTTGAAGTTGTCCACATGCTTGTGGATTTCAATGGCTTCTCTGTGTAGTCTGACCCACAAGAACTCAGAAGAACCTAGATATTATATGGTCAGTGTACACCCATGTAATGCAGTTCCAACTGCAGTATGTGGGCCAATACTGGCCATATAAAACAGCCATATATTTATTCCACTAATGTCCTTATCCCCCCCCCCAATTCTGGTTTGACGGTTTCATTAAACAAACTGAAAAGCAATCAAGGGGTTTCCCCCCTACTTCAAAATATGTTCAAATACTCCATGTTTCAGATTGATCCTGTGCAAAATTGACATAGTTAGAATAATAGAATCATAGTTCCACTCTCCCCCATGGAAAATTGCAGTTTTTGTCCCAACAAGAACATTTCCCAACATGTAATAGCATTTTCTGCACAGAAAATATTTTCGGATAGAAATTTCTGTTTTCTGTTTTCTGTTAAACAAAATGTATGGCCTTTGTGCAGAATACATCCTGAGCCCTGAATATTTTCATCCATCAAAATCATTCCTGTTAGAGCTTTGTGACTCTCAAGAAAAATGTTTTTGATCACTGTTTCAGAATTTTTAAATATTGGCTGAAAGGTATCCCTCTCTGATCTGGAGAGACTAAATTTTAATATTTTCTCTTGAAAGGGAAAGTATATGGGACTCACCATAGAGACAGAGGAAATAAAAAACATCATCCTTATGAGGCTTTCTCACCCACCTATAATCGAGGTAAGAAATTGTCCCACTGACTGAAGCCTTTCTGATACTGGATATATGGAACCAAATAATCCTGTCTTGATCCTTGGATTTCTCTATTGTTGGAAATGTAGATATTGGTGATATTGTAGTTTTTAAGAAACCATAGCACAATTCCCACTATTAGACATTATTAGAAATGAGTTAGTGAATGAATAGGATATATCTTTGTTGAAGCACCTCTTGTTAGTTAATACAATGGTTCTGACCTTTGAGCAGAATATATCCTGAACCCTGAATATTTTCATCCATCAAAATTATTCTTGTCAGAGCTTTCTGGTGCTCAAGAAAAGTGTTATTGATCACTGTTTGAGTATTTTCAAATATTGCCTAAAAGATTTCCCTCTCTGATCTGGAGAGACTAAATTTTAATATTTTCTCTTGAAAGGGAAAGTATATGGGACTCATCATAGAGACAGAGGAAATAAAAAACATCATCCTTATGAGGCTTTCTCACCCACCTATAATCGAGGTAAGAAATTGTCCCACTGACTGAAGCTTTTCATATACTGGATATATGGAACCAAATAATCCTGTCTTGATCCTTGGATTTCTCTATTGTTGGAAATGTAGACATTGGTGATAATGTTGTTTTTAAGAAACCATAGCATAATTCCCTCTATTAGACAGGATTAGAAATGAGTTAGTGAATGAATAGGATTTACATGTGTTGAAGCACCTCTTGTTAGTTAATACTATAGTTCTGGCCTTTGAGCAGAATATATCCTGAGCCCTGAATATTTTCATCCATCAAAACTATTCTTGTCAGAGCTTTCCGATGCTCAAGAAAAGTGTTATTGATCACTGTTTGAGTATTTTCAAATATTGCCTAAAAGATTTCTATCTCTGATCTTGAGAGACTAAATTTTAATATTTTCTCTTTAAAGAGAAAGCACACAGAACTCACAATAGAGACAGAGGAAAGAAAAAGCATCATTCTACTTATGAGACTTTGTCATCCACCTATAATCCAGGTAAGAAACATTCCCCATGATTTATGCTTTTCATAAACTTGTGTAAAAATGTCAAAAGTGTTGTAAGTCGTATTAAATTTTGTTAAATCTGTACTTCTGAAGTGATATCTGACTTGTGAGTGTGGCCTGTGTCTAAAACTTTAGAATGAAAACTTCACCTATCCTTTTTCGTTTTAATTTTGTAATGCTGGGAAGCCTCCCAAAGTCAGCTTCATATTTATGGAAAGCAGCCAAATAGACTTCCATTTATACTCCTTACATGGGGACATGAGAGTAGCCTCCCACAAAGATGGTAAAACATCAAAACACCCGGGCGTCCCCCGGGCAACATCCTTACAGACTGCCCATTCTCTCACACCAGAAGTGACATGCAGTTTCTCAAGTCACTCCTGATACACACATACAAAAAAAACCAACAACACCCATCCTGAATGTAACAAGAGTGTGGACCACTGCGGCTGAGTCTGATCTCCCAAAGTACAGGAGCAACTGGCACAAAAGTTTTAAATGTGTGAACGTCCCCCTAACCACCGCCGCAACCTAAGGTCTCAGGAGTCCAGGAGGATTCCCAAGCTGTGAATTTGCACCTTCAAGGGGAGTGTAACCAGAGGCGGCCCTAGGTAATTTTCAACAGTAAGCAAATAGTATTTTGGCACCCCCCCCCCCGCCAACCAATCACTGATATATAGTTTTTGTTCGTCGTGGGAGTTCTGTGTCCCATATTTGGTTCAATTCCATCATTGGTTGAGTTCAGAATGCTCTTTGATTGTAGGGGAACTATACATCCCAATAACTACAACTCGCATATGTCAAGGTCTATTTTCCCCCAAGAGCTCCTCAAGAGCGCTCCTGGGCAAAATCAACTATACTGCAAATGCTTACTTTGTGTAATGGGTTGAGCTGCCCCTGAGTGTAACCCCATCCAGCACAGGATGTAACCCTATGCCCTGTTCAGCTTTCCTACGCTCTGTTGTGTCCATAAAAGGTACAAATTTCATTTTTTCCTATTTGTCATTTACGAAGATAATGATGATGATATGGTGGATTTCTCAGTGACAAATAATGTAGAAAATAATGAACTTGACTGTTTGAACTTGACTGTTTTGTTTTTGTTAAAGATTTTCCCAAAAGCACCAGCACAAGGAAATGTCGATGCAAACGATTCTGCTCATCCAATGAATATGCAGACTCCGCATGCACTCATGGTTATCTCCACTGTTGTAAAATCAGAGGTAAATATCTCTATGATATATATTGCAGAAGCACACAGGGGAATCAATGGGTGAAATTACAAAATAAAATGCACTGGATGCAAGAAGACAGAACTATCAGAAAGCCCAATGAGCTCTGGAATTTCACTAGATGGATAACACCCATTTTGAGGGAAAGAGTGAGGAAAAAAGAAAAAAGTTACATGGTAGCACCTTTAAGACTAAGTGGTTTGTATTTTCATGTGGGTTACTGGGAATTCAAACTACTGAATTCTATATGTTCACAAATTCTAATCCGTTAGCAGTGGTATGAACAAAGATAATGGCATTGTGTCTTAGACACAAAGGCACACTACACAAATTGTATACAAGAGTCTCTACTTCACACATAATAAGAGGAGCCTTCTTGGAGAATTTTGAACCCTGGAAAATTAATTTTTGGCAGATTTATTCCTTTCACATATCAGCTCTAAGTGACTATATAAATCAAAACGTAATGTTCATTTGTGGGATTAACATTACTCAAAAACCACTGGACCAATTGACACCAAATTTAGACACAATACACCTTTCAGGACAACAAATGACAATCATAGAATCATAGAATCAAAGAGTTGGAAGAGACCTCATGGACCATCCAGTCCAACCCCCTGCCAAGAAGCAGGAATATTGCATTCAAATCACCCCTGACAGATGGGCATCTAGTCTCTGTTTAAAAGCTTCCAATGAAGGAGCCTCCACCACACTCCGGGGCAGAGAGTTCCACTGCTGAACGGCTCTCACAGTCAGGAAGTTCTTCCTTATGTTCAGATGGAATCTCCTTTCTTGTCGTTTGAAGCCATTGTTCTGTGTCCTAGTCTCCAAGGAAGCAGAAAACAAGCTTGCTCCCTCCTCCCTGTGGCTTCTTCTCACATATTTATACATGGCTATCATATCCCCTCTCAGCCTTCTCTTCTTCAGGCTAAACATGCCCAGCTCCTTAAGCCGCTCCTCATAGGGCTTGTTCTCCAGACCTTTTATCATTTTAGTCGCTCTCCTCTGGACACATTCCAGCTTGTCAATATCTCTCTTGAATTGTGGTGCCCAGAATTGGACACAATATTCCAGGTGTGGTCTAACCAAAGTGGAATAGAGGGGTAGCATTACTTCCCTAGATCTTGACACTATACTCCTATTGATACATTAAAACGCATGCACAAAACCACATATATACACATATACATAGACATACACACAAAACACAAACACACAGACTGGGCCACAGCAACGCATGGCAGGGGGTGGCTAGCTGTTAATATCGGAAAGACTTGTATAATTTCACCCAGATCATTGAAAATTTGGGGCAAGGGACATTGGTGATAATGGTGTTGGCTCCTGGATATCTCTGTTGTTGAAAATGTAGACATTGGTGATGATATTGTATTTAAGAAACCATAGCACAATTCCCACTATTAGAGGTGATTAGAAATGAGTTCGTGGATGAATAGGATTTACCTGTGGTGAAACACCTCTTGTTAGTTAATACTATGGTTCTGGCCTTTGAGCAGAATATATCCTGAGCCCTGAATATTTTCATCCATCAAAATCATTCTTGTCAGAGCTTCCCGATGCTCAAGAAAAGTGTTATTGAGCACTCTGAGTATTTTCAAATATTGGCTAAAAGGTTTCTGTTCCGTCTTCCAGGAGCTTGGCTTGCATTGCCCTTTAGTTGCTTGAGATAGCACCCCTTTGCTTTTTCCTCAGGGTTGCTGCAGTCTTAGCAGCACCCAGAAAGTTAATTATTAACAGAGGCTGGAAGCAAGCCTGCAAGCCTTTTTGCAGCTATTGGTTTAAAAAGTGTTGTTTTGGTCTAGGGACCGCCTTTTTTCCTGGGGATGAGATCTTCATTTTGGAAAGCCCCCCTGCTTTCTTTAGTATAGAAAAAGCCTCAGATGTGCTGGTGGCCAGCTAGGCAAGCTCAGACAAGCCATTGTGAGTACAAGTGAGATTGAGATTAGGGTCAAGGTTACCCTCTCGCCCTTGAAACTGGCATTGAGCTCAGATAGAGACAGACCTGCTCTTTCTAGAAGACAGTAGCTCATTGCTGGGGTAGGGAATATCTCTGGATTTCTCTGCCATTGAGAAAGGTTTCATTACTTCATCTCCAAAACTAATTTTGAGCTTAGATAGGGGAAGACCTGCTCTTTCTGAAAAATAAAAGGACAGGGTTAAGGTAAAAGATCCCAGGATTTTTTCTACAATTGGGGATAAGTTAACTTGGTAACAGGAGCCCCCGGTGGTGGCAGTGGGTTAAACCCCTGTGCCGGCAGGACTGAAGACCGACAGGTCACAGGTTCGAATCCGGGGAGAGGCGGATGAGCTCCCTCTATCAGCTCCAGCTCCTCATGCGAGGACATGAGAGAAGCCTCTCACAAGGATGATAAAAACATCAAATCATCCGGGTGTCCCCTGGGCAAAAGGTTTCTGTTCCATTTTCCAGGAGCTTGGTTTGCATTGCCCTTGTAGACGGCCAATTTTCTCACACCAGAAGTGACTTGCAGTTTCTCAAGTCGCTCCTGACACACAAAAACAACAACAACAAAATAACCTCGGTAACTGAAGGAAAAAGGAAAGAAATAACATCTATATGGTTTCCCAAATTGGCTGTTTGTGTTTGTAACTTCATCAAGCTGTGCCAAGTCTGCCAAGGACTTTGTAAAATAAATGTTCTGTTGATGTTCAATTCTTGACTGGCCTCAGTTGCTGAGAATCTGGAGCTTCAAAGAAAGGCACCCGCAGTTCGCCCAGATAAAGAGAGAAGCACATCTTAGTTTTAACTTTATAGTATCTGGGTGTGACGGCACAGTTTCCATCTCTGATCTTGAGGGACTAAATTTTAATATTTTTCTCTTTAAAGGGAAGGCACACAGAACTCACAATAGAGACAGAGGAAAGAAAAAACATCACTCTACTTATGAGACTTTGTCATCCACCTATAATCCAGGTAAGAAACATTCCCCTTGATTTATGCTTTTCATAAACTGGATATTAGGCTTGTGCAAAAATGTCAAAAGTGTTGTAAGTCGTATTAAAATTTGTTAAATCTGTACTTCTGAAGTGATATCTGACTTGTGAGTGTGGCCTGCGCCTAAAATATTGAATCACAACTTCACCAATCCTTTTTCATTTTAACTTTGTAATGCTGGAAATTTTGCTACTTTCGTTATGGTAATGAAATGTTTCACTGACTATACTTTAGAAACACTTTAGAAACTAAACGGTGTTGTTGTTGTTGTTCATTCGTTCAGTCGTCTCCGACTCTTCGTGACCTCATGGACCAGCCCACACCAGAGCTCCCTGTCGGCCGTTACCACCCCCAGCTCGCTCAAGGTCAGTCCAGTCACTTCAAGGATGCCATCCATCCATCTTGCCCTTGGTCGGCCCCTCTTCCTTTTGCCTTCCACTTTCCCCATCATAATTGTCTTCTCTAGGCTTTCCTGTCTCCTCATGATGTGGCCAAAGTACTTCAACTTTGTCTCAACTTAACGGTAGTGCCCCCAAATTTATTAATGACTTTTGAAACTTTTTTTAATTGATTGCACATACCAAAAAGGCTTCCATTCCAGCTCCCCACATGGGAACGTGAGAGAAGCCTCCCACAAGGATGGTAAAACATCAAAACATCCAGGCATCCCCTGGGCAATGTCCTTGCAGACTGCCCATTCTCTCACACTAGAAGCAATTTTCTCAAGTCACTCCTGACACACACACACACAAATCCTGAATGTAAACAAGAGTGTGGACCACTGTGGCTTAGTCTGACTTCCCAAGGTACAGGTTCAACTGGCACACAAATTTTAATTGTGCAAAAGCCTGGCTAGCCACCGCCACAACCTGAGGTCCCAGTCTCAGCGATGAGTCCAGGAGGACTCCCAAGCTGCAAACCTGTGCCTTCAAAGGGAGTGTAACTCCATCCAGCACAGTGTCAAGACCCAGAAGCCTCAGTAAAGCCAAACACAAAGGAAAAGGTTCAAACACAGTTTTATGGCACAAAAAGAAGTCTGTTAAGCACTTAAATTCAGTGCAGTAAGCTCTGGCAGTAAATTGGCATCAAAAACGAGATGATACGAGTAACTCAAATATAACCCGGATTATACCGCTGTTTAATCTGGGTTAACAAAAATGTTCAGCAATCTGCTCCAAAATTCACACAGTTCAAAAGCACAAGAACATGAGGCACAAAATGAAGTCCAAAAAACGTTGCAAGGTCAAAACACAAAGTTAACAAGTTGTTTAAGTCCAGATAGCAAAAGTGTGGTCAAACCAGTCCAAAGTCAAGCCGTTGAGTTGAGGTAAACACAGGAACGCAGGAACACAGGAACGCAGGGACACAGGAATCTGTAGTCCAAGGACCCAAGCTCGAGAGTTGGCAGTCACAAAGATTCACATCCCAAAAGAGACACTTTGCCTTCTGCAAAGAGCCATACAATCAAAACCCACTTTTATCCCCACCCTTTCCTCATCGCTCTCAGCTGAACCCGAGCGCCTATCCCTCCACCTCTGCCAGCATCTGTCAAGACTTAGGTCTTGCCAAGTGCTCCCCGGTTGCCAATCCCCTGTGAACCCCTCAAATTCATCACTGGAGGTGGGTTGGTTACACATGTCCCTAATCTCCTGAACACGGGTCCAATCCAGCTCATCCTCCTCCCCCATATCACTCCCAGACCCATCACTCCTTTCAAATCCCATGAAGTTCTCATCCTCTATAGGAGCGCTAAGTATTTCACGAATACGCTTCCTTTGAAGCTCTTCATTGGACTCTTGATCGCGAGTAGCCCACTTTACTCCCCTGCTCTCCTCCCCATCCCCCATTTCGCAATCGGAGAAGCCCTCAAACATCTCAGAATCACTTGGAGCCATGATTATCTCCCTAATCCGTTTTTGCTGCTGTTTCTCCTCCAACACCTGCGCAGACCTCTTCTCCCTTTTACCAGTAGTAGTAACGTTACCATCATGCTGAACTACAACACTCAGGCTGTAATCTTATAACCTTCTTGGCTTTCTTAAGCTCTGTTGTGTCTGTAAAAGGGACAAATATATTTCATATATTTATATCCTGCCCTTCTCCCCACAAGGGGGACTCAGAGCGGCCTCACATGAGCATCAGAGGATGCTAACAGCATAAATGCCATAAAAACTATAATTCACAATAACATCATTTTAAAACATTATACAACATCATCAGTAATATTTAACAATAAATTAATAGATTAACGTGCTAGTAAAACCAAGCCGAGGTGGGAGAATCCATATCGCAAAATCCAAATTTCCTTTTCCTGTTGCTGCTGGCCTCTAATCAAATGCCTGGCTTCAGAGCCAGGTTTTCAGTTGTCTTCTAAAAGACAGGAGGGAGGTGGCCAACCTGATATCCTTAGGGAGAGAGTTCCACAGACGGGGGCCACTGCCGAGAAGGCCCTGTCTCTCGTCCCCACCAACCGCGTTTGTGAGAGTGGTGGGATCAAGAGCTGGGCCTCTCCTGATGATCTTAAGCTTCGTGATGGTTCATAGCAGGAGATACGTTCAGAGTGCATTTCTTCATATTTCTCATTTACGAAGATAATTATGATGTTATGGTGGATTTCTCAGTGACAAATAATATAGAAAATAATGAAGGATTGGTGTTTGAACACGACTGTTTTGTTTTTGTTGAAGATTACCCCAAAAGCACCAGCATAAAGAAATGTCGATGCAAACGATTCTGTTCATCCAATGAATATGCAGACTCCGCATGCACTCATGGTTATCTCCACTGCTGTAAAATCAGAGGTAAATATCTCTATGATTGATATTGCAGAAGCACACAGGGGAATCTATGGGTGAAGTTACAAAATTAAATGCACTGGATGCAAGAAGACAGAACTATCAGCAAGCCCAATGAGCTCTGGAATTTCACTAGATGGATAACAACTCACCTATTTTGAGGAGAAGGGTGAGGAAAAAAGAAAAAAGATACATGGTAGCACCTGTAAGACTAAGTGGTTTGTATTTTTAAGTGGGTTACTGGGGACTCAAATTGCTGAATTGAATTCTATATGTTCACAAATTCTAATCCATTAGCAGTGGTATGAACAAAGATAATGGCATTGTGTCTTTGACGCAAAGACACACTACACAAATTGTATAGAAGAGTCCTCTCTACTTCACACTTAATAACAAGAGCCTTCTTGGAGAATTTTGAACCCTGGAAAATTAATTTTTGGCAAACAGATTTATCCCTTTCACACATCAGCACTAAGTGACTATATACATAAAATTTAATGTTAGTTTGTGGGACTAACATAACTCAAAAACCACTGGACCAATTGACACCAAATTTGGACACAATACACATATCAGGCCAAGGAGTGACCATCACTCATCAAAACACTGAAAAACACAGCAGAAGAGACTTTAAAAGCAAAAACACCACATTACAACACATTCACAAAACCACATATAGCCCCCGGTGGCGCAGTGGGTTAAAGCACTGAGCTGCTGAGCTTGTTGATCGAAAGGTCGCAGGTTCAATTCCGGGGAGCGGCGTGAGCTTCCGCTGTCAGCCCTAGCTTCTGCCAACCTAGCAGTTCGAAAACATGCAAATGTGAGTAGATCAATAGGTACCGCTCCGGGGGGAAGGTAACGGTGCTCCATGCAGTCATGCCGGCCACATGACCTTGGAGGTGTCTACGGACAACGCTGGCTCTTCGGCTTAGAAATTGAGATGAGCACCACACCCCAGAGTCAGACATGACTGGACTTAATATCAGGGGACTACCTTTACCTTTACCTTTTTACACATGTACACATACATACACACACAAAACACAAACACACAGACTGGGCCACAGCAATGCATGGTAATTGTTAATATCTGAAAATCTTGTATAATTTCACCCAGACTGTTGAAAATTTGGGGCAAGGGACATAGGTGATAATGTTGTTTTTAAGAAACCATAGCATAATTTCCACTATTAGATGTAATTAGAAGTGAGTAGTTTGAGGGTTTCACTTAAAAAAACACCGGGAAAGCAATTAAGGGGTTTTCATTTCAGATTGAACTTGTGCAAAATTGACAAATAGTTAGCATTATAGACTCATAGTTCTCCCCTCCTGCATAGAAAATTGCATTTTTTGTCCCAACAAGAATATTTCCCATACAAGCAATAGCGATTTCTGCACAGAAAATATTTTTGTATAGAAATTTCTGTTTTCTCTTAAACAAAAATATTTGGCCTTTGTCCAGAATGCATCCCGAGCCCTGAACATTTTCATCCATCAAAATCATTCTTGTCAGAGTTTTGCGGTGCTCAAGAAAAATGTTATTGATCACTGAGTATTGCCAAATATTGGCTAAAAGGTTTCCATCTATGATCTGGGGAAACTAAATTTTAATATTTTTTTCTTTAAAGAGAAAGTGCATGGGACTCATCATAGAGACAGAGGAAATAAAAAACATCCTTCTCCTTATGAGTCTTTCACATCCACCTATAATCCAGGTAAGAAACATCCCTCTTGATGGAAGCTTTTCATATACTGGATATATGGAGCCCAATAAACCCGGCTTGCCCCCTGGATTTCTCTGTTGTTGGAATGTAGACATTGGTGATAATGTTGGTTCTAAGAAAGCATAGCACAGTTCCCATTATTAGACATGATTAGAAACAAGTTAGTGAATGTATAGGATGTTTTTGTGTTGAAACACCTCTTGTTAGTTCATACTATGGTTCTATCATGGACTGGATCTACACTGCCGCCAAATAAGGCAGTTTGAATGGCATGTATGGTCAGTGTAGAGCCCTGCAATTCACTTCAATGCAGTTCTGACTGTATGTAGGGATCTACACTAGCCAAATGATTTTTCCTTCCTTCCTTCCTTCCTTCCTTCCTTCCTACCTACCTACCTACCTACCTACCTATCATGCTATGCAATGGAGTTCAGTAGGGCTGGGTAACCACGGAAATTTTTTTTTCTAAACTCGATTCGTTTTTAGGGGGTTTTTGCGTTTCGTTTTTTAAAAGAATTCCGAAATTTTTCTTTAAAAAAGTTCGAAATATATGAAATTTCGGAAATTATGAAACAATTACGAAACAATTACGAATCGATTCGTTAATAGCGGACACGACTGCGCAATACGCTAAAAAAAGCTCCAAATGGGACAGGGGGGACTTCTGAACCTTCCCTCTCCCTCTGTTGTTGACTGTTGGTGTGATAATTTATTTTTTTATCACTAAGAAAACAAATAACAACTATAACACTTGCACCAGACATACGGAAGTAATAATGAAACAATTTCGAAATGATTTCGAAACAATTTCAAAACGATTTCGAAACAATTACGAAATGAATTGAAAAATTCGTTTCGATTTTTAGTTGCTCCTAAATGGTTCAATATCGGTTCGTAAGCTAATTTAAATATGAATCAATAACGAATTACGAAATTAACGAACAAAATCGCCCAGCCCTAGAGTTCAGACTGCACATTTAACATGTAAGACAGCCTTAGTTTTATTGCAGATTATTCTTTTCCCCAACATTGTGTTTTGAGCAAACCAAAACAGTTGTATTGCATTAAAAACAGACAAACAAACAAAACCGAAAGTTTGCAAGCTTGGCAGTTGATTAAATGTCCTTTGACCAGTATCTGGCCACTTGGAGTGCCTCTGGTGTTGCCACAAGAAGGTCCTCCATTGTGCATGTGGCGGGGCTCAGGTTGCATTGCAGCAGGTGGTCAGTGGTTTGCTCTTCTCCACACTCACATGTCGTGGATCCCACTTTGTAGCCCCATTTCTTATGGTTGGCTCTGCATCTCGTGGTGCCAGAGAGCAGTCTGTTCAGTGTTTTTTGAGTGCCCAGAAGGGAATCTCTCATTTGGTACCAGGGAGTCTCTCATTTGGTACCAGTAATTGATTGAGGTTCTGGGTTTGAGCCTGCCACTTTTGGACTCTTGCTTGCTGAGGTGTTCCAGTGAGTGTCTCTGTAGATCTTAGAAAACTATTTCTTGATTTAAGTCATTGGCCTGCTGGCTGATACCCAAACAGGGATGGGCCAGAGATGTCACTGCTACTCCCCGGCGGATGTCAGGTGGTGCAATACTGGCCAAAAAGTGTAATTTCTGGGTTGTTGTAGGTTTTTTCGGGCTATATGGCCATGTTCTGGAGGCATTCTCTTCTGACGTTTCGCCTGCATCTATGGCAAGCATCCTTAGAGGTAGTTAGGTCTGTTGGAACTAGGAAAATATATCTGTGGAAAAGACCAGGGTGGGTCAAGGAACTCTTGTCTGCTGGAGCTAGGTGTGAATGTTTCAACTGACCACCTTGATTAGCATTTGATAGCCTGGCAGTGCCTGGAGCAATCTTTTGTTGAGAGGTGATTAGATGTCCCTGATTGTTTTCCCTCTGCTGTTTTGCAGTTTTAATTTTAGAGTTTTTTAAATACTGGTAGCCAGATTTTGTTCATTTTCATGGTTTCCTCCTTTCTGTTGAAATTGTCCACATGCTTCTGGATTTCAATGGCTTCTCTGTGTAGTCTGACATGGTTGCTGTGAGAGTGGTCCAGCATTTCTGTGTTTTCAAATAATTTGCTGTGTCCAAGTTGGTTCATCAGGTGCTCTGCTATGGCTGATTTCTCTGGCTGAAGTAGTCTACAGTGCCTTTCATGTCCCTTGACTCGTGTTTGGGCAATGCTGCTGCGTTTGGTGGTCCCTATGTAGACTTGTCCACAGCTGCATGGTACACGGTACACTCCTGCAGAAGTGAGAGGATCCCTCTTGTCCTTTGCTGAACGTAGCATTTGTTGGATTTTCTTGGTGGGTCTGTAGATAGTTTGTATGTTGTGTTTCCTTATCAGCTTCCCTATGCGGTCAGTGCTTCCCTTGATGTATGGCAAGAACACTTTCCCTCTGGGTGGATCTTTGTCTTTACTCTCGTGGCTTGTTCTTGGTCTTGCAGCTCTTCTGATGTCTGAGGTGGAGTCTCCATTGGCCTGTAAAGCCCAGTTTAGGTGGTTCGGTTCATCTTGGAGGAGGTGGGGTTCGCAGATTCTTTTTGCACCGTCTGCCAAGGCTTTAATGGTGTTTCTTGATCACTGAGTATTGTCAAATATTGGCTAAAAGGTTTCATCTCTAATCTGGAGAGACTAAATTTTAAATATTTTCTCTTCAAAGGGAAAGTGCATGGGTCTCATCATAGAGACAGAGGAAATAAAAAACATCCTTCTCCTTATGAGTCTTTCACATCCTCCTATAATCCAGGTAAGAAACATCCCTCTTGATGGAAGCTTTTCATATACTGGGTATATGGAGCCCAATAATCCCGTCTTGCCCCCTGGATTTCTCTGTTGTTGGAATGTAGACATTGGTGATAATGTTGGTTTTAAGAAAGCATAGCACAGTTCCCATTATTAGACATGAATAGAAACAAGTTAGTGAATGTATAGAATGTACTTGTGTTGAAGCACCCCTTCAACACAAGGGGTGCTTGTTAGTTCATACCATGGTTCTGTCATGGACTGCAGTTATGGTCAGTCTAGAGCCTTGTAATTCACTTCAATGCAGTTCAGACTGTATGTAGGGATCTATACTAGCCAAATTATTTTCCCTCCCTCCCTTCCTTGCTATGCAATGGAGTTCAGACTGCACATGGAACATGTAAAACACCTTAGTTTTATTGCA
The DNA here is from genome assembly GCF_025583915.1 of Anolis sagrei ordinatus. Classification (NCBI taxonomy): domain Eukaryota; kingdom Metazoa; phylum Chordata; class Lepidosauria; order Squamata; family Anolidae; genus Anolis; species Anolis sagrei. The sequence goes on from NW_026844366.1 coordinate 343,560,749, forward strand.
GATTATTCTTTTCCCCAACATTGTGTTTTGAGTGAACCAGAACAGTTGTATTGCATTAAAAACAAGCAAACAAACAAAACATAAAGTTTGCAAACTTGGTATTCTATTTAATGTCCTTTGACCAGTAACTGGCCACTTGGAGTGCCTCTGGTGTTGCTTCAAGAAGGTCCTCCACTGTGCATGTGGCAAGGCTAAGACTGCATTGCAATAGGTGGTTTGTGGTTTGCTCTTCTCCACACTCGCATGTCGTGGATTCCCCTTTGTAGCCCCATTTCTTAAGGTTGGCTCTGCATATTGTGGTGCCAGAGCACAGTCTGTTCAGTGCCTTCCAAGTTGCCCGGTTTTTTGTGTGCCCAGAGGGGAGTCTCTCATTTGGTACCAGTCATTGATTGAGGTTCTGGGTTTGAGCCTGCCACTTTTGGGCTCTCGCTTGCTGAGGTGTTTCTACAAGTTTCTCTGTAGATCTTAGAAAACTATTTCTTGATTTAAGTCATTGGCATGCTGACTGATACCCAAACAGGGGATGGACCAGAGATGTCACTGCCTTGGTCCTTTCACTATTGGTTGCTACTCCCCAGCAGATGTCAGGTGGTGCAATACCGGCTAAACAGTGTAATTTCTCCATTTCATTCTTAAAGAAGAGAAAAAAAGGAAAAGAAAAAAAAGCAGTTAAAGAGTTTTCTTCCCACTTCAAAAAAATTGTTCAAGAACTAAGATTTCATTCTTAAAGAAGAGGGAAAAAAAACAATTAAGGAGTTTTTTTCCCACTTCAAAAAAGTGTTCAAGAACTAACCATTTCAGATTGATCCCATGTAAACATTGCATGTATAGTTTTCCCTGCAGAAAATGTGAATTTTAGGAGCCAGAAAACAGCTTTTCTTGTACATGTAAAAGCATTTTCTGAATGGAGAATAATATTTTTGTATTAAGAATGCTGGTTTTTGCTCAAAAAATGTCAGGGATTTCTGATGCTCAAGAAAAGCTATTTGCCACTGTTTGAGTATTTTCAAATATTTGCAGAAAGGTATTCTATCTCTGATTCTGAGAGATAAGATTTTTTTTTCTCTTTAAAGGGGAAGTGTATGGAACTCATTATAGAGGCAGAGGAAAGAAAAAGGAATATCACCGTTTTCCTTCTGAGGCTCTCCCATCCACTGATAATATATGTAAGAAATGTTCAACCCTGGTGCATGCTTTTATTAACCACCCCCCCCCCCCAATTGTGGTTTGAGAATTTCATTCTAGAAAGTGGGGGAAGAAAGAAAGAAAACATCTGCATATTTTGTTTTCATATTTGATCTTGAGAACTAAAATTGTATCCTCTCTCTTTAAAAGGGGAAATGCACAGAACTCATTGTACAGGCAGAGGAAATAAAAAGCAACATTCAGCATTTCCCATCCATCAATAGTTTATGTAAAATATGGTTTATTTATTTATTTGTGGTATTTGTATACCGCCCGTCTCAACCCCGAAGGGGACACAGGGTGGTTCACAATGTTGGAATGTATTGGTCTACCTGTTGCAAGCTTTTTGTATACTGAATGTATGGGTTCTAATAATCTTTTCTTAACTCCTGGGTTTGCATGTTGTTGGAAATGTAGACCTTGCGATGGTTATGCCACAGTCTGGATCTACATTGCTAAATAATGCAGTATATTATCTTTTCCAATATTTGCAAAATTTCTTGCCATCTCTAATTTTAAGAGGCTAAATTCTGACCTTTTTTGTTTAATGGGAAAGTGCACTGAATTCATGACAGAGTCAGAGGAAATACAAAGTGACATCAGTCTTTTCCTAGTGACCCTTTCCCACCCATCGATACTCAAGATGAGAAATGCTGTGGCGCAGTGGGTTAAACCCCTGTGCCGGCAGGACTGAAGGACCGACAGGTCGCAGGTTCGAATCCAGGGAGAGGCGGATGAGCTCCCTCTATCAGCTCCAGCTCCTCATGCGGGGACATGAGAGAAGCCTCCCACAAGGATGATAAAACATCAAATTATCTAGGTGTCCCCTGGGCAACGCCCTTGCAGACGGCCAATTCTCTCACACCAGAAGCGACTTGCAGTTTCTCAAGTCGTTCCTGACACGACAAAAAAAAAAAGTTGGAAAGTGTTGGGTCCAATGCTAGTTAACCTTTTTATATGATGAATATGATGGCTTCAATGACAAGGTGCCATTTTCTTCACCCTATGTACTGCTGTAAGAAGAGTAGATGACTTCTTCATTTTAGATGTTCCTTGTTTAATATTTTTGAGTGAACTTTTGAGGTTGCAAGCTTTTGAGTTCCTGAGATTTATTCTAATACGTACCTTTGTTAATTTCTCTTTAGTTCCACCGTCGTATCATGATTTCCCCAAAATACCTCCATATCCTTTCACTGTAACAGGTAAGAAGTATGAGGGCAGGTAGAAGCGAATGTATTAATACAAGGCAGTGGACAGACTATGTCCATTGAAAACATGGGCAAAGAGGGTGGTCTGCTTTCATGTTTCAGGGTCTTGAGAGGCTGTTAGGATTTCTGAGAGTTGAAAGCCAAAACATCTGGGGACCCAATGTTCAGAACCACTGGATTAGGTGCTTTGAAGCCAGATCTCTACCAGAAATTTTACTTTATATCTTTATTTGGGTAGATGTTTCCACCAAAACAATCTTCACAATTTTGATTACACAAATGTCTCCATCCCTCCCAAATTGTGGTTGAGTGCTGCTGCCTCCCTCTGTCTCCTGTGTGGTGCAGTGGGTTAAACCCTTGTGCCGGCAGGACTGAAGACCGACAGGTTATAGGTTCGAATCCGGGGAGAGCACGGATGAGCTCCCTCTGTCAGCTCCAGCTCCCCATGCAGGGACATGAGAGAAGCCTCCCACAAGGATGGTAAAACATCAAAACATCCGGGTGTCCCCTGGGCAACGTCCTTGCAGACGGCCAATTCTTTCACACCAGAAGCGACTTGCAGTTTCTCAAGTCGTTCCTGACACGACAAAAAAAAAGTTGGAAAGTGTTGGGTCCAATGCTAGTTAACCTTTTTATATGATGAATATGATGGCTTCAATGACAAGGTGCCATTTTCTTCACCCTATGTACTGCTGTAAGAAGAGTAGATGACTTCTTCATTTTAGATGTTCCTTGTTTAATATTTTTGAGTGAACTTTTGAGGTTGCAAGCTTTTGAGCTCCTGAGATTTATTCTAATACGTACCTTTGTTAATTTCTCTTTAGTTCCACCGTCGTATCATGATTTCCCCAAAATACCTCCATATCCTTTCACTGTAACAGGTAAGAAGTATGAGGGCAGGTAGAAGCGAATGTATTAATACAAGGCAGTGGACAGACTATGTCCATTGAAAACATGGGCAAAGAGGGTGGTCTGCTTTCATGTTTCAGTGTCTTGAGAGGCTGAATTTTTTGACCTTTTGTGTTTAAAGGGAGTGTTTATGAGGATGGCAACTTACCTCCTGATCCATTTCTTGGCTTTCCTGGCACACCTTCAACTCCCATCATGGCTTTAGGTAAGAACTGCTTGCGTAAGGCAAACGAAATTACTTGTCCGACGCATCTAAGCAAAAAAATATTCATTGTATAACTAGCTCATGGAGTCTCCTGCTCTGAGCCATTAAATAATCATGAATAATGAAAAACTTAAAATAAAGTCCGTTTCACAATAGCACATATAACCAGAGTTGCCTGGGTTCAAAAAGGCTGCTGTCCACTGCTTTCATATCTCATTTCTCTTTCCCTTCCTTTAACCTTTCTCCCCTTTCCCTTCTCTTCTTTATTTCTTTTCCTTTTTTTACTTTCTTCCCTTTCCCCTCCTTCCCACTCTTTTTCCTTTTTTTCTCTGTTTCTCTCTTTCTTTTCTTCCCTCTCCTTTCTCCTTTCTCCAGCTCTGAGAGGGTCTGCCACACAATGTCTCCATGGCAGCATGGCTCTTTGTGGCTCTTTCCGTCCTTCCCCCTTCCCCTCATATGAATGTCATATTTCTTTCCCAAGGACATCACCTATACCTATTAATAGCCAATCCAGTGACATGACAGAGGGCCACTTCACCTAGAAAAAGCCTTTGTGGTACAGGCAGGCATAGGGACATACATACTTTGACTTTGTATATATTTAGATATGGATACCCTATTTGCATTTTAGACCTGTGTCTTGAAATATTTCACTGTTTTGTTTTCAGCTATTAAGTAACAATAGTCAGCACCAAACATTTCCTGGGTTTAGGGGTGCAATATAACAACAATAATAATAACAACAAAAATAACCACCACCACCACAACAACACTTTATTTATATTCCACCCTTCTCACCCCGAAGTGGACTGGGCAGATTACAGTAAACATACACGGCAAACATTCAATGCTAATAACAACAACAACAACAACAACAACAACACTTTATTTATATTCCGCCCTTCTCACCCCAAAGGGGACTCAGGGCAGATCACAGTACACATACACGGCAAACATTCAATGCCACTTTGTATAGACAATATACGGACAGAACAGAAGGAGGTGCCATGGAAGGCTGGGCTCGAGTCCAAGGGGTGCTGTTGCTCTTTCCTCTATGACAAAGAGCCGTCAGGACTTCCTCCTTCCTTTTGGTCACCCAGCATTTTCTGATCTTCTTTCTTTATAATGTTGTAAAACACCTCCCCCACTATTTAGCGGTACCTAATTTCTCTAATCACAGCTAAAGCTGTTTTTGAATTGCTTAGGTAAACAATGAGCTAGGCTGACAATTGGCAGCTCATGCTAACCTGGGGCTTCGAACTTGCAACCTTTTGGTTGATAGATCTTATAATTGCTGATGATTTACCAGCTGTGCTAAACCTCTGGCCCAAGACTTTTATGAAAGTGGAAAAAACTCTGTTGTGTCTGTAAAAGGGACAAATTACATTTCTTCATATTTGTCATTTACTAAGATAATGATGATGTTGTCATCATGTAGAAAATAGTGAAGGATGGGTTCTTGATCATGGCTGTTTTGTTTTTGTTCAAGGTTTCCCCAGAAGTACCAGAGCACCGAAATGTCGATGCGCAACATCCTGCAGCAAGGATGATTATCCAGCCGGATGGTGCAATCGTCGTTTACGCTACTGTTGTGAACTCAAAAGTAAACATCTCTATGATTTATATTGCCAAAGCACACAGGGGAATCAATGGGTGAAGTTGCAAAATAAAATGCCTGGGTGCAAGAAGACATAATTATCAGGAAGCCCAATGAGCTCTGGAATTTCACTAGATGGATAACAACTCACACATTTTGAGGAGAAGAGTGGGGGGGGGGGGGGGAAGGAAAAAAATGATACATGGCAGCACCTTTAAGACTAAGTTGTTTGTATTTTCACAAGGGTTACTGCAGCTCAAACTGCTGAATTGAATTCTGTATGTTCATAAATTCCAATCCGTTAGCAGTGGTTTGAACAAAGATAATGGCACTGTGTCTCTGACACAAAGGCACACTACACAAATTGTAAACAAGAGTCCTTTCTACTTCACACATAATAACAGGAGTCATCTTGGATAATTTTGAAACTTGGAAATTTATTTTTAGGCAAATAGATTTATCCTTTTCACTCATCAGCATGAAGTGACTATTATTAATATCTGAAAGACTTGTATCTCCTCCACCAGACTTGAAAATTTGGGGCAAGGGATATGATTTGCATCTTTTTAGGTCCAACTTCTTTTATTGTATACATATGTATATTTAGTACAATTATATGCCATTTTTCTCACCCCAGCGAGGGACTTAAAGTGGTTTCCAACATAATTTTGTCAAAATTTAATGCTTCACATACAGAAATCAAACATAACATTAATGACATACAGCTGTCAATTAAATTATAAATCACGACATATACTTATACCCTTGGCTGAAAATTTCAAAGGTATTGCTTCTGAAGAAGTGGATTTTCATCCACAAAAACTCATGTGAAAGTAAAAATTAGTTAGTCTTAAAGGCGCTGCCACATTTATTTTAATTGTCCCCCTTCCTGTTTTTTATGCTGCAAGAAACTGAAAGCGTGTCTTGTATGGTCAGTGCAGACTCCTATAATCCAGTTCAGTTTTAAACTGCATTTTATGGCAGTGCAGATGGGTCTGAAGGCTGGATCTTCATTGCCATATAATACAGTTTGGAACTGTATCAAATGGTCAGTGTAGACCCATATAATCCTGTTTGCTGCCATTCAAACTGCATTATTTATTTATTGTATCAGAAGCGAACCAAGTTGTAATGTATTTGAAAACATTACATTTCCTTTGACCAGTAGCTGGCCACTTGGAGTGTCTCTGGTGTTGCTGTAAGAAGGTCCTCCGTTGTGCATGTGGCAGGGCTCAGGGTGCATTGCAGCAGGTGGTCAGTGGTTGGCTCTTCTCCACACTCGCATGTCGAGGATTCCACTTTGTGGCCCCATTTCTTAAGGTTGGCTCTGCATCTCATGGTGCCAGAGCGCAGTCTGTTTAGCGCCTTCCAAGTTACTCAGACTTCTGAGTGCCCAGGAGGGAGTATCTCATTTGGTATCAGCCATGGATTGACTTTCTGGGTTTTAGCTTGCCACTTTTGGACTCTTGCTTGCTGAGGTGTTCCTGCAAGTTTCTCTGTAGATCTTAGAAAACTATTTATTGATTTAAGTTGTTGGAGTGCTGGCTGATATCCAAACAGGGGATGGGCCAGAGATGTCACTGCCTTGGTCCTTTCATTATTGGCTGCTACTTTCCAGTGGATGTCAGGTGGTGCAATACCAGTTATGTTGGGCGCAGACTTCCTGTGATAATGCGGCATGTCTAATTAAGAGCCATATACACTTTTTTAGTGTGGTGAGATGTATTCCACACTTGGCATGCATATTCAGCAGCAGAGTAGCAAAGTACTGCAAGTCGCTTCTGTTTGCTTCTGGTGTGAGAGAATCAACTGTCTACAAAGACGTTGCCCAGAGGATGCCCAAATATGTTGCAATTCTGTGGGGAGGCTTCTCTCATGTCCCCCTTCAAACTGCATTGCAGAGTAGTGTGGATCCAGCTGAACACAACTACTTTATTGAGAGCTATCACTTTTTTCAAACTGAAGAAACAGCAAAGCACAAGTTTGGCTGTTCTCAGAAATGCTTGTATTTTGTTTGTCAACAGAATTATATATGTGGCCTTGAGAAACTGAATACTTTTGCATTTTCTGTTTAAAGAGATACCTAGAAGATACAATGGTGATGACTTTTTGGAGAAGTACATACGAAAAACTCCCACCATAAAAACCACTACAAGTAAGATACAGCCATAAATCAATATTATTATTCCACCCCCCAATGTAAATGGAAATTACTTGCTGTTCCCAGCTCTACACACACACACACATACACACACAAATTATGTTGCTGGAAAGATAGTCAGTCCTCCACTTTCACTGGGTTTAAGGGCACAGGACTCCATGAAAACAACAACAACATATAACTGAATAAAGACATCACTATTTGTTTTAAAACACATTAGGAATACAATGAACTTAATTTCGAGGTATTTTAATGACCCCCGGTGGTGCAATGGGTTAGACCCTTGTGCTAGTAGGTTTGCTGACAGGTCAGTGGTTTAATCTGGGGAGAGTGGGTTGAGCTCCCTCTGTCAGCTCCAGCTCCCCATGCGGGGACATGAAAGAAGCCTCCGACAAGGATAGTAAAATGTCAAAACACCCCAGCATCCCCTGGGCAACGTCCTTGCAGATGGCCAATTCTCTCACACCAGAAGCAACTTGCAGTTTCTCAAGTCGCAGAAAAAAAAAGTGGTTTAATTAAGTATTGTATTAGGTGAGCACTACAGAAAATGGTCCCCCATCTATGACTTGAGTCCCTTGAGCAGAAGTGTGTGGAAGAAACAAACGTAGCCATTGCGCACAAATATGGTACAATCCCTGATAAATACATATCTTGATACACATTGATACCTAGCTTGAGATGCTCTATATTAGAGAGTGTGTATGCACGCACCTGTCCACTTATGGCAATCTCACAAATTTCATTGGGTTTTCTTAGGCAAGGGATATTCAGAGGCGGTTTTTCCAGTTCCTTCCTCAGAAAATGTGAAAATGTCCTCAGGCTCATGTGACCCAGGGAAGGCAATAAATCATTTTGGCTCACACAGCATTCCAGCTGTGTAGCTAATGTACACCTCAGGGGGTTATCCACACTGTAGCATTAATGCACTTTCACACCACTTGAACTGCCATGGTTCAATGTTGTAGGATCCTGAAAGTTGTCGTTTGGTGACCAATCAGGACTGTCTGGTAGGGAAGGCTAAAGGGATTACAAAGCTACAACTCCAGTGTTTCCATAGAACTGAGTCATGGCAGTGAAGGGGGTGTCAAAGTGTGTTAATTCTACAGTTAGCTGTACCCTTAGAAATCATTTCTCCTCCACCCTTTTCTCTCAGGCCCCTTTCACACAATTGAATAAAATCCCACATTTTCTGTTTTGAACTGGAAAATATAGCAATGTGGACTCTCTAGGTTTTCTTGGTCACCCAGCATCAGGGGCGGCTCAACCCATTACGCAAAGTAAGCATTTGCAGTATAGTTGATTTTTCCCAGGGGCGCTCTTGAGGCGCTCTTGGGGGGAAATAGACCTTGACATATGCGAGTTGTAGTTACTGGGATGTATAGTTCACCTACAATCAAAGAGCATTCTGAACTCCAGCAATGATGGAATTGAACCAAATATGGCACACAGAACTCCCACGACGAACAGAAAATATATATCAGTGATTGGTTGGGGGGGGGGGGAGGGCAAAATACTGTTTGCTTATAGTTGAAAATTACCTAGGGTCGCCTCTGCCCAGCATGGAATCACAGTGGAAAACCTACAGATTCCTACAGAGATGTTCTTATTAGAAATATTCAGTTCTTCCAATATGACTGGAGGTAGTTGTCTATAGAGTCACATCAGAAGACCTAGAGATTTTTAGAGAGAGTGTTTTAAATTAAATATGCAACCCCCCCCCCCAACCCTCTTCCCCCAACAAAACAGCAAATGTGGAGGCTTAATGGTGAGGGTAGCAACATTTCAGGTTTTGAAACACATGTATTATACAGTAGAGTCCAACCCTGCGTATCTATCCGAATGTATCTCTCCCTATGAAACTTCCAGGAAATTGAGATTGTATGAGGAAGCCCTGATCTCGATCCCGCCTGCTTCACAAGCACGTCTGGTGGGGATGAGAGACAGGGCCTTCTCTGTGGTGGCCTCTCAGCTATGGAACTCCCTGACTAGGGATATTAGATCGGCCCCCTCCCTCCTGACCTTTCAAAAAAGAGTGAAAACCTGGCTCTTTCAGCAAGCGTTTAGAACCTCAGCATGACCAGATAAACGCAAATCGGAAAATGAACTAGGAATGGCTAAGATGATGGAACGGTTGAGGAATTGAACAAGAAGGCATCATTTTAAAAAATATTTTTCACTGTTTATTGTTTTTATGGTTTTTAAATGTATTGTGATTTTTTTGGCTTTTTACTTATGTATGTATTTTTATATATGGCATCTAATTGTTGCTGGGAGCCCCAGGTGTGTTAAAGCACTGAGCTGTTGAGCTTGTTGACCGAAAGGTCGCAGGTTTGATTCCGGGGAGCGGCGTGAGCTTCCGCTGTCAGCCCTAGCTTCTGCCAACCTAGCAATTCGAAAACATGCAAATGTGAGTAGATCAATAGGTACCACTCTGGCGGGAAGGTAATGGCGCCCCACGCAGTCATGCCGGCCACATGACCTTGGAGGTGTCTATGGACAATGCTGGCTCTTTGGCTTAGAAATGGAGATGAGCACCACACCTCAGAGTCAGACATGACTTGACTTAATGTCAGGGGACAACTTTTACCTTTACCTTAATTGTTGCTGACTTGCCTTCGAGCTGATATGGGCGGGATAAAAATGACGAAAATAAGTAATAATAGAGTCTTGCTTATCCAACATAAACGAGCTGGTAGAATGCTGGATAAGTGAAAACATTGGATTTTTTTTTGTCATGTCAGGAGTGACTAGAGAAACTGCAAGTCGCTTCTGGTGTGAGGGAATTGGCCGTCTGCAAGGACATTGCCCAGGGGACACATGGATGTTTTACCATCCTTGTGGGAGGCTTCTCTCATGTCCCCACATGAGGAGCTGGAGCTGAAAGAGGGAGCTCATCCACCTCTCCCTGGGTTCGAACCTGCAACCTGTCGGGGGCTCCTGAAAACATTGGATAATAAGGAGGCAGTAAGGAAAAACTAATTAAATGTCAAATTACGTTATGATTTTACAAATTAAGCACCAGAACATCATGTTTTACAACAAATTGACAGAAAAAGCAGTTCAATACATGGTAACATTATGCAGTGATTAATTATTTACGAATTTAGCATCAAAACATGGCAATGTATTGAAACAATTGTGGATCTGGGCGGGAGGCAGACTGCGTTGGATAATACAGAATGTTTAATGAGCGAAGGTTGGATAAGCGAGACTCTACTGTATATGTATTCTTCAACAGAAAGTAGAAATGAATCCAAGATGTTTGATTTGTAAGATTTTATTCATTTGTTGTTGTTCAGTTGTTTCTGACTCTTCGTGACCTCATGGACCAGCCCACACCAGAGCTCCTTGTCGGCTGTCACCACCCCCAGCTCCTTCAGAGTCAAGCCGGTCACTTCAAGGATGCCATCCATCCATCTCGCTGTTTATTAAGAATCATAATATTTATTGGGTTGTTGTAGGTTTTTCCGGGCTATATGGCCATGTTCTGGAGGCAATTTTTCTCCTGACGTTTCGCCTGCATCTATGGCAAGCATCCTCAGAGGTAGTGAGGTCTGTTGGAAGTAGGAAAAATGGGTTTATATATCTGTGGAATGACCAGGGTGAGACAAAGGACTTTTGTTTGTTGGGGCTAGCTGTGAATGTTTCAGCTGATCACCTTGATTAGCATTCAATGGCTTGGAAGCGCCTGGGGGGAATCTTTTGTTGAGAGTGATTTCATGTGCCTGTTTGTTTCCCCTCTGTTGTTTTGCTGCTGTAATTTTAGAGTTTTTTAAATACTGGTAGCCAGATTTTGTTCATTTTCATGGTTTCTTCCTTTCTGTTGAAATTGTCCACAAAAGTCCTTTGTCTCACCCTGGTCATTCCACAGATATATAAACCCATTTTTCCTAGTTCCAACAGACCTCACTACCTCTGAGGATGCTTGCCATAGATGCAGGCGAAACGTTAGGAGAAAAATTGCTTCCAGAACATGGCCATATAGCCCGGAAAAACCTACAACAACCCATGGATTCCGGCCATGAAAGCCTTCGACAATGCATACTATTTATTTTCCGAAACACAATCCTTTCTGTTTTCTATAAAAAGATATGTTGGACATGCTTAATGAAGTCAGTGATAACTTCTTATTTGAGAAAACTTCTTCCTTTCATATATATTTTCTCCAGGTTTCGTCCTACCTTATGACCCTGAAACTTGTCGGGGTAGATGCAGGAGACAATGTTTCCATGACGAATATAGAGTCACAACACGCCACTGCCTTATTAATGGCATCGTCTTCTGTTGTAAAGAGAGAGGTAATCTTGCCATACTTTACGCCTGAAGAACACAGGCAATTTATGGGAATATTTCAGAGTGAGATGGTCAGGAGTTGAGAAGTTTAATGTTTGGGAGGTCAACTGAGGAAACAGGAAAGAGTGCCTTTGAAAATTTCTTGGGTGTGCCTAGACAAACTTATAGATTATGATGGGGATGCTACTTAGAATCATAGAATCAAAGCGTTGGAAGAGACCTCATGGGCCATCCAGTCCAACCCCCTGCCAAGAAGCAGGAATATTGCATTCAAATCAGCCCTGACAGATGGCCATCCAGCCTCTGTTTAAAAGCTTCCAAAGAAGGAGCCTCCACCACACTCCGGGGCAGAGAGTTCCACTGCTGAACAGCTCTCACAGTCAGGAAGTTCTTCCTCATGTTCAGATGGAATCTCCTCTCTTGTAGTTTGAAGCCATTGTTCCGCGTCCTAGTCTCCAGGGAAGCAGAAAACAAGCTTGCTCCCTCCTCCCTGTGGCTTCCTCTCACATATTTATACATGGCTAACATATCTCCTCTCAGCCTTCTCTTCTTCAAGCTAAACATGCCCAGCTCCCCAAGCCGCTCCTCATAGGGCTTGTTCTCCAGACCTTTTATCATTTTAGTCGCTCTCCTCTGGACACACTCCAGCTTGTCAATATCTCTCTTGAATTGTGGTGCCCAGAATTGGACACAATATTCCAGGTGTGGTCTAACCAAAACAGAATAGAAGGGTAGCATACTTCATGGAAGGAGATCCACCTGGTAGTTGTGAATTGCCATCTCTTTAGTGAACTGTGATCATACAATCATAGAATAATGTTGTGTATGCGTGATTTGCGTATATAGCTCTGCATGTAATATTCACGAGTACTAATGGAGCCACAATGCAGAATTTCATTCCCGCTCTCTGCGCCTCCATTGTGAAATGGTGCCAAAGTTGACTTTGTAGGGGTAAAGTAATTTATGTCTTTGTAAGTTGCCAACAGTATTTTAAAGTCACTATGTTTTAATTGGTTACGTTCCTTTTACTTGTTATGCTTATCTAGTTTAGCGTTTGGTTTCATTGTTTATAGGTTATATTGAGTTCATTCTATTTCTGTTTTATGTTTGATTATTGTTTATTTGTTATTTGTTCTTGGGCATTGAATGTTTGCTACAAGTCCAACAGTCGGCAGCCAGGTTGCTCACCAGAGCTGCGTACAGGGAGCATTCCACCCCCTGCTAAGTCAGCTCCACTGGCTGTCGATTTGCTACTGAGCACAATTCAAAGTGCTGGTCTTCGCCTATAAAGTCCTAAATGGTTCTGGCCCAGCTTACTTGTCCAAACATATCTCCCTCTACGACCCACCTTGGAGATTAAAATCATCAGGAGAGGCCCTGCTCTCAATCCCGCCATCTTCATGACTTTGGTTGGTGGGGATGAGAGACAGGATCTTTTTGGTGGCGGCCCCTTGGCTGTGGAAAACCCTCCCTAATGAAATCAGATCAGCCCCCTCCTTTCTATACTTTAGGAAAAAAGCTTAAAACTTGGTTGTGGGACCAAGTATTCGAGCAGTAGATACAGCGTTAACAATGAGAATGATTTATTGGAGAGGGAGGAGGGAGCAAGCTTGTTTTCTGCTTCCTTGGAGACTAGGACGCGGAACAATGGCTTCAAACTACAAGAAAGGAGATTCCATCTGAACATGAGGAAGAACTTCCTGACTGTGAGAGCCGTTCAGCAGTGGAACTCACTGCCTCGGAGTGTGGTGGAGGCTCCTTCTTTGGAAGCTTTTAAACAGAGGCTGGATGGCCATCTGTCAGGGCTGATTTGAATGCAATATTCCTGCTTCTTGGCAAGGGGTTGGACTGGATGGCCCATGAGGTCTCTTCCAACTCTTTGATTCTATGATTCTATGACTGACAATGGGCTGACCTGGATTATGACTTGAACTTGCGTAATATTAATTTGATGTTTTTATATGTAAATTTTGCTTTATTGTTATCCCCGGGCTTGGCCTCATGTTAGCCACCCCGAGTCCCCTTGGGGAGATGGTGGAGGGGCATTTATTTATTTATGTATTTCATACACTTTTATCCCACCCTTCTTCCCCCAAGGGGGTTGGACTCAGGGAGGCCTCATATAAGCACCGTACGATGCTGTCATCATATAAATAGTCAACAAATACATCAAAACATTAAAAACAATTCATAAAACAATAGATTAGTCACGCCAGTTAAAACCAAGTCCAAGTCTGGGGTTAATTCAATGTCGCAGTATCCAAGTTGACTTTCCAATTGCCTCTGTCCACTAATCGAATGCCTGGTCCCAAAGCCAAATCTTCAATTTTCTTCTAAAGGACAGGAGGGAGGTGGCCAATCTGATATCCCTGGGGAGAGAGTTCCACAGATGATGGGGGGGGGGGGGGGCACTGCCAAGAAGTCCTTGTCTCTCATCCCCACCAACAGCATTTGTGATGGTGGTCAGATTGAGAGCAGGGTCTCTCCTGAAGATCTTAAACTTCGTGATGAAGATACTAACAGGAGATACTTTCGGACAGGTAGTTTGGTCCAGAACCATTTAGGGTTTTAAAGGTCAAAACCAGCACTTTGAATTGTGGTCGGCAGCCAATGGTTCTGGCATAACAGAGGAGTTGTATGCCGCTCCAGTGAGCAACCTGGTTGCCGACCGTTGGACTACTTGAAGCTTCTGGGCAGTCTTCAAAGGCAGCCCCACGTAGAATAAATAAAGTTTATTATTATAATATTATTATTAACTTTATCATAAGTTACTGTTATCATAAGTGGAGCTTTGAACCTAACCAGCAACATTATTTCTAATCAACTCTGAAGAGCAAAAGAGTTGGTAGTGAGAAAGCTAAGCTGACTTCTTTCGACATTCCAAGGAATGGGAAGCAGAAGTAAACATAGACCTAAAATCAGTGCACAGCAGTGGTTCTCAACCTGTGGGTCCCCAAGTTTGGCTTACCAGCTGTTAGGATTTCTGGGAGTTGAAGGCCAAAACATTATTATTATTTATTTATTATTATTAAACTTTATTTGTACCCCGCTAGCATCTCCCGAAGGATTCGATGCGGCTTACACAGGCCGAGGCCTCAACACACAACATAACAATACAATCTAAGCAAATCAAACAATTAAAACAGAATAAAGCTAAGTGAACTACAGGCACAATACACGAAAACACAATAAAACTGGGCCGGGCCAGAGTAATGGGTACAAGAATTAAAAAGTGCTGATGTGACAGGAGGTGTATATAAGGCTTCTAAGGCAAGTGCAATGTGCGATGTGCAGTAATCATTGGTTCTGGTAAAGTGCTTATGGGATTTGGTAGTGGAGATTTCCTAATCTGGGAAGGCGCATCGGAAAAGCCAGGTCTTCAGGTTCTTTCTGAAGACAGCCAATGTAGGGGCCTGTCTAAGGTCTTTGGGGAGGGTGTTCCAGAGTCGGTGGGCCACCACGGAAAAGGCCCTGTCCCGCGTCCCCACCAAGCGCGCTTGCGACACAGGTGGGGTCACAAGCAGGGCCTCTCCAGATGACCGAAGTGAACGTGTGGGTTCGTAGATGGAAAAACATCTGGGGACCCTCAGGTTGAGAACCACCGGTGTACAGACTCTTGCTGTTGCACCTCTTCATTGCACCATTGTGATTTCATAGAATCATATAATAGAGTTGGAGGAGACCTCATGGGCCATCCAGTCCAACCCCCTTCCAAGAAGCAGGAAAATTGCATTCAAAGTACCCCTGACAGATGGCCATCGAGCCTCTGTTTAAAAGCTTCCAAAGAAGGAGACTTCACCACACTCCGGGGCAGAGAGTTCCACTGCTGAACAGCTCTCAGAGTTAAGAAGTTCTTCCTAATGTTCAGATGGAATCTCCTTCTGCATTTGTGGTGCAAAACTCCACTCTTCCATAGTTTTTTTTAAAAGTTAACTTCACAATTGCAAAAAGGTTTAGATACGGCCCTAAAAGCCACTGTATGATGAAATCATGAGTGAAGCAGTACGCGGAGAGTGGGAGTGCATGGTGTCAGCACAGGGTGCCTTAATGGTAAGAAGCTCACATGAGCTTAGTGGCAAGCTGTGTGTGCCATCGCACCTGGGGGCTATAGCTCTTAGTGAAAGAGGCATGGACATGACATCTTTCCCCAGGGGATTGCTTCTTGCCCTCCTTTAGGGAAACTGGAACTCTCAAAGACCCAAACACTGTAGATAACTCAAAATAAGTTTTATTGTTCACAAAGAGTTATCCCTTTAAGGCGGAAGCTGGAAGTTTCAAAGGGGTGAAGGAAAACATACATTACAGTCTCTGGTTGTCTTGGGTCCAAGGAGTTTTGCAGCTGAAAAGCTTTTCCAGGTCCCTCTTTCTCAATGGCTGTTAATGCCGGAGCAATCCACAACCCCAGTCCAAATGGCCTATGTTTGAAGACACAAAGTCTTCCTCTGGTGCCAGAAGAACTGGTTTGAAGGCGCTTGAGACTTCCCAACGTCGTTCAGGTTGATCTGAACATGAAGCATAAGTCTCAGGGGTAAGAACCTCAGAATTGGTGCTGGGGGGTAACTTAATCAGGGGCTTTTAGAGCCAAGTCTCTTACTCACGTCCATCTGGTAGAAAATCTGATAGTGGAATGAAAAAGGGAAGCACTCCCCTCCTCCAGGAAGAGGTGGAGCCAAACAATTGAGCTGAGAAAGCAATTCAACTGGTGCAAACAACATTGATTGACAGCTATAAATAACCAATCAATCCAACTATACATAGGCAGGGTAAAAAGGCAGGATTAAGCATGATACAACAGTTTAAATCTTGCAACTAACAGTTATACATATAGGTGGTGCCACTCGCCCCATCACACTGTGACCAGAGACGGTAGCAACAATGACGCCATCCGTACCAACAAAAGTGAATGGCAGTAGTGTCCCATATGGACAATGGACCAACCTACATTGGACCCAATCTCGGTGTCTACATAGCTCTGAAGCCAAGGAATAGTCTGGGTCTAACCGGAATTAACCCAGTTTAACCCACTATACTTATCAAAAGTGGAGAAATGTTTTGGGGAGACCCAGAAACCAACTGAGGGTGAGCCTGACTATTAATGTTGGTTTAGACAAGCCCTGAAGGGCTTTTCAAAGCCATTGAATACATAGGAATGGGTCCACTAATGAACTTCCTTATTTAGCTTTTCCTTATTTAGCAAGAACTCTTTGCATTTGAAATGAGATATTCGTTTATGACAAATCTGATTCTCTAATTTCTGCAAATGGGAAAGGCCTAGTATTGTGGCTATTGCTATCTTATGAAAAGAGTCTTATTTATTTTCTTTTTCTTCTTCCTGTTTTGATAGAGACATGTCAAGGAGAATGTAAGAAAAAGTGTTCAGGGAGAGAATATGCGTCTAAGAAAAGAGACTGCCCTTATCTTGGTTATTCCTTTTGCTGCAAACCAGGTAATATTCATATACTTTAGGTGCCAAATATGGATGATTTATGGAGGATTACAGCATAAAACACACAGAAGCTGTGGAAGATACATGAGAAAATGTGAAGTTTAACTATGGAGTCTTTAAAGAACTCCATAGTTTGATGGGATATATGAAATAATAGATTTTGTTTACAGACACATCTAGATATTGCCTAAAACACCACAGTCTTGTTCATTCATTTTTGAGAGACTCTATGGGTATTCTTGACTAATTTGCTTTTGTGTATAAAGTTTGGGAATGTATCCCACATATTTTTTTTTCATTAGGCGATCCCTCGCTTTCCGAGGATAATTGTCTTCCAGTGTTCTTGTGGGTCCGTATGTGGCTGTGGAGCCCTATTCTTGCTCTCCATCTTCTTCCGCAGTGAGGGCATTGGTTTCCAGGTGGAAGGCGGTCTCGGTCGGGGTTGGCTTGACGCGCCGGCTTGAGGGCAAAAGAGAGAGGTTTCCCTCCATTCGTGCCTCTTCAAATTCTGCAGCACTGCTGGTCACAGCTGACCTCCAGCTGGAGCGCTCAAGGGCCAGGGCTTCCCAGTTCTCAGTGTCTATGCCAGAGTTTTAAGGTTGGCTTTGAGCCCATCTTTAAATCTCTTTTCCTGTCCACCAACATTCCGTTTTCCATTCTTGAGTTCGGAGTAGAGCAACTGCTTTGGGAGACGGTGGTCAGGCATCCGGACAATGTGGCCGGTCCAGCGGAGTTGATGGCGGAGGACCATCGCTTCAATGCTGGTGGTCTTTGCTTCTTCCAGCACACTGACGTTTGTCCGCCTGTCTTCCCAAGAGATTTGCAGGATTTTTCGGAGGCAGCGCTGATGGAATCGTTCCAGGAGTTGCATGTGACGTCTGTAGACCGTCCACGTCTCACAGGCATATAGCAGGGTTGGGAGGACAATAGCTCTATAAACAAGCACCCTGGTATCCCTACGGATGTCCCGGTCCTCAAACCGGGACATCCGTTTTTATGATCCCACATATAGACAGGGATTCTATACGGATCTGGCCCAGCTTACCTGTCTGAATGTATCTCCCTACATGTCCCACCTGGAAGTTCTGGGGAGGCCCTGCTCTTGGTCCCACCTTTGGCGCAAATACGCTTGGCGGGGACGAGGGACAGGGCCTTTTCGGTTGTGGCCCCCCGCCTGTGGAACTCACTCCCCAGTGAAATCAGGTCAACAATATCCCTCTGTACCTTCAGGAGGAAACTGAAAACATGGTTATGGGATCAGGCCTTTGGGTAGCTTGGAGATAATTGACAATGACAATGATGATACGGCTATGGAAATGGACTATGGATAGGCTTCCAATTGTGTTGTGCTCGCTGAATTTGTTCCTAGATAAAGCTAGATAGCCAGTATTATTGTACTTTTATCTTTGTACTTTTTATTTTTAAACAAATTTTAAACTAATTTAATGTATTATTGATAGGTAATTGCTGTATGTATTATTTGTTATGTAGTGCCATCGAATTGTGCCGGCTGCAAGCCCCCCTGAGTCCCCCCTCTGGGGGTTGAGAAGGGCGGGGTACAAATGCTTGAAATAAATAAAATAAATAAATATACTGTATTTTATGACATGTAACTATAACAGTATGGAGCCCCTGGTGGCGCACTGGGTTAAACCCTTGTGCTGGCAGGACTAAAGATCGACAGGTTGGAGGTTCGAATTCGGGGAGAGCGCGGATGAGCTCCCTCCGTCAGCTCCAGCTCTCCATGCAGGGATATGAGATAAGCCTTACACAAGGGCGTGAAAACATCAAAACATCTGGGCGTCCCCTGGGCAACATCCTTGCATACGGCCAATTCTCTCACACCAGAAGCGACTGGTAGTTTCTCAAGTCGCTACTGACATGACAAAACAAACAAACAAACAACCCCCCCCCACAAAAAACCCCACCAGTGATTAAATATTTTAGCCCAATCCTATTTTTGACCAGGTTTCCAAACTTGGCAAGTGCTGTAGAATCATAGAATCAAAGAGTTGGAAGAGACCTCATGGGCCATCCAGTCCAACCCCCTGCCAAAAAGCAGAAAAATTGCAATCATAGCACCCCCGACAGATGGTCATCCAGCCTCTGTTTAAAAGCTTCCAAAGAAGGCGCCTCCACCACACTCCGGGGCGGAGAGTTCCACTGCTGAACGGCTCTCACAGTCAGGAAGTTCTTCCTCGTGTTCAGATGGAATCTCCTCTCTTGTAGTTTGAAGCCATTGTTCCGCGTCCTAGTCTCCAGGAAGCAGAAAACAAGCTTGCTCCCTCCTCCCAGTGGCTTCCTCTCACATATTTATACATGGCTATCATATCTCCTCTCAGCCTTCTCTTCTTCAGGCTAAACATGCCCAGCTCCTTAAGCCGCTCCTCATAGGGCTTGTTCTCCAGACCCTTGACCATTTTAGTCGCCCTCCTCTGGACACATTCCAGCTTGTCAACATCTCTCTTGAATTGTGGTGCCCAGAATTGGACACAATATTCCAGGTGTGGTCTAACCAAAGCGGAATAGAGGGGTAGCATGACTTCCCTAGATCTAGACACTATGCTCCTATTGATGCAGGCCAAAATCCCATTGGCCTTTTTTTCCCGCTGCATCACATTGTTGGCTCATGTTTTACTTGTTGTCCACAAAGACTCCAAGATCTTTTTCACATATACTGCTCTCGAACCATGCGACCTTTTCTCAAGTTGCTTCTGACACGATTAAAATAATTTCCAAGCTTTATGTGCCAGAGTATGGATGCCATATTGGGATTTTCCAGGGCACGGATCTTCATCACACTAGAGAGAAAAAAATCCACTTTCAATCTGGTTTCTACCTCCTGCAGAATTCTGGGATTTGTAGTTTAGTGAGGATGTTAAAGGCTCCTCCCCAAACTACAAACCCCAGAATACTGCAGGAGGCAGAGACTGGATTTTAAGAGACTGGATTTTCTCTCTCTAGTGTGATGAAGTAGCAGAAAGTCTATTATAGAACAATAGAATCATAGAGATAGAAGAGACCACATGGGCCATTGAGTTCAATGCCCTGCCATACAGGAAAAGCACAATCAAAGCACCCCCAAGAGATGGCCATCCAGTCTCCATTTAAAAGCCTTCAAGGAAGGAGCATCCACCACACCCTGAGGTAGAGACTTCCACTGTTTGGACACCTGTTATGGTCAGGAAGTCCTTCCTAATGTTGAGGGCTGACTGTAAAATTCCCAATAAAGTTCACTGATATTTTCTGATATTTTTTTTAGAAAGAAGGAATAGTTTATTAATTAAACTTTATTAACATTTTGCCTTTCTATTTGCCAGGATCTGGATAGTAAAATAGCATGCATTGGAATTACCAAAATGCAGCAGTTTTTCCATAATGATGGATGTCTTCGCCAGCATCAGTCTCACAAATATGATACATTGAATATTGATTGCGAAGAATCTCCAGGACTTTTGAAAGTCTTCCAGAAATTAACTCTCTCGTTTCTTTATACAAATGCTTTTAACGTACTGCTCTTAATAAAACCAAATCTGTTGTGCAGGTGAAACCATCTCTCATTATCTCAATTTATTGCTTGATGGGAAGGAGGAGCCTTAGAATCATAGAATCATAGAATCAAAGAGTTGGAAGAGACCTCATGGGCCATCCAGTCCAACCCCCTGCCAAGAAGCAGGAATATTGCATTCAAATCACTCCTGACAGATGGCCATCCAGCCTCTGTTTAAAAGCTTCCAAAGAAGGAGCCTCCACCACACTCCGGGGCAGAGAGTTCCACTGCTGAACGGCTCCCACAGTCAGGAAGTTCTTCCTCATGTTCAGATGGAATCTCCTCTCTTGTAGTTTGAAGCCATTGTTTTGCATCCTAGTCTCCAAGGAAGCAGAAAACAAGCTTGCTCCCTCCTTCCTGTGGCTTCCTCTCACATATTTATACATGGCTATCATATCCCCTCTCAGCCTTCTCTTCTTCAGGCTAAACATGCCCAGCTCCTTAAGCTGCTCCTCATAGGGCTTGTTCTCCAGACCTTTTATCATTTTTGTCGCTCTCCTCTGTATGTCATTCAGGCATCCACCAGCTTAGTGGATGGTAGGAATCCTTTGGATGTTATTTATCTGAATGTTTGCAACATATTTTAAAAAAATATTTATGTATTTGTTTATTTACAGGTCCAGCCTGTGGCGCAACTAGTTAGTAGCCTGCTGCATTAAATCACTACTGACTGAGAGGTCATGAGTTTGAAGCCAGCCCGGGTCGGAGTAAGCTCCTCACCATTAACAATCTAACTTGCTGTTGACCTATGTAGCCTGAAAGACAGTTACATCTGTAAAATAGGAAATTTAGGTACCACTTTACACAGGGAGGCTAATTTAATTAATGTACGACACCATAAAACCTTCCAGCAGCTGGAAGTATTCCATCAAAGGACTCGGTGTCACAAGTGGATGGTGAAGCGGCAACTCCCCCTGTGGCCAGAATCGAGCACACCCTCATGAAGCCAGAATTGCCTCTGTGTCTGTCTATTTATGTTGTATGTCTAACTGGCATTGAATGTTTGCAATGTATATGTGCACCCTGTGTCCCCTGCAGGGTGAGAAGGGCGGAATATAAATATTGCAAACAGACAAACAAATAAATACAGCATTTATATTCCACCTT
Source organism: Anolis sagrei ordinatus (assembly GCF_025583915.1). Lineage (NCBI taxonomy): Eukaryota > Metazoa > Chordata > Lepidosauria > Squamata > Anolidae > Anolis > Anolis sagrei. The sequence continues at coordinate 343,582,410 of NW_026844366.1, forward strand.
TCTCACCCTGCAGCGGTCTCAGGGCAGATTACAATGCACATGTACATGGCAAACATTCAATACCATTAGACATACAACATAGACAGACAGACACAGAGGCAATTTAACATTCCACATGTGCCGAAGCGTTTCCAGCTTCATGAGGGTGTGCTTGATTTCGGCCACAAGGGGAGCCGCCACTTCACCGTTCATTGTGACACTGAGTCCTTTGATGGAGTACTTCCTTATTCTTTTGCACTCTGCTGGAAGGTTTTATGGTGTTGTAAAGTAGTTAAATTAGCCTCCCTGCATAAAGCGGTACCTAAATTTCCTACTTGACAAATGCAACTGTCTTTCTGGCTGCATAGGTCAACAGCAAGCTAGACTAATGGCTGGAAGCTCACTCTGACCCGGGCTGGCTTTGAACTCATTACCTCTTGGTCAGTTGATTTAATGCACCTGACTCCTAGCTAGTTGCACCACAGCCCGGTCCATAATATTTTGATAAGTAAACTGATTAAATGTGAAATAGGAGGGACCAGTGTCAGATGTATCTGTATTTGGTTGGAAAACCATTTTCAAAAGAGTCGTCACCAGTGGCTATGCTTCAAATTGGAAAGAGGTCTCAAGTGGAGTGCCCTAGGGTTCTGTCACAGGGACTGTAGTCTTAAGCATTTTTATCAGTGGCTTAGATGATAGAATAGGGGTACCTATAGACTCGAGTATAAGCCGACCGAGATATAAGCCAAGGCACCTAATTTTACTACAAAAAACTGGAAAAACGTATTTGCTCGAGTATAAACTGAGGGTGGGAAATGCAGCAGCTACTGGTAAATTACAAAATAAAAATAGATATCAATAAAATTAAATTAATTGAGGCATCAGTAAGGTTAAATGTTTTCGAATATTTACATAAAACTGCAATTTAAGATAAGACTTCCAACTTTGATTAAACCACTATTCTAGAATTTCAGTGTAAATGTGCTTACACATCTTTCCAATAATAACAAAGAGAGTAAAATAATAAATGTAATAATAATAATAGAGCAAAATCATAAATTTATTTATTTATTTATGATATTTGTATCCCATCTTTCTCAGCCTGAAGGTGACTCAAGGTGGATGTAAATGTAATAATAACAATAATAATATGTAATAATAATAAAATATAATAATAACAATAATAGAGTAAAACCATAAATGTAATAGCAACAATAATAAAGTAAAATAATAAGTGTACTAATAACAATAGAGTAAAATAAATGTAATAATAATAATATATAGAGTAAAATAATAAATGTAAGAATAATAGAGTAAAATAATGTACCAAATGTAATAATAATAATAATAATAATAAGAAGAAGAAGAAATAGAGTAAAATAATAAATGTAATAAAAATATAATAATAATAATAATAACTTTAACTTGAGTATAATCTTAAGGGCACTTTTTCAACTTAAAAAAGGGCTGAAAAACTCTGCTCATACTTGAGTATACATGGTAATCCTTTTTAAGGTGGCAGAGGACATAAAACTGGGAGAATGGCTAATACACTGGAAAATAGAAGAAAAATTCCAAAAGAGATGAACCAGAAAATGAACCAGAAATTAATGAAATAAATTTCAGTCAGGACAAATGCAAAATTCTACATTTAGGTCACAAAAAGCAAACACACAAGTATAGGATGTGGAATACATCTGAGAAGGACCTGGGGATTATTGCTGATCATAAGTTGAATATGAGCCAGCAGTGTGATGTTGCAGAAAAGAAGGTGAATGGTATGCAAGCCTGCATGAATAGAAGTATCAATGTATTGTCGAAGGCTTTCATGGCTGGAATCACTGGGTTGTTGTAGGTTTTTTCGGGCTATATGGCCATGTTCTAGAAGCATTCTCTCCTGGCGTTTCGCCTGTAACTATGGCAAGCATCCTCACTACCTCTGAGGATGCTTGCCAGAGATGCAGGTGAAACGTCAGGAGAGAATGCCTCAAGAACATGACCATATAGCCTGAAAAAACTACAACAACCCAATAGAAGTATCATTTCCAAGTCCCACTATATTCTATGCTGGCTCAGACCTCATATGAAAGTTTTAGGCGAGTTGGAGTAGGTTCACTGAAAGTTAACAAGAACCAAACATATGAGGAGAGGTTTAAGGAAGTGACCATATTCAGTTTGGTCAAGAGAAGACTGAAGAATAACATGATTGCATCCCTTAAATGCCCCAATTTCACAAAGAGAAGGGGACAGGCTTATTCTCTGGGATCCAAAGTGACACATTTCGTAGTAATTTGGGTGTATTTTTGATGCTTTTTGATACCAATTTGTGTGAGTGTTGGGCTCTAAAGTAGCAGCTTTTGGGGAATTCATACCAAAATTCCACAAGACTTTTGGTTGTTCTTGCTGTTGCTCACTAATATGGCTACCTCTTTGAAAATGATGTAGCCATTCAATATACAGAATGATTGTTTTGTCCTTTTTGACATTTGCTCAACACAAACACGCAGATAATCTCTTTCTGCCTAAAGGCTGGATGTTTTCCAAAGAAGCTGGGGCTAAAAGTAAAAGTATGAGACCAAAAAATGCACCACTTTATCTGAAATCTTTCACTTCTGGTAAATACGAAAGAAAACATTTCAGTACAGAAGCTGGGAAACCACCAAATGATGCTGTAATAGGAAGAGGTCATGCTATTTGGGGAACCACAAAGACAGGATTGAGATGCCAGAAGGACCATATTTAGGCTTAATAGCTATGGTTCCTCAGCCCTGGGAGGAGCAGAGTTGCACACAATGATCGTGCTCTGACATTTCCACTCTATTCAAAAAGATCCAAAAGATCTATCCAAAAGATCTTGGAGTCCTTGTGGACAACAAGTTAAACATGAGCCAATAATGTGATGTGGTGGCAAAAAAAGCCAATGGGATTTTGGCCTGCATCAATAGGAGCATAGTGTCTAGATCTAGGGAAGTCATGCTCCCCTCTATTCTGCCTTGGTTAGACCACACCTGGAATATTGTGTCCAATTCTGGGCACCACAATCGAAGAGAGATATTGACAAGCTGGAATGTGTCCAGAGGAGGGTGACTAAAATGATCAAGGGTCTGGAGAACAAGCCCTATGAGGAGCGGCTTAAGGAGCTGGGCATGTTTAGCCTGAAGAAGAGAAGGCTGAGAGGAGATATGATAGCCATGTATAAATATGTGAGAGGAAGTCAAAGGGAGGAGGGTGCAAGCTTGTTTTCTGCTTCCCTGGAGACTAGGATGCGGAACAATGGCTTCAAACTACAAGAAAGGAGATTCCATCTGAACATGAGGAAGAACTTCCTGACTGTGAGAGCTGTTCAGCAGTGGAACTCTCTGCCCCGGAGTGTGGTGGAGGCTCCTTCTTTGGAAGCTTTTAAACAGAGGCTGGATGGCCATCTGTCGGGGGTGCTTTGAATGCAATTTTCCTGCTTCTTGGCAGGGGGTTGGATTGGATGGCCCATGAGGTCTCCTCCAACTCTTTGATTCTATGATTTATATGGCCCAGTAAAATATATAGACAGTTTTGTCACTGGGGTTGGTGTCACCCCATGGACCTCCACCTGTGCCAGACCAGACCAGACCACAATATTGTAACTAAGATACCAGAAACTTCAAGTATCCATATTCCTTGCACCTTGAGATTGCACACATGTACACACAGCACCCAAGTCCATGCTCCTGTTTTTTGTGTGTGTCAGGAGGGACTTGAGAAACTGCAAGTTGCTTCTGATGTGAGAAAATTGGCCATCTGCAAGGATGTTGCCTAGGGGACGTCTGGATGGTTTGATCTTTTACCATCCTTGTGGGAGGCTGAAGCTGACAGAGGGAGCTCATCCGTGTTCTCCCCAGAACTGAACCTCCAACCTGTCGGTCTTCAGTCCTGCCAGCACAAAGGTTTAACCCATTGCACCACTGTGGGTCCTCTTGCTCCTGGTGCTGCTCGGGGACTACAGCAAGAGCAAAGTATAGTCAGCTTGCAAGAGAGCAGGGAAAGTGCAAGGAAAGACCTTGAAATTCAAAATGTGTGGTTAGTGGCAGGAAATGTATCTTTTGGCAATCGGAATGGCAAATTAAATCCATATCTATTTTCACAAATCAAAGAATGCCACACAAAGGCATGTGCTTTGGCATACATTGCAAGAAACAGAAGCAACTGTTGCTTTGGCCAAACATTATTTTAGTTACTGGAAACAGATTTTTTTAAAAAAATGTGGGACTGTTTCTCTATGCCCCCCCCCCCAACTTAAACTTAAATTAATGAGGGGCGTTGCAAGAGCTGATGTGGAGAAACATTCCCATATATTTACACAGGAGGTGACATGAGACTCATTCTCCGTAAATGTCTGGGAAAGAGTGATGGGACTCAGGGAGAACCCATCTAAGCATATGCAAAGGGAGTTGCCAAGAGTTAGGTGATTTTTTTTATTTTGCTGTATGTATTTCATTTGTTTATTGTATTCATCGGGCTTGGCCCCAAGTCCCTGAGGGAAGATGGTGGCGGGGTATAAATAAAGTTTAATAATAATAATAATAATAACAATAATAATTGCTGTAAACAAATTCAACCAAGACAAGTGGGTCAGAGATCATCCTGCAAGCTTTCGGTAAGCTTAGAGCCGTCGCAAGCTCTGTTCCTGCGGGAGCAAACCTTGCTAGCACGTCCCTGACGTCATGAGCCTGCGCCTCTAGCCCCGCCCCTTTCTCTGCCCCTTTCTCTTTGCCAGCGTGGTTTTTCCTTTGCTAGGGCAGCATTGCCCGCATTTTCTCTCAGTTGAATTCTGCCAACTGAGAGAGTATGCTGGCAATGCTGCCCTAGCAAAGGAAAAACCACTCTCGCAAGGAGAAAGAGGCGGAGAAAGGGGCGGGGCGAGAGGCGGAGTCTCATGACGTCAGGGACATGCTAGCAAGGTTTGCTCCCGCAGGAACAGAGTTTGCGACGGGTCTTAGGGAGCAAGATGACCATTCAGCATTAATTGGCTGCTTTCTCTCCTGCCTTGCCCTATGGTTGATGTCACCCTTTCTGAGGGTGTCGTCTTAATATGTAGTGCACACTATTCATACACCCCTCATGGCACCACTACATATCAGGTGTCCAACACAACTAGGGTGCCTGAGACAGATAGCAGAGTATAGTATAAATACTAAACAGGTGGAACAATGCAATGTAGTCTTTTTCAGTATTCCATATATTCATTATTTGGCCACTGCACAATTCCCTGTAGTCATTCAGTGGCTAGAAGGGAATGGCTAGAGGCTAGAGGATTATCTGGGTTTTTATTTATCACGTCAGAAGCAAATTGAGAATACAATTATAATGTAACAAACAAAGTTAACAACTTGGCATTATGCTAAATTTCTTTTGACTAGAAGCTTGCCACTTGGAGTGCCTCTGGTGCCGCTGTAAAAAGGTCCTCCATTGTGCATGTGGCAGAGTTCAGACTGCATTATAGTAAGTGGTTGTCTGGTGATGTCCCTCTAGCCAGATGAAGACCGAGATATCATCTTCTGAAGGCCTTGGTAGATCAGGTGCCCAGTACAACTTTCAACAACACACAGCAAAATCCCCTCTCTGACGGGGATATTATTAAAATAGCCATGATTTCCCAAACAAGGATAAATTGTACAATGCATCTCTTAGATCAGGGGTCCTCAAACTAAGGCCCAGGGGCCGGATGCGGCCCTCCAAGGTCATTTACCCGGCCCTCGCTCAGGGTCAACCTAAGTCTGTAATGACTTGAAAGTACACAACAACAACAACAATCCTATCTCATCAGCCAAAAGCAGGCCCACACTTCCCATTGAAATACTATTAAGTTTATAGTTGTTAAAATTGTTCTTCATTTTAATTATTGTATTGTTTTTAAGGGGTTTTTGCATTACAAATAAGATATATGCAGTGTGCATAGGAATTTATTCATGTTTTTTTCAAATTATAATCCGGCCCTCCAACAGTTTGAGGGACTGTGATCTGGCCTTCTGTTTAAAAAGTTTGAGGACCCCTGTCTTAGATGCTTCTTAACAGAAATACTATTAAAGATCAAGCCCAGCACGTAGCAAGTGATGTTAGTCAGCAGTTCACCGCTGAATTACAAATGGCAGCCTTTTACTCCATATGCTTGGATGAAAGAACCAGTGTAAATAATCATGCAAAATAATCATGCGCTGGGTATGAGGGATCCTCTCACTTCTACAGGAGTCTACCGTACAACATGCAGCTGTGGACAAGTCTACATAGCGACCGCCAAACACAGCGCCCAAACACAAATCAAGGAACATGAAAGGCACTGCAGACTACTTCAACCAGAGAAGTCAGCCATAGCAGAGCACCTGATGAACCAGCCTGGACACAGCATATTATTTGAGAACACAGAAATGCTGGACCACTCTCACAACCACCATGTCAGGCTACACAGAGAAGCCACTGAAATACACAAGCACGTGGACAATTTCAACAGAAAGGAGGAAACCATGAAAATGAACAAAATCTGGCTACCAGTATTAAAAAACTCTAAAATTACAACAGCAAAACAACAGAGGGGAAACAATCAGGCACTCTAAACACCTCTCAATAAAAGATTGTCCCAAGCACTGCCAGGCCATCAAATGCTAATCAAGGTGGTCAACTGAAACATTCACACCTAGCTCCAACAGACAAGAGTTCTTTGTACCACCCTGGTCATTCCACATATATATAAACCCACTTTCCTAGTTCCAATAAACCCCACTACCTCTGAGGATGCTTGCCATAGATGCAGGCAAAATGTCAGGAGAGAATGCCTCTAGAACATGGTCATATAGCCCAAAAAAACCTACAACAACCCAGTGATTCCGGCCATGAAAGCCTTCGACAATACATTTCTATATTCAGTTCTAACCTTTTTTCCATTCCATATAAATTTAACCAATTCCTTTCCCTATTTCTCCAAAATCTTCGCTGTATGTAAAAACCATGTATGTACAGTTCTCTGATTATTACTGTTCTATGACTTTTTGTCAATGTGTGCCTTAAAGTTGTTTCTGATGATACTAAGACAGAAAGAATTTCCTAAAGCTCAGCGGATTTTCATATCTGAGGAGGGGTTTGAGTCATAGTCCAACAATGACTTCCTGTGGCAACTATATATACTTTTCATCCAAGGAGATACTTACGGTACTAATTCTTCACTCAATAATAAGGGCATTATCATGAATATTTAGGAGGAAAAGGGAGGCAACAAGGCAGCATTTGTTCCAGCTGCAATCCTGCTGCCCGGGGGGGGGGGGGGGGGGGGGGGGGGGAAGAATTAGTCATTGTTCCAGATCCTCAGTGAGATATTGGAGATTTGAAAGAGTGGTGTCACTCCTCTTCCCCCAGGTGTAGTTGGAATCTGCCAAACTACCTCTCCAGCTAGGACAGGGCTGACAGCGGCACCTGTTCAACTCTGCATACCTCTGGATCCTGACCTTTTGGCTTGACAGTACAGATTTATAGAGACGTTTCTGCAAATGGAAATTTTTTTCATGCCTGCAGGGGAAAAGCCAACCTATTCGTATAGACTTCTGGGACATTCTGTTTTTATTGCTTAACTGGTCTTCTGAAGTGTGAAGAATACCATGAAAGGACTATTTCAGGAACAGAACCCTGGTTTGAAAGGAATTCTTACATGTTTGTGAGGATGAAGCTCTCTCAAGAGCTATAATTGGCGCTGATGATTGCTGGTCAGGCCACAGCTTAATTCAATCCACTATTGCCATCAAGATCGCCCCCAAATGCAGACTCCAAGGAAGAAAGATAAGGTGTAAAATGAACACCCAAGCCCTTCAAGAGCCCTCCAAATGAGCCCTTCTCCAAACAACACTCAAGAATCATCTACCCATAGAACACCCTGAAGCTGTTGAGGAACATTGGAATAAACTGAAGACCTCTAATGTCACAGCCTGTGAAGAAACCATTGGATACTAAATAACGAAACATCAAAAATGGTTTGATGAAAATGATAATGAGATCCAATAGTTGATTGATAAGAAAAGGAAAGCCTTCCAATTATGTCAAAGAGATACCAGCTGTTCTGCTGAATGAATTTTATTGTAATGGTCACAGACAAGTACAAAGCATTAAAACATTCAAATCAGAGTTTTTTTAAATATATAAATTAGCATTAAGATGAATGATTCTACACATTAAAAGCAGAAAATCACCAATGTGTGATGCGGAAATAGGGATCAGCTTTTATAAAATCTGTGGGTGTAGATGCTAAAATGGGTAGGTTAAAACATTATCCTTTAAAATCACCCACTATCATCCAAAATCTGTCTCCTTATTTTTCTAGCAGCAGCACAAAACTTAGCCACCTTTAGAATGATTGATGGTTCCCTATCATCTATGAGATGTTTTAGATTATAATAGTTATTTCTACCAGGTATCTTTTGTACAATGGGAGTCATAAAAACAGCTTGAATATCAGTATAAAAGTCACCATGTAAAAGGACATGCCTGGCAGTTTCTACTTTTTCCATACTGCATGGGCATACTTGTGCTGCTAAGACCTACACTGGTGTAAAAGCTGAGGTCTAAAAAATGACCAGAGAACTCAAGAAAATCTTATCAACAAAAAAGGCTCAAGAAATCCAACACTTTGCAGGGGATACTTTAAAGCCACGAAGCTTATCTATTGCCTAACAAATTATGGCATACACCATCTAAGTTCATCAGATGGAATCAAACTTCTGAAGGATAAAAAATCAAGTGCACTACATTGGAAAGAGCACACTAGAACTTCCTTAACCACATCTTCAACATGGCCAAAGAGGTTCTCTCACAAATCCTGCAACAACAAACCAGGGATGAACTTACATCAAAGCATATTTTGGAGGAATTCAACAAAACTATCAGCCAGCTAAAAAATAACAAAGCCAGTGGACCTGATGGGATCCCTGCTGAAATATTTAAAGAGGGTGGAACTGAACAGATAGAACAAGTTCACTAGCTCATTGGAAAATTGTGGGTAACAGAAAATCCCAGCAGACTTCAAGGATGCTACCATCATCACCCTCTTCAAAAAGTAGGAAAGATCAGACTGTGGAAACTATTGCGGTATCTTCCTTCTAAACTCTGTCGGAAAAATCCTCACAAAATCCTTGCAAACTACCTTCTACCTATTTTGGAAGACATCCTCCTAGAATCCCAGAACAGCTTCCAACCCTCCAGAGGAATAGTGGATATGATCTTCACTGTACGACAGCTCCAAGAAAAATGCAGAGAACAAAATCAACCTCTTTACATAGCATTCATCGATCTTGCAAAGGCATTCGACACAGTGAATCACAATTATCTTTGGACCTCCTTCTTAAAAATCATATGAAAAGTTTGGCACTGAACACTGAGAAAACCAAAGTGCTCTAACAGCAGGCATCAACCAATCCCTCTGCAGTGCCAAAAATACAATTTAAAAATCTCTCATTCTAATCCTGCTTTCTTAGTCTAAGTACTCATTGGGGAATCACATCAGATGATATAGGGCTCCATTCTTCCAGTATCCTGCAAGCATCCTAGGATGCTGGAAAAAGAACATGGGAGTTTGCCTGTGGTTTCACTGAGAGGAATGGGGTGAGTGTGGGGGGAAGCTGGGCGGCGATGCTTCCCCACATAGGATGGGTAAGGGGGCGATGCATGGTGCAAGGCAATGGGTTCCCCACGCTGCGTGCTGGGTTCACCATGCTGCTTGACAAATCTCCCCACTATCAACCACCATTTGGATCTCAATGTGATGAGGTGCTTGCTTCGTTCAGAAAATAAGTTCACTTGACATAGTAAAACTATAATTAAAATACCACTAAAAGTGATCTATAGCAGGGGTGATGAGTATTACACACACCATACATTTATAAACAACACACCTTTCAAGAAAACAGTCCCATGAATCTGCCAAAACAAAGGTAAACATTCCTAACTAATGATAGCTCTTCATACAATGCTTCACTTCGGCAACTGATTTCAGCATGATTAAAACATAGCAACACTCACTTACAGTATACATTTACATAGTATTGAATGCGACAAATGAATACATGCACAGATACAATACAGTATTAATGTGCATATAATATAGTCATAAGATATCCAAAAGAAGTGTGTCAGGATTTAAGCCTAGGATCCTGACAGTTTGGCAAGGTTCAAGGCAGTAGAAAAAGCAAAAGACAGCATTAGAAGCAGGTACTCGATCCATCTTTGCCAATAAAGCAAGAGTCAGAACAGGTTTTTCATCTAATTCTGCTGGAAAAATGCACCCCAGGCTGCCTTCAGGTCTTGAGCGGACTCTTGCTCAGTCTCATAGACTTTTTACAGAATATTTGTCTCAGATTGTACCTTTTACTTACATTGCCAAGGGGAATGCAGTAGGTATACCTTTGACGTTAAAAAAGCCTTATCTTTGACTTCAATCAGTCCAAACAGCTACATATTGTTATGCAAGAGGAGAAATGTTACCACATATTCTCAGATCATAATAAATTGTTACCACATATTCTCAGATCATAATAAATTGTGGCAAGTTCTTAGTGGGATGGGCATCCCAAGCCACCTTGTCTCTCTCCTGAGGAATCTGTACAAGGACCAAGCAGCAACAGTAAGAACTGACCATGGAACAACAGACTGGTTCAAGATTGGGAAAGGCGTACGGCAAGGCTGCATACTCTCACCCAACCTATTCAACTTGTATGCAGAACACATCATGTGATGTGCAGGGCTTGATGAATGCAAAGAGGGGGTGAAAATTGCTGGAAGAAACATTAACAACCTCAGATATGCAGATGACACCACTCTGATGGCCGAAAGCGAGGAGGAGCTGAGGAGCCTTCTAATCAAGGTGAAAGAAGAAAGCGCAAACGCCGGGTTGCAGCTAAACGTCAAAAAAACCAAGATTATGGCAACAAGAATGATTGACAACTGGAAAATAGAGGGAGAAACCGTGGAGGCCGTGACAGACTTTGTATTTCTAGGTGCAAAGATTACTGCAGATGCAGACTGTGGCCAGGAAATCAGAAGACGCTTACTTCTTGGGAGGAGAGCAATGTCCAGTCTCGATAAAATAGTAAAGAGTAGAGACATCAGACTGGCAACAAAGATCCGCCTAGTCAATGCCATGGTATTCCCTGTAGTAACCTACGGATGTGAGAGCTGGACCTTAGGGAAGGCTGAGCGAAGGAAGATAGATGCTTTTGAACTGTGGTGTTGGAGGAAAGTTCTGAGTGCCTTGGACTGCAAGAAGATCCAAATCAGTCCATACTTCAGGAAATAAAGGCCAACTGCTCACTGGAGGGAAGGATATTAGAGGCAAAGATGAAGTACTTTGGCCACATAATGAGAAGACAGGAAAGCTTGGAGAAGACAATTATGCTGGGGAAAATGGAAGGAAAAAGGAAGAGGGGCCAACCAAGGGCAAGATGGATGGATGGCATCCTTGAAGTGACTGGACTGACCTTGAGGGAGCTGGGGGTGGTAACGGCCGACAGGGAGCTCTGGCGTGGGCTGGTCCATGAGGTCACGAAGAGTCGGAGACGACTGAACGAATGAACAACAACATTCTCAGATGACTTAGACGAAATTCCTTGGGGTACTAATAGACAGTTAGATTTATGTCACCGGTATCATAGCCTTGCTTGTTGCAGCCATCAGGAAACTCCGTATAATGAGTCATTGTTGTTGTTAACTACCATCAAGATGACTTCAGCAACAGTCCATATGAAAGAGATCTTGGAGTCTTAGTAGACCACAAGCAAAACATGAGCCAATAATATGATGCAGAAGCTTTAAAAGCCAATGGGTCTTGAGGCTGCATCAAATGGAGTATAGTGTCAAGATCAAGGGACATAATGGTATCTCTCTATTCAGCTTTGGTCAGACATCACTTGGAATACTGTGTCCAATTCTGGATACAATTCAAGAGTGATAATGACAAGCTGGAATGTGTCCAGAGGAGGGTGACTAAAATGATCCAAGATCTGGAAACCATTAATCCCTCTAAGGAGTGACTAAAAAAGAGCTGAGTATGTTTAGCTTGCAGAAGAGAAGGTTGAGAGGAGACAAGATATTTTAAAATCAGCACATATTAAAATCTATTTTAATAAAATACACATAATACTTTATAAGGATCAAAGATTAAAACACAGTAGAGATAGAATCTGACTTGCTCAAGGTCATTCAGTGGGTTCATTTCATTCATTTATATACCTCATGCCTATTTGTAAGCTGTTTTACTCAATATGATTTAGTGAAGATGTTGTTATGAATGTCATTCAACCCAAGTTTATTTATTTATTTATTTGCTTTATTTCTATACCACATTTTTCAGCCCAAACAGGTGAACAAGTTGAAAATGGAGGTATAGAAGATCAGCTGCCCATTTCAGAATCCAATTACAAGAGAGTCCACCTAAATTTTGGGAAGAACATCTTGACACTAAGAGCTGTTTGACAAAGGAATGGCCTGCTTCAGAAGGTGATGTGCTCATTGTCTTTGATAGAGTCTAAACAGAGATTAGATGGCCATCTTGCAGGGCTGCTTTAGTTGTGATTTCCTGCATGGTGTGGGGCTGCATTAGATAACCCTTGTAGTCTCTCTCAACTCTGATATCCTGATTCTCTGAGATGTTGAAACCAAATCATTTTAAGTAAAGATAGGATGGATGATCTCAATCATAAAGTCATACATCTTAATCATGGATGATCTCAAGGTCTGACTATGGTGGGCTACTGAAAGTTCTTGCAGGCAATGGAACATAGGCAGTGGCCTCAGGCACATGGATCTGAAGCAACTGGAAAGGGTAGAGATTTGCCTCTACCCCATCAAACTGGAGTCGGAGTAGTTAAATACACCAACAAAAACCTGTCTGGGGGGAAATTTGAAGAAAATAAGGCCAAGTAGCACCTCTCACCGTAGGCCATAAAAAGAAGGGTAAAGGCAACTGACAAAGAATTTGCATTATCTTCAGTGAGACATATGGATTGTAAAGAAATAGGCAAACTATATTTTCCAATCTATTTTCTGCTTTCCCCTGCTTCTTGCTTTTGCTCTTGAATGGCTTTAAAAGCGGATTGGAAAAATTTATGGAGGGTGAAGACAGCACCTTGGCAGTCTACAGGGTTATGATAGAAGGCTAAAGTCCTTGTAAAACCATGCATGAGATATCTTGGAAGTTGGCAGTCTACAGGGTTATGAAGTAGTTATGTATGATAAATCCTACATTTGCTTAGTTTGCTTTTCTGTTCAGCTGATACCAAGTTGCTAGTCTCAGGGTGTATCTACACTGTAGAATTAGGACTTCATCAGATGGCCGGTGGCAGCCGATGGTGATGCTCTCCATTAAGGAGAAGGAGGAGGAAGAGGAGGAGGAGGCAGTCGTTTTGCCTTGCTTCCTTTCACTCTGTTTTGCCAGTTGTTCTGGCAATCCCACAGAGGGGAGTGATGTGCATGTGCAGTGTGTGCTGCTTCCCTCCGCCACCCAGGCAACATGGGAGACCTCCCGTGTTGCTTGATTAAGGCTGCTTCCATGAAGGAAGCCATGCATAATGTGCGCATGCCTCACTTTCCTCCATGTGATGGCAATGCCAGTCTGGCAAAGCAAAGCAAGCCAGGGTGAGGAGAGACAAGAGTCCCAGGCCTTGCCATTAAGGAGATTGTACAACAGCAGCTTAGATTGTTGCCATCACACTTGTAATGAGATCCTTAATGCAGTTGGACATCACGTTGACTGCCATGGCTCAATGCTATGGAATCATGGGGACTTCAGTTTGTTGAGGCACCAGAACTCTTTGGGAGAGAAGGCCTTGTAAAACTATACATGGGTTATCTTGAAAATAGGACCAAAGTATAAGAAATCCATTTGTTTCACATACATTTTATACACATAGACATTTTAATTATTTTGTGAACCAACATTGAACCATCAGAAAGCAAAGAGGTCACCATCTCTGCCACACATGTTGGCAATTTTGGATTTTGGAGCATTTTGGATTTCTGGAAAATGGATGCTCAATCCACATAGTGTTAGTCTTATTGGCTGATAGTCTTTATTGACTCACAGTGTCTTGATCTGAATGCTTCACCACAGATTTCAAGCCTTGTTTGTGTTCTCTTTTCAAAATTAAATGTTAATTTATTATATTTTCACAATATATTACAGCACAGCAAGTATTTATAAAATAAAATCTTGCTTTTATATTATCTACTCTCCCTCCCCTCCTCAGGTCAGAGATGTTTATAAACTCATGAATAACTAACAAACAAGTTGAACTCATGAATAACTAACAAACAAATTTGGAGCCAAAATTATGGCTTTTGATATGACCCATGAGGGTTGTTCCACGGAGATGAGAAAGCACGAATGCTGGATCAGGGGATTTTTCTACCCAGGTATTCAAAACAGCAAGAATTGGACTATGGCTGGGAAAGTAGAAGGTTGGTGCTTCTTTTAGGTCCTTCCGGGATAAACTAAGCTCTTGCTTCCAACACTCTAATTTGAGAAGAGGATCGTTCCTTCTTTGATAAGAGTTAAGGTGCATTGACTTGAGCAGAAGTTGATCCAGGTTTTTTTTTTGGTCGGATTTCTAGACTAAACATTTTAGAGTTATACATGAGCATTTAGGGTACTTTTCTGTCAAATCTCTTACTAGTAAATAATAAATAAACTCTATTTAATTGTCCATTTTAATTAATAATAGCTAAATCCCTCCCGTGGTCATTTAACCATAATCTGACCCAATTTAACAGTGGGTTAAATAGCTATTGCTGTGGCATATAGATAGAAGTTGTTCTGTCTTCCAGGAGCATAGTTTGCATTACCTTTTAGTTGCATGGGATAGGGTTCTTTTGCATTTCCCCAGGGCTGCTACAGACCCAGCAGCACCCTGGAAGTTAAACAGTATCAGAGTCTGCAAAGCTAGAATGCAGGCCCTCTGCAGTTATTGGTTTAGAAAGTATCTCTTTGGGTGTAGAGCCCACCTTTTTTTCCAGGGGATGAGATCTCCATTTTGGAATCTCCCCTGCCTCCTTCAGTAGAGAAAGAAAGCTTCAGATGTGCTGTTGGTCAGGCAGATAGCTCTGAAAAAATCATTGTAAGTACAATTGAGTTATATAGATAAAGAAGCTAATTGAGATAGATAGATAGATAGATAGATAGATAGATAGATAGATAGATAGATAGATAGAATGGCAACTGAGATATGATTGAGTAATATTGGGTCTAATTGAGAAAGATAGATAGCAAGTGAGCAATTGAGTTATAGATAGATATCGAGTTATTGAATATTATTGAGCATTACTTCATCTCCAAAGCTAACCTTGAGCTATAGATAGGGAAAAACCTGCTTTTTCTAACCATAGCAGCTCAGGGTTAGGGTGAAAGGATCCCAGGATTTTTTCTACCATTTGTGGGAAGAGTTACCTCAGTAACTGAAGGAAAAAGAAAGATAACCTCTATGGTTTCACCAATTGACTGTTTGTTTGTAACTTTGACAAGCTGTGCCAAGTCTGCAAGGACTTTGAGAAATAAATATTTTGTTTTGATGTTCCAAACCTGAAGAGGCCTCAGTTGCTGAGAATTTTTGAACTTTTAAAGAAAGACCCCCGCAGTCTGTCCAGACAAAGAGAGAAGCACATCTTAGTTTTAATTTTATAGGATCTGGGTGTGACGGCACAGAAGTTATTGGCCTTTAAATACAAAATAGTTTTGTGGGCGTGCAGACATGTCTTTTTGGATGCAGTGCTGTTTCTCTGTGTTACAAAGAAGAGAGATCTGCAAAAATGCAGGAAGGATTTGAGTAATTATCTACCCTGATCATGTTCCTAATTATGGCCCCGAAGAACCAATCTTGCCAAAACTAGCTGTTTTTCCCCTTTCACAAACTCCCAGCAGGCCATTGTCTCCAGAAAACTTTAAATAGCTTTGGCTTACACCCTCTATTTATCTTCTTTGCTCCAGTGTGTCTTCTTATCTAGTGGTTGCAAGTTCCAGTTCAATCTTCAGCCATGAGACTCCTGCATCTTCTCTTTGGACTGCTGTGCCTGGTGCTGCTGGCTGCTCCAGGTAATATGCAATGTGTTGGCCCCATAGTGTATATGAAAAGGGTTTGCCAAATATGTCATTGCAGGACCTACTATCTGGTTCATTAGGAGAACTCCAGCTATGCCAAAGAGCAGTTTTGATAGCTGGAAAATATGGGGATGAGATGGATGAGATGAGGAATAAAGTTGGCAAGTCATTGAAGTAAGACTGATGGATTCTGGGCATATGAATCTGATCCATAGACATTCATTCAGATAATCAGAGAATCTTAGAGCTGGAAGAAGCCACAAGTTGTTGGACTCTTGCTTGAAAATTTCCCAAGATGAGATGCAAGAGATGTTGGAGGAAGCAAAACAAAATTTGCAGGAAGAAATTGGAGCTTTCGAGTCTCGAGTAGAATCGATCCAGAGAGTATTATCAGACATTAAAGTCCAACTTTATGCAAAGTTTGGCAACAATATAAATATCGAGGCAGATGACAATTAAATACCATAGAAATAATAAAAAAGAAATTGTGAGAAAACCTCACTTGCTAGATGATTGGACTACTTCTGATCAGACTCAGGAGGAGCAAACATATATTCATTGTCTTCTTGAAATCTAGTTCTAATCCATTTTTAGGAAATTAAGGTAGAACTTCACTTACAATTGGCTTGCTCTTCAGCCATGTTTGCATTATAGTGTTTTAGATCTGAATATATGAATCTTGGTTATATTGTGTTTATAAGTGTTCATTATTAAATTTCCTTCTAACCCAGAGATGATTACAGAATCATAGAATCATAGAGTTGGAAGAAACCTCATGGGCCATCCAGTCCAACCCCCTGCCAAGAAGCAGGAAAATCACATTCAAAGCACCCCTGACAGATGGCCATCCAGCCTCTGCTTAAAAGCCTCCAAAGAAGGAGCCTTCACCACACTCCAGGGCAGAGAGTTCCACTGCTGAACGGCTCTCACAGTCAGGAAGTTCTTCCTAATGTTCAAGTGGAATCTCATTTCCTGTAGATTCAAGCCATTGTTCTGTGTCCTAGTCTTCAGGGCAAAGCAAAAAAGATTCCCCAAGTTTCCGTTAAACTATCAGTTAATTTAAATAGTAGATTCTATGATGGTCACATTCCCATTTATACTATAGTTGTTAAATCTCATAAAATAAGTGTTTTTGTATGCCTTGTGTCTTATCTTAGTAGTTGATATGACCATTTTCTCTGCAGCTATCACTGCATTATATTGAGTATTTTGATTAATAGGAGTTTTTAATGCTGTTTTTAAGTACGAGGAGTATTTTTTAAAGTAAGGTCTGTTTTGTTGTAGACACTAGTAGTTAGCGCACATACTGCAATGAGCGCGTGCGTCGTGTAACGACATGCCTCGGGAACAACTGTGCGCAGTTTCCGCTCTGTAGCTAACCTGTACGGTTCTGTTCTGTGCTTTAAAAATGTTTAAGACTATCAACTCACCTGCCGCATGTGAGGTTCGCTCAGTGATACGGTTTTTGTCAGCAAGGAACCTGCCTGCTGCAGAAATTCATCGACAGATTTGTGAAGTGTACGGTGATGCTGTTATGAGTGAAAGCAAAGTGCGTAAGTGGGTACGACAATTCAAAGATGGCCGTGACAACGTCCATGATGAGGACCGCTCCGGTCGCCCTTCTTTGATTACAGTGAACTCTTGGTTATTGGAGCAGGCGGCAAGTTTTTATGAAGAGGGTATTTTAAAATTGGTTCAGAGGTATGATAAGTGTTTGAACAAACTTGGCAACTATGTTGGAAAACAGAGTGAAGTAAAAAATTTACTTTTTTGAAATAAACTTTTGTTGTGTACTTATGTTCAAATGGACCTTACTTAAAAAATACTCCTCGTATATCTGTTTATCTTGTTGGCATTGTTATTGTTAATAATTGTTATGTGTTTTACTCCATTTGTGTTATGGGTTTTACTGTATTTTACTGTATTTGTATATTCCACTGCACTACCATGTGCTTTGTAAGCTGCCCCAAGTCCTTTTTGGGAGATGGTGACGGGATATAAACAAAGTTATTATTATTATTATTCTTAGATTGTATTTGTACTACATTGAACTATTCTGCATTCCTTTTGTTAGGATAAGGAGAAATATTTTTCCAGGGATTTCTTTCTTTTTTAAAAGAACAATTGCTATCAAGATGTAGGCTGGAAGGAATTGATGGTGTAGCAATATCTGGAGGGCTGTAGATCTTTCAGTCCTGCTGAAAAATAATAGGATTCCCTGCACCAATTATACTGAAGTCTGAAACTAATCTTCTCTACTCCACACCATCTTGTTTTTCTGTGTCCACAGGGTTTTCTCAAGTAAATACCCCAAAGAAATGCAAGAGTGCCAAGGGAAAATGTTACCCGAAGAAATGCCCCAAAGGTTACAAGTCCATGGGATACTGTTACATGAAATCTCCTTGCTGTCGGTATGTTTGCAATGCTTTTCTTTAATGTAGCTGCATGATATTCAAGAGGCTTGGTTGATTTCCTACATAAACGAAAGGTTTGCCTGACAGTAAGGTTGATGGAATTCCAGGTCCAAGGCTAGATACAACCTGCTGGGTTTATATTCAACTTAAACTTTGTTTTTATATCTGATCAGAAATGAATCCTTACAGATAAGAGCCTAGTGTCCACTTTTTTCTCATGACCTCCACAACTTCTCCCAAACTCTCCCCTGAGTTGAAAAAGAGTCTGTGGTCTTGCACTATAACGTGTGTAGCATTGTTGGCAATATCACATAATCTTATGGTCCACTTGTCAGTCTAGTAAGCTTTTTATGAAGGAAAAACCAAACCTATATCCTCAAAACAAAGTGAATAAGGTGAATAGAATCTTATCACCAACTGATTTTGGCTCAGAGATAACAACAAAAGCAAAATTGGAACTGGATATAGAACCTGGAGCTTGTATGTAGACTGAGGCTACACTCTTAGGGTGGTTCTACATAGCCAGTATAATGTTATTTGAAGCTGACTCAAGAACAGGATAGCTAAAAACCATATACCTCAATTCACACTGGAGTATGCATTAAGACAGAAACAGCATGTTAAAAAATCCTACTAGAAATTCAAGAACAAGTCACAAAATCCACTGCAGTTGATTAGTGTGTATTTATTTATTTATTTACTTTATTTGTATACCACAGTTTCTCAGCCCATAGGCGACTCAACGCGGTTAACAACAAGAGCAAAAATTCAATGCTAACAACATACACTATTTAAAAACAATTAACACCATAATATACTGAGTAATTACACATCAATAGAGAACACATTAACATCTCGTAACTAGAATCGTGATCCAACTCGTCATCCGTAATTCCGTTTTCCTATATTCATTATATTCATTGCACTGTTTATTCAAACGCCTGTTCAAACAGCCAGGTCTTCAGTCTTCTTCGAAACACCATTAATGAGGGGGCTGATCTAATGTCCATGGGAAGGGCGTTCCACAGCCGGGGGGCCACCACTGAGAAGGACCTGTCCCTCGTCCCCACCAAACGTGTGTACTCTATGCAGGGCTAGTATCCAAGACCTAGACAGGGCTAGCACTGATACATTTGAAAAACCTGGAAACCCAGCTCGCTGGAAGGTAAAGAAACAAAACCATCCAGAGAGAAAACAACTTTGTTCCCACTGGAACACTTGCTTTCCACCCCTTTGACTCCATTTACTGTTCCCTGTCTTGGTCTAGCACTAATATTGAATGATTATGGCAATGTCCAATATTCTCTACGAAACACTAAGCAAGAACGTGGATTTTTTTTAACAAAAAGAGAAATTATGAATGTGCAAGACTGCAGAAGGATTCCAGCAGTTGCTTATCAGTTTCTTGGCCTGGAAATCTATCTCATACATGTTCCTTCAAAAGCTGGCAGTTGACTGGGGTTCTTTTAGTGTTCAACCAGACAGTAGCATATTTATGTGGTTGTATTTATCGGTTAAGTTTATGGGCAGCAGGTATCATCCACATAACTGTGGTGGTAAATTCATCCTGGATTTTGAAGAAGACTATCTAAGGTGTTAAACCTCGTCTTTTCAATATATGCAGGATTTTGGAAGTTCCAGCAAAAACCCAGAGTGCATTCACCAGTCTACTAACGTGGAAAGTACCAGTTGCCTCTAGTTGGATTGTTTAAATAAATCAAGCAAAATTATTCCTGTTAATTACAGTACTTTGTCTTTCAGGAAAACATAATATCATATTATTCTTCTTTTTTGTGCAGGAGATAAACAACAGATGATCAGATCTCTGCTATATACTCAAAATGTATTGGATCCAGCTGTGGTGGTATTCAGGAGCATCATGCATTTATTTAGGATTAACTATTGGGAAGCATGTGGTTGCCCCTTGCCTAAAATAAAAACAAATTGACATATCACCTTGTGTCTGTTCATCTCTGGTAATAGGGACTTCATCACATGGAGGTTTTCCTTTGTCCCCCCCCCCCCTCAAGTTTAGCATACTGGCAAAATGGATTCCCATAGAGGCCATTCCATGATGCACTTTTGGTGGCCATCTGTGGGAATCCAATCTTGAGAGAAGACTTCATTTTCAGGAGTTGGGTGTTACCCGACTCCGGATTCAAGAAAGTTTGAAGAAGCAAGGGGAAGAGGGAAGGAGACAGACCTTGCAGGGAGAAAATAGGGTAAAATGGACCCTCACTCTTCCAAATGTTTCCCCCCGCTTTCCCCCACTTCCCTCCCACCCATCTGCTGAAGTCCTTCATCTTCAATATGTTTTAAATATTATAATGGTCTATAATGGTTTATACTGTAATGGTCTAAAATACACTGGGACAAAACACGACATATCATACTCACAGTGTAACTTCCTGCTCACAGAATTATATGGTGCTTGTGCAATTCTGACTCATGAATGAATTGCAACATTACAGGACTGGATGCCTGACAAAAGGATTTTCTTCATGCATAGTGCACTTCCGTGTGCATCCAAGCTCAAGTTGGTACAAAATGCAGCTGCTCGGCTTCTTGCGGGAATTCCGATGAGATGCCACATAACACCAATCTTACTGCAGCTGCATTGGTTACCAATTGAGCACCGGATCACTTTCAAAGTGATGGTACTCACCTTTAAGGCCTTGCATGGTCTGGGGCCGATGTATCTGAGGGACCGCCTCACCCCCTACCAACCCCAGAGATCCCTCCGTTCTGAGGACCAAGATCTATTGGGTATTCCCAGTGTCAAGACCTTGCGTCTAACAGCAACCAGGCGCAGAGCCTTCACAGCAGTGGCACCATCACTCTGGAATGCTCTGCCACCTGAAGTCCGTGCCTTGCGGGACTTACCAGCTTTCCGCAGGGCATGTAAGACATACCTGTTTCGACAGGCTTTTAATGTTTGATAGTGTTGTTTTTAAATTGTTTTTAATTGCTTTTAAATTTTGTTAGATTTTAGCTATTCTAAGCCGCTCTGAGCCCCAGGGGAGTGGCGGCATATAAGTTTAAATAATAAATAAATAAATAAATAAATAAATAAATTGTAGCACATATATATTATAACTTCACTTGCACAACCTTAAGGTGAATGTAGGTGGTCTGTATCAAAGGAAAATGCGTGACCGCATCTCCGTCTATGAACCCACGCGTTCACTTCGGTCATCTGGAGAGGCCCTGCTCGTGATCCCGCCTGCATCGCAAGCGTGCTTGGTGGGGACTCGAGACAGGGCCTTTTCTGTGGTGGCCCCCCGACTCTGGAACGCCCTCCCAAGAGATCTTAGACAGGCCCCTACACTGGAAGTCTTCAGAAAGAACTTGAAGACCTGGCTGTTCCGATGTGCCTTCCCAGATTAGGAACCTCCAATACCAAGTCCTAGAAGCACTTTAGTAGAACTAAGATTACTGCACACCGCACACTGCACTTATTTATAATCCTACATACCTCCTGCCACATCAGCACTTTTAATCTTGTACCCATTACTCTGGCCCGGCCCAGTTTTATAGTGTCTCGATGTATTGTTTACTGTTGTTGTTTATTTTGCTTAGCTGTTTTTAATTTGCTTTAGGTATTGTATTGTTGTATTGTGTTTTGAGGCCTTGGCCTATGTAAGCCGCATCGAGTCCTTCGGGAGATGCTAGCAGGGTACAAATAAAGTTATAATATAATAATAATAATAATAATAATAATAATAATAATAATAATAATAATATAATAAATATTCAAAGGATCTGTAGAGGCGCATACATGTGCTTAAAGCAGTGGTTCTCAACCTCTGGGTCCCCAGATGTTTTGACCTTCAACTCCCAGAAATCCTAACAGCTGGTAAACTGGCTGGGATTTCTGGGAGTTGTGGGCCAAAACACCTGGGGACCCACAGGGTGAGAATTATTATTATTATTATTATTATTATTATTATTATTATTATTAAACTTTATTTGTACCCTGCTAGCATCTTCCGAAGGACTCGATGCGGCTTACAAAGGCCAAGGCCTCAACACAACAGCAATAACAACACAAAACAATACAAAACAAAGCAAATTAAAAACATAAGCAATAGCAGAACATTACACTATTAGACAATAAAAACCATGGCCGGGCCAATGATGGGTACAGGTTAAAAAGTGCTGGGTGTGACAGGAGGTGTATTGGAAATCTGGGCAAGTGCCATGTGCAGAGAGTCTTAAACTCTAGTAAAGTGCTGGCTTAAGCACTGGCTTAAAGCATCGACATGATGAAATCAATTTTAGACTATTTTAGACTACAGACTGCAGTTAAGAAGGGTCCTGCCTGGTGAGCTATGCTAACTGCCAATGTTTCCCAAATAGGGTGAAGATCAGTGACAGAGGTTTTAATATGAGCTGCAGAAAAAATGTAATTAACAGCAAAAATTGTCCAAAATGTACAAGCAGAAACATACAGAGAAAATACAAGATATCTTATACATTTCTGATAGCTATTTAGACTTCCTGCCCCCTCTCCCAGTTAGCTGGAAAAGAGGCTGGCTGAAAAGATCCATGCCAAGATTGGTTGGCAGGAGAGAAGGGCAGCCAGGGTTTGGTTAGAGTGAAGAAATGGTCCGCTGCAGAGCTACCCCCTCCCCTGGGAAGGCACAGTATGGGAAACACAGAGTAAAGGTATGTTGATGGCTTTTGATGAGTGGAAGTGTCCAGTTCTATACCAAACAAAAGTGCAAGACAGGGATGTTGATCTACTCAAAGGCTTGGCTGTCAATAAAAGAGGTTTAATACATGTGGACAGCTAAACAGCTAGATAAACAGGTTTGGGTTTGGCCGGAGTTCAGTTATCTCTGCATGTGGACAATAGGTTTGACCGATTGCTTTGGCTTGGAAAAAGGCCCAGAGGGGTTGCCCACTCTTCCTGCCCAGGAAATCTCTCTGTAGGGAAGTGAAGGTCTCTGGACCTATCTGGTTATATTTTGATAAAGAAGTTTATACATTTTACAAATCTATGAAATAGATATAGTGTGTTGTTGTTGTTCATTCGTTCAGTCGTCTCCGACTCTTCGTGACCTCATGGACCAGCCCACGCCAGAGCTCCCTGTCAGCCGTCACCACTCCCAGCTCCTTCAAGGTCAGTCCAGTCACTTCAAGGATGCCATCCATCCATCTTGCCCTTGGTCGGCCCCTCTTCCTTTTGCCTTCCACTTTCCCCAGCATAATTGTCTTCTCTAGGCTTTGCTGTCTCCTCATGATGTGGCCAAAGGACTTCCACTTTGTCTCTAGTATCCTTCCCTCCAATGAGCAGCCGGGCTTTATTTCCTGGAGGATGGACTGGTTGGATCTTCTCGCAGTCCAAGGCACTCTCAGAACTTTCCTCCAACACCACAGTTCAAAAGCATCGATCTTCCTTCGCTCTGCCTTCCCTAAGGTCCAGCTCTCACATCCGTAGGTTACTACAGGGAATACCATGGCTTTGACTAGGCGGATCTTTGTTGCCAGTCTGATGTCTCTACTCTTCACTATTTTATCGAGACTGGACATTGCTCTGCTATATATATATATATATATATATATATATATATATATATAGTGTATAGAGAAATATATATATAGTGTACAGAGAGATAAAAGTTCTGTGGAAAGTCATGTAGAATACACACCAATATGATAGTTTTTGCTGGTTTTTATCTTGATCTCCTGTAACCAAGCTTTGGATGTCAAATAGGGAATTCAATGTGTGCACATAAACCTGCTGAGATGTACACACACACACACACACACACAATGAGTTCATGATGGTTACCTTTGTTTAAGGATTAACCCACCCCTGAGAGTCCAGGAAATTTCTCTGTGGGATGAAGGGAAGGTGATGACCCTATGGCTGACTCTGGCAGAAATCATTAAAAGGTTGGGGAGCTTTTGCTTTTGCAAGAGACTGGCTGCTGTAGATTTGCTCAGTATATGTTCTAATATAAATCATGGCACAGTGGGTTAAACCTCTAAGCTACAGAACTTGCTTATCAGAAGGTTGGTGGTTCGAATCCATGAATGGGTGAGCTCCTGTCCCCAACTTCTGCCAATCTAGCAGTTCGAAAACATGCAAATGTGAGTAGATTAAATGTGAGTAGAGTAATGGTACTCCATGCAATCATACTGGCCGCATGACCTAGGAGACATCTACGGACAATGCCAGCTCTTTGGCTTATAAATGGAGATGAGCACCATCCCCCAGAGTTGGACTTGACTAGACATAATGTCAAGGGGAAACGTTTACCATATATATAGAAAGAGAGGGGGGGGGGCAGAGACAGAGAGATGGAGAGAAATGAGGAACATCTGATGCTGCTGTTCCATTACAGAGGGTCATGGAGACCTAGTGGAAAAAGGAAAATAAATAATTCATCTTATTTGGCTTAAGTGTCCTTGGGGAGCTATAAATCAGTGGGGTGGGGTCCCTGTTTGAGAACAATGATAACAGTAAACGATGATGCTATAATATCACTTTGTGCCTCTTCATATCTGGTAATGGAAAGATTTAATCATTAGGGTTTTTAGAAACAGTCTTTAATATTGTCTCATTGAACAGCATCAAAGGAGCTCAGCCAGAACAAGAGTACGTGCAAATCTACTGCTTAAATTAACAAATCATAGCCAACCAGGATCTTTAGATCCACTTCTTAAAGTATATAAGGCTAAGGTTACAGTATTCCCCCCCCCCCCAACCCATCACTGATATATATTTTCTGTTTGTGGAGGGAGTTCTGTGTGCCATATTTGGTTCAATTCCATCATTGGTGGAGTTCAGAATGCTCTTTGATTGAAGGTGAACTATACATCCCAGTAACTACAACTCACATATGTCAAGGTCTATTTTCCCCCAAGAGCGCCTCAAGAGTGCCCCTGGGCAAAATCAAGTGTACTGCGAATGCTTACTTTGTGTAATGGTTGAGCCGCCCCTGGCCATGGTAAATGACAGACTACCAAAATTATGCCTGTTAGAGCAGACAACTCCAGCAAAGGATCACCGCCTTGTCGGGGCGCTGGAGCTTGAGCACCTCAATGATGTCATGAGCGAAACCGTGAAGGGCCACCCAAACGGGACGGTTGTGGCAGAGAGGTCAGACCAAGCGTGATCCCTGGGGAAGGCAATGGCAAACCACTCCAGTATCCTTGCCAAGAAAACTAAATGGACCAGTACAACCAGAGATATGTCGGTATGCCATTGGGAGATGGGGCCTCCAGGTCAGAAGATGGTCTAAATGCTACTGGGGAGGAGCAGAGGATAGATTCAACTAGCCCAGATGTGATGACGCAGCTAGCTCAAAGCCGAAAGGAAGGCTAGCGGCCGACGGTACTGGAGGTGAACGACGAATCCGATGCTCTAAAGATCAACACACCATAGGAACCTGGAATGTAAGATCTATGAGCCAGGGCAAATTGGATGTTGTTATTGGTGAGATGTCAAGACTAAAGATAGACATTCTGGGGTCAGGAACTGAAATGGACTGGAATGGGCCACTTCACATCAGATGACCACCAGATCTACTACTGCGGACAAGAGGAACATCGAAGAAATGGAGTAGCCTTCATAATTAATAAGAAATTAGCTAAAGCGGTGCTTGGATACAACCCAAAAAATGACAGAATGATCTCAATTCGAGTGCAAGGAAAGCCTTTCAACATTACAGTGATCCAAATATATGCCCCAACCACAGCTGCTGAAGAAGCAGAAGTAGATCAGTTCTATGAGGATCTGCAGGACCTACTGGATAATACACCAAAAAGAGACATTATTTTCATTACAGGAGACTGGAATGCCAAGGTGGGAAGTCAAATGACAACTGGGATCACAGGCAAGCATGGTCTGGGAGAACAAAATGAAGCGGGACGCAGGCTGATAGAATTTTGCCAGGAAAACTCGCTGTGTATAACAATACTCTCTTCCAACAACCTAAAAGACGGCTTTATACATGGACCTCACCAGATGGTCAATACCGAAATCAGATTGACTACATCCTTTGCAGCCAAAGGTGGCGGACATCCATCCAGTCGGTGAAAACAAGACCTGGGGCTGACTGTAGCTCAGATCACGAACTTCTTATTGCCAAATTTAGAATAAAACTAAAGAGATCAGGGAAAATACACAGACCAGTTAGATATGATCTCACTAACATTCCTAGCGAATATACAGTGGAAGTGAAGAACAGATTTGAAGGACTAGATTTAGTAAACAGAGTCCCAGAAGAACTATGGACAGAAGTCCGAGACATTGTTCAGGAGGGGGCAACAAAGTACGTCCCAAAGAAAAAGAAAACCAAGAAGGCAAAATGGTTGTCTGCTGAGACACTGGAAGTAGCCCAAGAAAGGAGGAAAGCAAAAGGAAACAGGAAAGGGGAGATATGCCCAGTTAAATGCGCAATTCCAGAGGTTAGCCAGAAGAGATAAGGAACTATTTTTAAATAAGCAATGCATGGAAGTGGAGGAAGACAACAGAATAGGAAGGACAAGAGACCTCTTCCAGAAAATTAGAAACATTGGAGGTAAATTTCAGGCAAAAATGGACATTAACAAAAACAAAGATGGCAAAGACCTAACAGAAACTGAAGAGATCAAGAGAAGGTAGTGAGACTATACAGAAGATCTGGATAGGCAGGATAATAATATCGAGGCTAGCTTAAGGTGTGGTGAATGAATTAGAACCAGACATCCTGAGGAGTGAGGTTGAATGGGCCTTAAGAAGCATTGCTAACAACAAGGCAGCAGGAGACGACGGGATCCCAGCTGAACTGTTTAAAATCTTAAAAGATGATGCTGTCAAGGTGATGCATGCCATATGCCAGCAAATATGGAAAACACAAGAATGGCCATCAGACTGGAAAAAATCAACTTATATCCCCATACCAAAAAAGGGAAATGCGAGACTGCTCAAACTTCCGTACAGTGGCCCTTATTTCTCATGCCAGTAAGGTAATGCTCAAGATCCTGCAAGGAAGACTCCAGCAATACATGGAGAGAGAGTTGCCAGATGTTCAAGCTGGGTTTAGAAAAGGCAGAGGAACGAGAGACCAAGTTGCCAATATCCGCTGGATAATGGAGAAAGGCAGGGAGTTTCAGAAAAACATCTACTTCTGCTTCATTGACTATTCTAAAGCATTTGACTGTGTGGATCATAATAAATTGTGGCAAGTTCTTAGTGGGATGGGCATCCCAAGCCACCTTGTCTCTCTCCTGAGGAATCTGTACAAGGACCAAGTAGCAACAGTCAGAACTGACCACGGAACAACAGACTGGTTCAAGATTGGGAAAGGCGTACGGCAAGGCTGCATACTCTCACCCAACCTTTTTAACTTGTATGCAGAACACATCATGCGATTTGCGGGGCTGGATGAATGCAAAGCTGGGGTGAAAATTGCTGGAAGAAACATTAACAACCTCAGATATGCAGATGACACCACTCTGATGGCCGAAAGCGAGGAGGAGCTGAGGAGCCTTCTAATCAAGGTGAAAGAAGAAAGCGCAAAAGCCGGGTTGCAGCTAAACGTCAAAAAAACCAAGATTATGGCAACAAGAATGATTGACAACTGGAAATAGAGGGAGAAAATGTGGAGGCCGTGACAGACTTTGTATTTCTAGGTGCAAAGATTACTGCAGATGCAGACTGTAGCCAGGAAATCAGAAGACGCTTACTTCTTGGGAGGAGAGCAATGTCCAGTCTCGATAAAATAGTGAAGAGTAGAGACATCAGACTGACAACAAAGATCCGCCTAGTCAAAGCCATGGTATTCCCTGTAGTCACCTACGGATGTGAGAGCTGGACCTTAGGGAAGGCTGAGCGAAGGAAGATCGATGCTTTTGAACTGTGGTGTTGGAGGAAAGTGCTGAGAGTGCCTTGGACTGCGAGAAGATCCAACCAGTCCATCCTCCAGGAAATAAAGCCCGACTGCTCATTGGAGGGAAGATACTAGAGACAAAGTTGAAGTACTTTGGCCACATCATGAGGAGACAGGAAAGCCTAGAGAAGACAATTATGCTGGGGAAAGTGGAAGGCAAAAGGAAGAGGGGCCGACCAAGGGCAAGATGGATGGATGGCATCCTAGAAGTGACTGGACTGACCTTGAGGGAGCTGGGGGTGGTAACGGCCGACAGGGAGCTCTGGCGTGGGCTGGTCCATGAGGTCACGAAGAGTCGGAGACGACTGAACGAATGAACAACAAATAACAAATCAACATCAGATCTCTTGGCTAGTTCAATTGACAAAATGCGTTAGGAGTTGTTGACTTCTGTAGACTTCCATTTCTGTATCCAAATCTCTTAGTTGCCCATTTTAGAATAAATTGGAGGCACATGTACCTTGATGGTGACATGTATCGTAATGGAAAAATCTATGACTGAAATTCTAACATTGGTGGTATTCCCATTAGTGGTGAGAGAGCTTAAAAGTGACCTTTATGATTAATGAATGTAATAAAGCATTGCTACTGTTAGGTGGATTGGGAATTGGAGGACCACTTCGTACTTACTAATGGCTCCTCCTCTTCATCCTGGAAAGAAGTGACCAGTGCAATGTTAGAAGGGGGTTGTATCCTGGGCATGAGCATGTGTTTTATTTTATTGTATTTTATATTGTGTTTACTTTTATGTTTGTTTTTAGGCACCTTGTACCATTGATAAGCAGCTCAGAGTCCCTTTGGGGCGATGGCGGCCGGATATAAGAATAAAGTTATTTGATTGACACAAAAAAACAGTATGTCACAGCAAACAATATCTATATGCTGGATTTCGTATCATGAAATCACAAGTTGAACACTTCCCAAGCATCTAGGACTGTGTAATGTATTTTAGAATGATGCACGCAGGTGGCCTTTTGCAGTTGACAGATCATGATTTTGTCAACATTTATTGTTTCGAAATGCCAGCTGAGGTCTTTTGCCACAGCAATATTATTATTATTATTATTATTATTATTATTATTATTATTATGTGCTATCAAGGTTTTTTAAATGACTTGGAGGATGGAATAGAAAAGCATGTGTTGTTGAAGCCTTTCATGGTGGAATCACTGGGTTGCTGTGAGTTTTCTGGGCTGTATGGCCATGTTCCAGAAGCATTATCTCCTGATGTTTTGACTATCTTTAGGACTTTTGAAACTAGAATGAATTGCAGCTGGGATTTTGGCCAACGCTGATAAGATGCACTTCTGACTGTTGAATGTATCTGAGCTGACATTTGGACAGATTTATTATTACGGTTGCTTATACCCCGCCCTTCTCACCCCGGGGGGACTCAGGGCGGCTTGCCCGCATTACATGACAACAAAAACACAACATCAGTTAACGACAGCAATTATAACAGTAATGACAATTAACATAAGCAGTAATTATTATCGATAAAACAACCATAAAACCCGTAAAAGCGATAAAACAATAAAAGCAATACAAACCTCATTGCTGGTCAGTGTTTAACAGACTCATAGTTTAGGTTCTACTACCACACATTATCGGTCCTATCCATCTGGTTTCCATATCTAATTGTCAGGATGCCCAAAGGCCTGGTCCCATAGCCACATCTTTACCTTCCTCCGGAAGGCAAGGAGGGATGTAGATGCCCTGATTTCTCCCGGGAATGAATTCCACAGGTGGGGGGCCACCACTGAGAAGGCCCTGCTCCTCGTCCCCACCAGCCTCACTTGTGATAGCGGTGGGGTCGAGAGCAGGGCCTCCCCAGATGATCTCAAATTCCGGGATGGGACGTAGAGGGAGATACGTTCGGACAGATACGCTGGACCAGAACCGTAAAGGGTTTTGTAGGTCAAAACCAGCACATTGAATTGTGCTTGGAACTGAATCGGCAGCCAGATGGATCTCAGAGCACTTCCAGGAGCTTCAAATATGGTTTTTTGGGGTCATGTAATCCCACTTTAGTTGTTATTTAAATACAGGATAGGTCTGTGCATGTGTGGATATCGCTTTTTGGATCCCCTTACAAAGGATAGACCTTAATGAAACTGGAGGAAGGATTTGAGTAATTCTTTACCTTTGAAGCTGTTTCGAATTACGACCCCGAGGAACAATTATTTCCAAAACTAGTGTTTTTCCCCTTTTGCAACATCTTGGCTTGCAATGGTTTCCAGAATCCTTTAAATAGCTCTGTATTGCATCCCCTCTTTGTTTCAGATTGTCTTCTTCTCTAGTGGTGGAAAGTGTCATTTGAATCTTCAACCATGAGACTCATGTACCTTGTCTTTGGGTTCCTGTGCCTGATGCTGCTGGTTGTTCCAGGTAATATGTGCAATATG
>NW_026844366.1:343618184-343688974 GCF_025583915.1 Anolis sagrei ordinatus
GATACCTTCAGCTGGTAGTTTCCCAGCTTTTGCATTTTTCTCCATTCTGAAAGGTTGATATTTCTAGAGCTTTATTAGTAGCACTGTTGTTGTTCATTCGTTCAGTCGTCTCCGACTCTTCGTGACCTCATGAACCAGCCTACGCCAGAGCTCCCTGTCGGCCGTTACCACTCCCAGCTCCCTCAAGGTCAGTCCAGTCACTTCAAGGATGCCATCCATCCATCTTGCCCTTGGTCGGCCCCTCTTCCTTTTGCCTTCCACTTTCCCCAGCATAATTGTCTTCTCTAGGCTTTCCTGTCTCCTCATGATGTGGCCAAAGTACTTCAACTTTGTCTCTAGTATCTTTCCCTCCAGTGAGCAGTCGGGCTTATTTCCTGGAGGATGGACTGGTTGGATCTTCTCGCAGTCCAAGGCACTCTCAGCACTTTCCTCCAACACCACAGCTCAAAAGCATCTCTCTTCCTTGGCTCAGCCTTCCCTAAGGTCCAGCTCTCACATCCGTAGGTGACTACAGGGAAGACCATGGCTTGGACTAGGCAATGGATCTTGGTTGCCAGTCTGATGTCTCTACTCTTCACTATTTTATCGAGACTGGACATTGCTCTCCTCCCAAGAAGTAAGCGTCTTCTGATTTCCTGGCTACAGTCTGCATCTGCAGTAATCTTTGCGCCTAGAAATACAAAGTCTGTCATGGCCTCCACATTTTCTCCCTCTATTTTCCAGTTGTCAATCATTCTTGTTGCCATAATCTTGGTTTTTTTGATGTTTAGCTGCAACCCAGCTTTTGCGCTTTCTTCTTTCACCTTGATTAGAAGGCTCCTCAGCTCCTCCTCGCTTTCGGCCATCAGAGTGGTGTCATCTGCATATGTAGGTTGCTAATGTTTCTTCCAGCAATTTTCACCCCAGCTTTGCATTCATCAAGCCCCGCACATCGCATGATGTGTTCTGCATACAAGTTAAAAAGGTTGGGTGAGAGGATGCAGCCTTGCCGTACGCCTTTTCCCAATCTTGAACCAGTCTGTTGTTCCGTGGTCAGTTCTGACTGTTGCTACTTGGTCCTTGTACAGATTCCTCAGGAGAGAGACAAGGTGATTTGGTATGCCCACCAAGAACTTGCCATTATTATGATCCACACAGTCAAAGGCTTTAGGCTTTAGAATAGTCAATATGATATACAGTAAGCATAGATAAATATTAACAAAATTTGGCAGGATATCCACTTTTCCAGCGGATATTGGCAATCTGGTCTCTCGTTCCTCTGCCTTTTCTAAACCCAGCTTGAACATCTGGCAACTCTCGCTCCATGTATTACTGGAGTCTTCCTTGCAGGATCTTGAGCATTACCTTACTGGCATGAGAAATAAGGGCCACTGTACGGAAGTTTGAGCAGTCTTTGGCATTTCCCTTTTTTGGTATGGGGATATAAGTTGATTTTTTCCAGTCTGATGGCCATTCTTGTGTTTTCCATATTTGCTGGCAAATGGCATGCATCACCTTGACAGCATCATCTTTTAATATTTTAAACAGTTCAGCTGGATCCCGTCGTCTCCTGCTGCCTTGTTGTTAGCAATGCTTCTTAAGGCCCATTCAACTTCACTCCTCAGGATGTCTGGTTCTAATTCATTCACCACACCGTCATAACTATCCTCAATATTATTATCCTTCCTATACAGATCTTCTGTATAGTCTCGCCACCTTCTCTTGATCTCTTCAGCTTCTGTTAGGTCCCTGCCATCTTTGTTTCTTATCATACCAATTTTTGCCTGATATTTACCTCCAATGTTTCTAATTTTCTGGAAGAGGTCTCTTGTCCTTCCTATTCTGTTGTCTTCTTCCACTTCCATGCATTGCTTATTTAAAAATAGTTCCTTATCTCTTCTGGCTAACCTCTGAAATTGCGCATTTAACTGGGCATATCTCCCCTTATCACTGTTTCCTTTTGCTTTCCTCCTTTCTTGGGCTACTTCCAGTGTCTCAGCAGACAACCATTTTGCCTTCTTGGTTTTCTTTTTCTTTGGAACGTACTTTGTTGCCGTCTCTGAACAATGTCGCGGACTTCTGTCCATAGTTCTTCTGGGACTCTGTTTACTAAATCTAGTCCTTCAAATCTGTTCTTCACTTCCACTGTATATTCGCTAGGAATGTTAGTGAGATCATATCTAACTGGTCTGTGTATTTTCCCTGATCTCTTTAGTTTTACTCTAAATTGGGCAATAAGAAGTTCGTGATCTGAGCTACAGTCAGCCCCAGGTCTTGTTTTCACCGACTGGATGGATGTCCGCCACCTTTGGCTGCAAAGGATGTAGTCAATCTGATTTCGGTGTTGTCCATCTGGTGAGGTCCATGTATAAAGCCGTCTTTTAGGTTGTTGGAAGAGAGTATTCGTTATACACAGCGAGTTTTCCTGGCAAAATTCTATCAGCCTGCGTCCCGCTTCTTTTGTTCTCCCAGACCATGCTTGCCTGTGATCCCAGTTGTCATTTGACTTCCCACCAAAACAGAATCTGCTGGTGGTTTTAGCACTGACTTTTTGTGGCCAATCCCCTGGAATGCACTGAGAATGTATCTGGAATTGAATTCAACCCTTGGGCCAAAAGAGATCACCATAGTCTATGACTCATGGCCATGCTTGCCTTCCAAGTGTAGAGTCTCAGTGGTGGATCCACAAAAGACTGTAGAGACCTATTCTGGATCTGCATGATTTTTTTTGTAGTGAAGACATATATTTCCAGATGGCGGAGAGCCATCGTTTCATTGCTGGTGGTCTTTGCTTCTTCCAGAATGCTGACATTTGTCCACCTATCTTCCTAAGAGATTTGCCAGATTTTTCAGCAGCAACACCGATGGAATTTTTCAGTTCCATCGGTGTTGAAAAATTTGGAAGCCATTCTGAGTCCTTCCTCGGAGGTCGAGAAGGATGGGGTATAAATGCCTGAAATAAATAATAAATAATATAAGTTGAGAGTGATGTTTGTAGACGGTCCATGTTTCACAGGCATATAATAGGGTTGGAAGGACAATAGCTTTATATACAAGGATCTTTGTATTCCTAAGAATGTCCAGATCATCAAACACTCTGGTTCATTCAAAAAATTGTTGCACTTTCAGAGCTCACATGGTGTGTAATTTTACACAATTTTTCTACCTGCTGTGAGAAAATATTTGAGAA
The DNA here is from genome assembly GCF_025583915.1 of Anolis sagrei ordinatus. Classification (NCBI taxonomy): domain Eukaryota; kingdom Metazoa; phylum Chordata; class Lepidosauria; order Squamata; family Anolidae; genus Anolis; species Anolis sagrei. Next base: position 343,621,354 of record NW_026844366.1, read on the forward strand.
CTATATAATTTTCAAAAATGTATTCACTGTTTGGAACTAATTTTGCATAAAATTTACATGGGGTTGTTTTGCAGAAGAAATGGTTTTATGTGTGCAGAAGACAACATTTAGACAAAATAGCATGTCTTTATACAGAAATGCAGTTTTCTGCACAAAATTCCATGTGCAAATACTTATCAGTTGAGGATTTTCTTGTCAGGGTTTTCTACGCTTGGAAAACATTTTTTTCTTACCATGTTGCAAACATTTTGAATATTCTCTATGAAACACTGGGAAAAATATGTTTTTTAAAAAATATGAACTATCCCAACAGGATTCTAACTGTTGCTTATCAGCTTCTGGTTATACTTGCCTAGAAATCTAGCTCTCTCCTCATACATATTCCTCCAAAAGTTGGTGTTGATATTTTTACCAGGTTTCCTTTTGTGCTCAGCCAGACCCTACTTTTGTATTTGTGTAACTGGATTAAAGGGTTAGACTCAAGGGCAACAAGCAGCTTCCATGTAAAGGAGTGGCAAATCCATCCTAGAGTTTGAAGAATATGATCCAAGGTGGTAAACATGTCCTTCCAACATGTTTAACATTTTAGGTAGGGCCTTGATAGGTCTAAAACCCAAAGTATATTCACCAGCTCATTAACATGGAAAGTACCAGCTGTCTCTGGCTGGATTGCTTAGATAAATCAAGCAGAATTATTGTGAAACGTTGTACTTTGTCGTTCATGAAAACATAATATATCAATCTTCTTTTTATTTTAGCAAGAAGTAAACAACAGGAGCATGACCACATTTCAGCAATATACTCAACATTTATTGGATCTGTCCATGGTGGTAATCAGGAGCACCTCGCATTAAGGACATTCGCTTGCCCTTTGGTTAAAATAAAACCAAGTTGTAATGTCACTTTGTGTCTGTTCATGTCTGTTCATGAAAATATTTAAATTCTCACCTCACAGAGCTACATGGTTGTTTCACAATTCTGGCTCATGAATGAATTGCAATATTGCAAGACTGAATGTGCAATAAATGATTTCTTTGTGCATAGTGCACATTCATGAGCATCCAGTCACAGTTTCACCACAGTAAGTGCTCGGCTTCAGAGGAAAATGTCCAGTGCTGAGTGCCATCAGATGATGCTGGCTTGGCCCCACCACCATTCCTCCCGAAGTGAGGGGAAGACTTGCAAGATGCTTCATGTGCCAGCACAGAGAGAAAAGTATATTTTGGGCAGTTCTGATGGAGCTACCCACATTTTGTTGCCCTTTCCTCCATCTGACGGGGGAAAGGTCAGCATGGCAATGCGCACTGCCACCCTTTCACCCATATAATGGGGACAGGAACAGGGCACCAACATGTGATGGGGGAATGAGGGAGGATGTGTGGGGCACCACAAGGCACCCCACGCACCTGCCCTCTCACCAGCAACTGCCAGAGAAATGGCACATCTCCAGGGGCTGTGTCAAGAGGTCCTCTTGGAGCTGCTCTTACACAACCATCAATTGAATAAGTGCATTTCACAAATGACTAAAATACTACAACCATATGTGTGTGGGAATTTACAAATGTGCATGGTTCAATAGGATTTGACATAAGATCTATGGTTAAAGGCCTTCCATGGTTTTTATGTTGCCATGTTAGCTTAAGCATATAAAAAACACAAGCTTGGTGGGAAAAGACTGGTGGAGCATGTTGCTAAAAACTATGGAAATGGAAAACACCCATCTTCTTAAATACAGGGTGTTCATAAAGTCTCGTTACCATTTAAAGTCTCTACCATTTAAATGGTTATGACACTTTATGTAAGGCTGATAGAAAACAAAAGGTCTTTCCCTCTATTTTGATATTTCCTCAACTGGAGAAGACAAGAACATCCATGAAAACACAGACTTCTTATGTGCATTGTTGAAAGTTGCTAAAGCAAGACCAAGGGAAAGACTAAATGTTCTGAAGATTGAGATTCAATACTTTCCAATTACAGGGCTTATGTCATACTAATCCTGGTGTCTAATATTTTCAATACAAGGAAGATGATGGTATAAACGCTAGAACTGTGTCCCTCTCTGAAGACATAGTGTACCATCTGTACACTTGATATCTGATCTTTGGAGTATGATTGTTGTCATAACGTAAAGACAGTTGAGCAAGTGTCCAGAAAACCACAAAGGACTGTATGTTCTGAAATTTTGTAATTGGATTGAATCATAACTGAATGAACTTCTAGTGGCCTTCTGAGAAACACTGGGATCATGATTGCTTGATATAATAATTTTCATAAAGGAATTCTTGAGAAATTATCCCAGGTGTTTCTCTAGGGTAAACAGGCTGAAAAATGTTGTACTGCATCCTGCTATCTCCTTCCTGTAGCTTTAGGACTGAATTAGTTTGACCTTAGAGTTGTAGATTTATGTCATCAATGGTGTAATGGAGGTTGGTCTCAAAGCCAACCTTAAAAGCTCTGGCATAGACACTGAGAACTGGGAAGCCCTGGCCCTTGAGCGCTCCAGCTGGAGGTCAGCTGTGACCAGCAGTGCTGCAGAATTCGAGGAGCCATGAGTGGAGGGTGAAAGAGAGAAACGTGCCAGGAGGAAGGCACCTCAAGCCAACCCCTTCACTGTGGGAGAAGATGGGGGTCAAGAATAGGGCTCCACAGCCACCTACGAATCCACAAGGAAACCCATCATGGAAGATCATCTTACTCGTCCAACTAGGGATCGCCTAAGAAGAAGAAGAAGAATGGAGGATAATGTAATTGCAATAAAAACATAAACTAAAACTCTCCTGCCTCTTTCCAACACACACAAAATGGAGTGACACGCAATTTTCCTTTGCACTATGCCTGGTTTTATTGTACAATGCATTTCAAGGAACATTTCTTTAATAGTTCTTCAGAGGATGAAAAGCTCACACTGTAGAACCAGCCAAGGTTCATTAAAGAAGGTGATGGCAATTGAAGACCAGAAGAAGAAACACTCTTACATCTTCGAAACTGTAAGTGAAAAGACACGATATTCAAGTTAATATTCAAACTGGAGATAAATTCCAGCTTTCAAGCCTCCCAGGTCAAGTAGTTCCATGTTACAAATGAAAATTGCCATGTCAGTTTTTGCATCTGGAGTTACAGCATCTATGCTATCCAGTGCCAATCTTAATGAACTTTGTTTTTAAGTTAAACTTTGTAGGAGGCATTGTGTCAATTTATTTGGGAGAATGGCTTCCTGGAAGTTTCATCTGGTTAAACTTGTACAGCAGACTCAGACATACTTGGTGCTTGGAGAGGTAAGATCAAGGACAATCTAGTTTAAACAAAACGGTTCCCATCTATGTATCAATGCTAAATGCAGGCCTCTTTCATATAAAAACGTATTCTTTGGGTGCTGAAGTTATTCTGGTTTTAAGCTGTGTGTTTTAGAGGAGAGGAGGTGAGTCATTTTATAGCTCGGCATGACCTGAAGGCATCCAATTCCATGTGATCTAGTTTAGTACTTTGGTGAGACAACATTAAGGAATATCAGAGGAAAGCAATGCTAAAGCACTTCTGAATATTCCTTGCCAAAGACAGCTCTATAAAATCCATGGAATCACTATAAGTTGACAGGTAACGAGGAGACATGCATGTACACACACAAATTAAAGAACTGCAAATCAGAAAACATTGTAATTATCCTGCTAACTTATCTTTAAAATGTCTCTATTTCATCCTTACAAGCTCAAGCAAGAATTTTTAACATTCTAATTTTTATAACAACAACAAGAATACTTTATTTAGAACCTGCCCTCTCTCCCCAAGGGGACTTAGGGCGGTTTCCAGGGTATAAAGAAAATGGCAAAGATTCAATGCCAAGAACAGACACATAGCAACCAAGACATAAACAAGGAAGCCACAGGGAGGAGGGAGCAAGCTTGTTTTCTGCTTCCTTGGAGACTAGGATGTGGAACAATGGCTTCAAACTACAAGAGAGGAGATTCCATCTGAACACGAGGAAGGACTTCCTGACTGTGAGACCCGTTCAGCAGTGGAACTCTCTGCCCCGGAGTGTGGTGGAGGCTCCTTCTTTGGAAGCTTTTAAACAGATGCTGGATGGCCATCTGTCAGGGGTGATTTGAATGCAATATTCCTGCTTCTTGGCAGGGGGTTGGACTGGATGGCCCATGAGGTCTCTTCCAACTTTTTGATTCTATGATTCTATAAGTCTGTGTCTCCAGCAGTTAGTGAAGATGGTGCAGATGAGTCGTTCTCTAGGGAGATGAGTTCAGAGGATGAAATCCCAGGTGGATAGAATAACGTGTTGCAAAATAATGAGCTGGTTGATAGGAGATTCAATTTTTGTAAACTTTGTGCTGCTTAGCAGAATATCTGAAGGTCACAGTGTTTATTACAGAAGAGACCCGTCTCAGGATGTCATGGGAAAAAGTAGTTGTATATTTTAAATTGTATTGTAATACTTCTAATGTTAGTCACTTTTCCTCTCCTTATGGAGAGGAAAAGTGGGATAAAAATAAACATAATAATAATTGTGTCAGGAGTCCTGTTGTACAAAAAGGATCTCCATACTGTCCTCTAAACATGTACCTCTAATTAGGACATGGGCAAGTTACATTTCTGGGCTATATTTCTCCACTACCTATGGTGGAAGACAAATTCTTTGAGTTCTGAGCTAAAAAAGTATTTCCAGGATTCTGTATCAGCTAGTTAAGGTACATCTCCACTGTAGAGTTTATGTAGATTGACACCGCTTTAAGTCCCATGGATAAATGTTATGAATCTGGGCATGTTTAGCCTGAAGAAGAGAAGGCTGGGAGGAGACATGATAGCCATGTATGAATATGTGAGAGGAAGTCATAGGGATGAGGGAGCAAGCTTGTTTTATGCTTCCCTGGAGACTAAGACACAGAACAATGGCTTCAAACTACAAGAAAGGGGATTCTATATGAACATTAGGAAGAACTTCCTGACTGTGAGAGTCGTTCAGCAGTGGAACTCTCTGCCCCGGAGTGTGGTGGAGGCTCCTTCTTTGGAGGCTTTTAAACAGAGGCTGGATGGTCATCTGTCAGGGGTGCTTTGAATGCAATATTCCTGCTTCTTGGGAGGGGGTTGGACTGGATGGCCCATGAGGTCTCTTCCAACTCTACGATTCTATGATTCTATGAATCCTGGAAGTTGTAGTTGGTGAGAAACCAGTCCTCTTGGGTAGAAAAGGCTAAAAGCAATTAACTTGGTGTCAAACTGCATACATTCTACAGTGTGGATGCATCCTTAGTTAAGTATACCAGCTGGAGCTGGGCAAAAGCACTTCTGACCAATCTTGTATGAACATTTTTTCTGTTGATTCTTGGTATTCACCTTTAGTGGTGTGTTGGCTCTTGATTTCAGTGCCCAAACTGGACCAACAAGAAAAGCATGGTCATTCCCTTGTTCCTGCCTTCCAACAAAATCACACAGAGGCACATGACAGCAGCAATCCATTGAACAAGGCTTCTTCAACTCCAGTCAAACCAGTTTTGACTTTTGATCCTTTAGGTATTTTGGAATTTCAACCCGAGAGGCATGGCCTGCAATCAGAGACTGTCTAAATATAAAATAATTCCAGATGCCGTTCAAGGAGCTGTTTAACAGTTTTCTAATCTCTCAAATTAGCTTTAGATTACATAAAGTCCCCAAGTTACAAACAAGATAGGTTCTACAGACTTGTTTTGAATTTGAATTTGTATGTAAGTCAGTACAGGTACATTTTTGACGTGTAACTCCAGCACACACACATACACACACACGGTACAGTTCCATTACACTGTCAGAATCCAAAAGGGGGATAATCAGAGAAGGATGATCCATTTTAAAGGTGGGAAAGGGGGAATAGAAGGAGGAAACCACTTCCCCCATTTTGGTCGGTTATTACCCCCCCCCCCCAACTTCCTGATTCATCCATGAGAGTTTTTCTCCCTGATGGCGACATGAGAGGAGGGGAATAATAGGAAAAACAAGAGGAAACGGTTTTACTCTTTTGCCCCTCCCTCCATAAAATGAATTATTCTTCTCTGTTTAGCTCCCCTTTGGATTCTACCAATGTAATAGAACATTTAAGGTGGAATTAGGTATCAAACAGTGATATTCCAACCTTATTTTCCATCTTCATAGCTATGATACTGTTGGGAAGCTTCCTACCGGTGTGGAAATCACCTAAGGGACAGATGGGAAAGCTATTTAACCTCAGCAGACTGAAAGCCAAAACCAAGGCCAGAACAATATGTTATAGAATCCAATATGCTGATGTTAATGTAGTCTGTGCTCATTCCAAGAAGACTTACAAACCACTCTAAATACCTTTGCAGAAGCAATCAAAAAGCTTGGCCTCTCACTGAACATTGAGAAAACCAAAGTGCTCCTCCAGCAAGCAGCCTTCAAGTGACTTGCAGACAGGGCTGTAGTCAAAGGGGGGGAGGGGGAGTTAGTGGTTAAACAAAAGGTTGTTTTCAACTCTTAAACATTTGAAAACACACATAAGAAGCACAATGGGGCAAGAAAGACTGCCTGGACTTGCACTCTTGAGTGTCCATTAATGTTTATCAATGGAGCCTGATTTCTGTCAAAGTGTATTGACACAGTTTTCAAGTGTTTCCAACAGGTGTCGTGGGTTTTTTTTGTAACTATAAATTACCAATTAACTGTCATTTTCAGTTATTTTAAGACTTGAAACTTTGTAACTAAAATAGAAAATTGATTTAATTAAGTCTATAAAATATAGAATGAACCATACTATTTAAATTATTTTGTGTCATGGAACTACTCTTCATGATTTGTTAAAAAGAGTTTCATCCCCCACCGAATATTTTTTTTCTGGCCATGGCCCTGCCTGCAAACCCTAAACTGATACATTTCATATAGTATTCTTAGGCAAGGAACACTCAGAGGTAGCTTTGCCTCTGTCCTACCTCCACAGCAGCTTTGAATTCTAACTCATTTTATCCACTTACAATATAGATTATGCTTTATATAAAGTCTTCTGCTTTTAATTGCACTTTTTGAGTATTAAATGGTTTATATATTTTGAGTATTTTAAAATTATTCTCATCAATTTCAATTGTTCTAAAATGATGTTATTGTACAGACATAAATGGAAGAAGTAAAAGCATAAGTCACCTATTCAAACTATGGATGTTCTTGGTGCCCCCTTCTGGTACAATTTGGGGACATTTGCTTTGTAGGAAATACACATTGATTGGGTTGTTGTAGGTTTTTTCGGGCTATATGGCCATGGTTTAGAGGCATTCTCTCCTGACGTTTCGCCTGCATCTATGGCAAGCATCCTCAGAGGTAGTGAGCTAGTGACCTCACTACCTCTGAGGATGCTTGCCATAGATGCAGGCGAAACGGCAGGAAAGAATGCCTCTAGACCTTGGCCATATAGCCTGAAAAAACCTACAACAACCCAGTGATTCCGGCCATGAAAGCCTTCGACAATACATTACACATTGATTCTCCCCTTTCTAGAATTCTGAGATCTGAAATACTCCAGAATCAAAAATTCTCCACATGGGTGATTGAGATAATGATACCTTTGCTTTTGTGTATAAAAGCTATGTCTATATGATGTATATGAAACCTACATTGACGTTGTGCTTGTGTTTGAGTCACATCACCAAGATATCTCAATATGTATGTATATATAAATAAATACATTGGGACAAAAACCTGAAATCTAAAATACTTCTGATTCCAGGCATTTCCGAAAAGGGATATTCAACTTGTATTTTGTTCTACTTCCAATACTGCAAAACTGGTAATAAAGCAAATCAAAACTGAACTCTTCCTATGTCAAGGTTCTAAACTGAGAGTTGTGTATTACCTTCCAGCATTACAGATAAATATACTCAGCCAAGGAAGCCATGGCCCTGAAACTGCAAGGTGGTTGATGCTAAGGTGACTTGAAGGTCTCTCATGCATTGGGTGGCCATAATCAATTTTATCCTGTGCATTTGGCCCGCCCACTGTGTTTTATTTCTCTATCATGTTATTTTGCAATTGTTTATTTTATATTTTGCTATTTCATGTATTTTATTTTGATTCTATTATTTACTTGTTTGTATTTTATTTTGTTGTACTGTAATTTTGGGCTTGGCCTCATGTTAGCTGCCCTGAGTTCCGCTTGGGGAGATGGTGGCTGTGCCGTCGCGCCTGGGGGCTATTATTCTCAATAAAGGAGGGATGGACGTGGCATTTTCCCCCCAGGGGATTGCTTCTTGCCCTCCTATAGGAAACTGGAACTCTCAAAAACCCAAAATACTGTAAATAGCTCAAAATAGGTTTTATTTATCACAAAGTCATTTCTTCAAAGCAATGAGCTGGAGGGGTGAAGAAAAACATACGTTACAGTCTCAATTAGTCCTGGGTCCAAGGGGTTTGAAGCTGAGAAGCCTCACCAAGTTTCCTCTTTCCTCAATGGCTGTGAATGCCGAAGTAAACCACAACCCCAGTTCAGATGGCCTATGTTTTGAAGATTCAGGATCTTCCTTTGGTGCCAAAAGAACCGGCTTGAAGGCGCCTGGGTCTCCTCAATAATTGTCCAGGACGATCTGGACATAAAGCATGAGTCCCAGGGGTAAAAAACCTCAGAACTAATGCTAAGAGGTAACTTAAATCAGGGTCCTTTAGAATCAAGTCTTTTACTCACATCCATGTTGCAGGAACTCTGATGGCAGAATGAAGAAGAAAAAGGAAGTTCTCCACTCTTGCAGGAAGAGGTGGAGCCAAACAGTACTGATTGTCAGCTACAAGCAACCAATCCATACAACTATACATAAACAGGGTAAAAGGGGCAGGATTAAGCATGATACAACAGTTTAAATCTTGCAACTAACAGTTCTATACATAGGTGGCGCCACTCACGCCGTCACAGTGGTGGGGTACAAATAAAGATTATTACTTCTTCTTCTTCTTCATCATCATCATCATCATCATCATCATTATTATTAGTCAAAGTTGACTTGAAAAGAGTTAACAACAACAAACTGCTAATATTAAACATTCATATCAATATATGATAATGGCAGCAAAACTGGGTGTATAGTAGGGATGTGCATTTTTTCATTAGTTGTCGTAAGTTGTATCAGATTTGTTAAATTTGTACTTATGAGGCAATATCTGACACGTAGGCATGTCCCATGTCAAAAACTTAAGAATCAAAACCTACCCAATACCTTTTTGTTTGAATTTTGTAAATCTTGGAAACCTCCCAAATCAGTTTCATTTTCAATGCAAGGAAACAAAGCAAAGCCAAAAAGTGAATGCTCTTTAAATTAGTGGCATCTTGTCATTAGGAGAAGGAAGCAACAGGGAGAAAGCACAGTTCAGTGGAAAAGAGACTGAGAAAGCACAGAATTCTGGGAAATATAGTTTGGGAAGGCAGGGAGCCCTATGCAGGGGTGGCTCAACCCATTACGCAAAGTAAGCATTTGCAGTAAAGTTGATTTTGCTTAGGGGCGCTCTTGAGGTGCTCTTGGGGGAAAATAGACCTTGACATATGCGAGTTGTAGTTACTGGGATGTATAGTTCACCTACAATCAAAGAGCATTCTGAACTCCACCAATGATGGAATTGAACCAAATGTGGCACACAGAACTCCCACGACAAACAGAAAAATATATTAGGGGGGGGGGGCAAAATACTGTTTGCTTACTGTTGAAAATTACCTAGGGCTGCCTCTGGCCCTATGCTAGAGAATTTAAATGGCCCTGCCCTAAACTACATTTCCCAGAATTCTGCTCAGTATCAGAAAGCTCTAATAAGGATAGAGGAGAGATTTCTCCCTCTGTAGCAGCAACCAACCAGAGTTCCAATAAATTGTTGAATCTGCAAAGAGGAGGACTGACTGATACTTCTAGTGAGTAAATCTCTGTGCTGGGCTGGGAAAAAAATCCCTAAATGGAAGTTTTCTTGGTTAATATGAGAGACATTCAATGAGATAGCTGCTGTAGCATTTTAAAATGTTTTTGTCACAAGTTCGCTAAAGTCAGTAGATGTGTGAATATTTCTGATTTTTTTGGGGGGGAGGGGGGAATGATCCCCTGTTATTGTGTCTCATTGTATAGAAAATTCAAAGAGGTAGCTCTTGTAGTCTTTTTAAAAAAAGTTGTTTATAAAAAATTTGAAAATTCCCCTAAAATCTGTGGATAAGTGAAACATTCTGAAACTTGATGGGCTAAAAATGGTAATTGTGTTCTACCATTGTAGCAAGTTTCACCCCAATAACTGTAAAGATGAGGGAGAAAGGAGCCCTTGAAGTTTCCCCATTTGTGCAATTACTATAACAAAAAATATAAAAAATGTTACTCTTATTATAGTAATTAATTTTATTACTTTAGGAACACTTTAGGAACAAAATGACAGTGCCTCCTAATTTTGTAATAAGTTTTGAAACATTTTTTCATTGATTGCACAACCCTTGTGTATAGTCAGAATAATATATTAGTACTTAGAGTCAAATTTGGTCAAGAATTGTGTTGTTAAATCTTGCTCCAGCTATAGTATCTATTTTGTGTGGGCCATGTGTCCCCTGTAATGCTATGCCCAGTTCTGGGTCCAACCATTCTAGAATGATATTGGCAAGCTGGAACATGCCTAGAGAAGGGCAACCAAAATGGTCAAATGTCTGAAAACCATGAATCCTTATGAGGAATGACTTGGGGAGCTGGATATGTTTAATCTGAAGGAGAAAAGATTCAAAGGTGGCATGATAGCCATGTCTAAATATTTGAAAGGGTGTCACATTAGGGAAGGAGTAAGCTTGTTTTCTGCTGCTCTGGAGACTAGGACATGGAGCAATGGGTTCAAATTTAAGGAAAAGAGATTCCATCTAAACATTAGGAAGAACTGCTTGATCGTTATTACTGTTTGACAGTGGAATATAACAACAAGTTAAACATGAGCCAACAATGTGATGTGGTGGCAAAAAAAAGCCAATGGGATTTTGGCCTGCATCAATAGGAGCATAGTGTCTAGATCTAGGGAAGTAATGCTACCCATGCTCTATTCTGCCTTGGTTAGACCACACCTGGAATATTGTGTCCAATTTTGGGCACCACAACTCAAGGGAGATATTGACAAGCTGGAATGTGTCCAGAGAAGGGCGACTAAAATGATAAAGGGTCTGGAGAACAAGCCCTATGAGGAGCGGCTTAAGGAGCTGTGCATGTTTAGCCTGAAGAAGAGAAGGCTGAGAGGAGATATGATAGCCATGTATAAATATGTGAGAGGAAGCCACAGAGAGGAGGGAGCAAGCTTGTTTTCTGCTGCCCTGGAGACTAGGACACGGAACAATGGCTTCAAACTACAAGAGAAAAGATTCCATCTGAACATGAGGAAGAACTTCCTGACTGTGAGAGCTGTTCAGCAGTGGAACTCTCTGCCCCGGAGTGTGGTGGAGGCTCCTTCTTTGGAAGCTTTTAAACAGAGGCTGGATGGCCATCTGTCAGGGGTGATTTGAATGCAATATTCCTGCTTCTTGGCAGGGGGTTGGACTGGATGGCCCATGAGGTCTCTTCCAACTCTTTGATTCTATGATCTATGATTCTATGAATAGACTGCCTTGGAGTATGGAGACTCTATCACCATCTGTTAGGAGAGGTTTCATTGGGCATTCCTTCATGGCAGAAGAGGGTGGACTGGATGGCCCTTGTGTTTTCTTAAAATTCTGTGACTCTATGATTCTGAGTCATCTTTTAGGACAACACCACATATGGTGCATTCCTAAAGCATGGGATATTGAATCAGATCTGGTGCCAAAATCCACGTGATCTTCAAATGTAAGAGGTAAAACTAGCAGTTCTCCCAAATTATGCAGCAGCTCCTTCAGCAGGGGCATAACACTGGGTTTCTTACCCATTATTAGACTTGGGAACCACCAATGCACAGAATCCCATCAGGACTTGGCTTCAGTTTACTGGTCTCATCCGTTTTGCCTTATTCTAGGTGATCACATTTTCTGTACAGAATTTTTTTATTTCCCCTGGGCACAGAACAATTCTCAAACAGAATATTAACAGTTTGGGACTAATTGTGTAAAAAGTTTGCATGTAACTGTTTTGCACCAAAAAGAAAAAGAAAAAGAAAAAAAGAAAAAAGAAAGAAAGAAAGAAAGAAAGAAAGAAAAAAGAAAAAGAAAAGATCGGAAAAAAGAGAGCACATTTTGCTCCAGAATGTTGCAAAGGAGAAAAGTAAATTTCTGCACAGGAAATGTGTTTTCTCTGCAGAAAATGTTTTCAATGGAAATGATACTACAAATGAACCCTGAATAAAATTTTCTGCATAGAATTTATTTATTATTTATTTACAACATTTCTACCCCTTCCTTCTCAATCCCTGAGGGGGGACTCAGAGCAGCTAACAATTCGATGCCACAAATATCACAATATAACAAGAATATAAAAACATAAATACACAATAGAATTAAAAACAATAATTTATTTATTTATTTATTTAGAGCTTTTATAACCCAGTCTTCTCGACCTCCAAAGAGGGACTCAAGCCGGTTCAAAACAGAAGATTCATAGACAATAGTATAAAAACATCACAACCTCATAATACACTAATCCATAAAATACATTAAAATACAATCATATAATTACATAAGGCCAGGTCGTCAGAGTGAAATCACAATTCATCGCTATCCGTCAGTGTGGTCAAGAGTTATTGACTCAATCATCAAATGCCATATTCCGAAGCCAAGATTTCATCAGCTTTCTAAAAGTCAGGAGAGAAGGGGCAGATCTAATCTCCAGCGGGAGAGAGTTCCACAGCCGAGGGGCCACCACCGAGAAGGCCCTGTCCCTCGTCCCCACCAGACGCGATTGCGAGGGTGGTGGGACAGAGAGCAGGGCCCCTCCAGAAGATCTTAACAACCTTGATGGTTCATAGGGGAGAATTCGTTCGGACAGGTAAACTGGGCTGGAGTCATTTAGGTATTTATAGGTCAACACTACCACTTTGAATTGTGCTTGGAAGCTTATTGGCAGCCAGTGGTGCTGGCGCAACAGAGAAGTAGTATGCTCCCTGTACCCCGCTCCTGTTAGTAATCTGGCTGCCGCTCATTGGACTAATTGAAGCTTCCGGGCAGTGTTCAGAGGCAACCCCACGTTGAGAGCATTGCAGTAGTCTTTACGGGATGTAACCAGAGCGTGGACCACTGTGGCCAAGTCAGACTTCCCAAGGTACGGTTAATTGGTTAACAGCTGAGCCTCCTGATACTGGAATCCAAATTCTTGTCAAAGCCAAGTCTCTATATAGCTGTAATCAATTTGGGCTTGCTTTGCTCCAAATAATAACTGTAGTGTGCATTATTTGGAGGAAGAGCAGAATGGATCAGCCTGGCCTCCCACGGCTTGGACTGTATCCACCTCAGTTTTACATGCAACTTCATGTGATGTCTCATTATAATATTAACTTTCAGAGTAGCAGTTCAAGAAAGCAAGATGTAAGTTTAATGTCATGACAGGGTAATGTTTATGCCTCTGGCTGCTTTCTTTCTTTCTCACCATCCAGTCCTATCTTTCCACTTTCTGCTCCACCCATTTTTTCTTGTCAAAGAACTGTCAAAAAGAAATTAGTAGCTCAGATGCCAGGTATGAAATCAAAAGCAGAAGAAAAGCTTGTCTTTCATCCAACAAAGAAAATACTCCCTTCCCTCCAACAGGTACGAGTAAAGATAAATGTTCCCTTCTTTGTACTCCCCTAGAAAGCAAACAAGATATTTTTACAAGGTGCCCAAGGTTGGTGGATGCCTTCAAGTAACGTCACTGAAGCCATTCCCTGTTACTGGCAGCAGGACAGGGCTTGCTGGGATACAATCCGGAAACTGGAACTCCTTCCATTCAGCAGCTTGCATCAGAGAACAAGTGAGTTTGGATCCATCAGCGTGCAAACACTGGTATGTAAGTATGTGTGTTCAGCAAGAGTACTGAACACACACAGGTATACTAGTTATTCACGAAATAAGCTATGAAGCTGTCAGCTAGGATTTGTAGTTTGACGGCGATAACGCCATCGAGCTACGAGTCCTCATTTTGTTTGCATACTCACTTTCACGTTCTCCTGCATTTTGAGATATTGAAATCTCAACTGGTTACTGTCAAATGTGTGAAGAACTCTGCACATTCCAAAACTTTTTAAAAATAGCAAATGAGGTTCTTGGCTATTCCTAAACGGTACCTGATCCCTTTGCTTAGAGAAGGCTGCTGACCATGCAAATTGGCTTGTTTTGCTCTAATGCTATTTTCATTGGGCACAAGTTTGGGTAGGCGGTAAATTGATGGATGGAAACACAGGTGTGTGAATGTTTGTAGCATTTAAGAGCCAAGTCCCGAAGGTTTCAATGGTAGCAGATGTCATGGGAGGAACAGACATAAAACTTCTCAAATTGAGACAGAAGTCATTAGGAGTAGTATATCTGATTCCTATATCCACAGAGTCTACATCCATGGATTTAGCCATTCAAGTTTTAAAAATATTGTTTAAAAATCCCAAAAGCAAACACTGATTTTGCCATGTTATACATAGAGCAGTGTTTTGCTCTGACATTAGTAAGGAAAAGGCTTTCCCCTGACATTAAGTCCAGCCGTGTCTGACTCTGGGGGTTGGTGCTCATTTCCATTTCTAAGCCGAAGAGCTGGCGTTGTCCGTAGACACCTCCAAGGTCATTTGGCCGGCACAACTGCATGGAGTGCAGTTACCTTCCCGCTGGAGCGGTACCTATTGATCTACTTACATTTGCATGCTTTCAAACTGCTAAGTTGGCAGAAGCTGGGGCTGACAGCGGAAGCTCACGCCGCTCCCCGGATTCAAACCTGTGACCTTTTGGTCAACAAGCTCAGCAGCTCAGCAGTTTAACCCACTGCGCCACCGGGGGCTCCCTTCTGACATTATATATATTCATATATATATATATATATATATATATATATATATATATATATATAAAGGCATAATAGTAGTAATAATAATAATAACAATAATAATAACAACTTTATTTTTATACCTCACCTGAATCTCCCCGAAGGGACTCGGGGTGGCTTACATGGGGATCAAGCCTGAACGGCATGGTTATAATGCAAATCAACACTATGACAAAATAAAACAGCAACATTAAACAATGTATAAAAAGGCATTGAAACCAACAATCAGCAAACAATTCAATTTATCATCACAGGTGGAAAGGCTAGTGGTAGGCTAAGGGCTGATAAGGGCGGAATATATATAGTGTAATAACAACAACAACAATAATAGAAAATACTGGAAGGGTTTGGTGGGCATTGACCTTGAGTTTTGGAGTTATAGTTCACCTACTCCCAGAGAGCACTGTGGACTCAAACAATGATGGATCTGGACCAAACTTGGCACAAGCACTCAATATGCCCAAATGCGAACACTGGTGGAGTTTGGGGAAAATAGATCTTGACATTTGGAAGTTGTAGTTGCTGGGATTTATAGTTCACCTACAATCAAAGACCATTATGAACCCCACCAACGATAGTATTGGGCCAAACCTCCCACACAGACCCTCCCCATTAAAATACCCGCGGCCCTCCCAGGGGTCCCCATCCCCAGGTTGAAAAACATTGCTGTAGATTTTAAATTGAGTTTTTTTAAAGTTGTGATAAAAATGGGATACTACAACTGCTACTAGCAATAGTAGCCATAATCTCCCCCTGTAAGAAGATAATGATTCCCTAATAAATAAATAGCAGAATCTGACCCATCTTTGCTCTCTTTCTGCTTCTAGGGCCTTGAGAAATAAGGCAACTTTCAAGCAATGAGGCCCTTCTGTTTTTTTATATTTTTTGTAATGCTCCTGGCGTCATCAGGTATAGTACATTCAAATGTTGCTATGTTTTCTACTCTGAAATGTTTTGTCTTTGATATTTTCATCTTTCTTCCTTTAATGGATTGTGCTACAATAGCTGAATAATATCTGGAAGAATATTATTCGAAACAACAGTGTAGTAATGTTGGTGCTGTGGACCATATTTTTGTTCTTGCAGATCACTGGTGGTCCACGAACCACAGGTTGGGAACCACTGATCTATATGATAGAGTTAATGCAATTTGACAGCACGTTAACTGTCATATCCCAATGCTATGGAATACAAGGAGTTGTGGATTTACAGTGTATTTATCCTTTTTTTTTTTTTGCCAAAGAATATATCACCAAACTATGAATCCCAATATTACTGTGGTTATAAAAAGGAAAGTGGAGAAAGGGTGGGGTGATGGTAGCAAAACAGTGCCTCTACTGACATGTTTTGGAAAAAGTTTTCATACATCACAGTCTTGTTCATCAGATTACTTGAAAGCCATGGCCAAACTATATTTGTCTCAAAGATACTACTAGATACTTCCTTACCTTTGCTTTTTTCCCTTATGCTGAAATAGTCTAACAAGACCCTGATATTTTTAATTTTCCTTTCCCCCTGTGTAGGGTTTGCTACCAATATTCACAGGGCTAAGGACTGTAAGGTGGCCAATGGCATATGCAGGCTCTCAACGTGCATGCATTATCCTTGGGAACGCATTGGAAAATGTGGAGACAAAAGGGTTTGCTGCATAAGGTAAAACTGAAAGCCCTGAAAGTAACAGAAGGGCACTGAGATATCTTGGAGTTGGGGCCTATGGCTAAATACAAGATTCATTTATGTTTCATATACACCATTATGTAAGGACATTTTAAATACAACATCTTAAAAGTTTTGTGCATGTACACTGAGGCATCAGAAAGCAAAGATGTCACTCTCATATACTCATGTGGTTAATTTTGGATTTGGGAGTATTTCAGATTTTGGAATTCTGGATAAGCAATCCTCAAACTTTATGTTGATTCTTCCTTTTAGTAACCCTCCATTCTATGCTTTTGTAGACAGATATTTGTTATAGTATAGGGTAGATGATCTACATGGGTCATCTACCCTGAAGAGAGGGAGAATTTGTTTTGTGGCTTTGCATGACCATCTTGACCTTAATGTGGAACAAAACCACTTAACACAATTTTGCTGCACATTGGGAAAATATGGGGCATGTTCCAAATTTCCCTGAAGCTTTAGAGAAGCCCTGTTTATCTACACTGCCACCTAACCTCATATTGAACCAGAGGTCAAACCTGGGTGCCCAGATGATGTCCAGGCACATCCAGAGCTTTGCTTGAATCCTGTGTTGCAGATACAATGTATTTTAAGCAAAACTTTGGAGCAAACCCATAATTTGGAGTTGGAAAAAGAAGTGGCTCCAAAGCAAAATCCATCTGCTATCCACAGGGGTCAATGCTACCATTCCCTTTCCACTGTGCCATTTCCAGCTACCTTTGCTGATGTCAATAAAGGTGGCTACATCACCAGAGAGAAAGAGCAGGGATTGATGTTATAAGTTGAGGCAGAGTGTCTAATCAAGATGCAGATCAAGAATGGGGCTCCACAGTCACCTATGGACTCACCAGAATACTGATCCTGGAAGACTATCCTACTCAGCCAACGAGGGATTGCCTAAGTAAGTAAGTAAGTAAGTAAGTAAGTAAGTAAGTAAGTAAGTAAGTTGGAGTATTTCAGCCCAAGATATTAGTGGATGTGTATAGGAGTCCAAAGTTTTTGGAGCACTTATCTGCTTCATCGTCTGCCTCTGTTCAATGTGAAAACTCTCATCTATTCCTATAAACTCTTTTCTTCTTGCAGAAAAACCAGAGAGTAGCCATATCACGAGGCTCCTGAAGGACAGATCTGGATTAATCATGCTTTCAACACTGCTCTAATGTGATTAAGTAACAAGCTTGCACACTGCTTTTGAAGAAAGAAAGAAGTGACCAACGGGAGACTAAGTAAAAAATTATCTTGCTTCTGTTTTGAATAAATTATTTCATTTGCTTGCCTTGGATGGAATAGTAAGATGAATAAAGAATAATCAGCTCTGGCATCTCTCTGTGGTAGTAGTCATGCTTATGGGTTTTTGCCACAAAGGAAGTAGTTCATCTAAAAGAGGTCTTTCAGTCACTGTAAGAAAAAAAAAATTACAATAGCAAAACAACAGAGAGGAAACAATCAGGGACAGCTAATCACCTCTCAAAAAAAAAAAAAATCCCCCAGGCACTAACAAGCCACACCATAAAACTGCCAGGCCATCAAATGCTAATCAAGGTGGTCAATTGAAATATCCACACCTAGCTCCAACAGACAAGAGTCCTTTGTCCCACCCTGGTCGTTCCACAGATATATAAACCCAGTTTTCCTAGTTCCAACAGACCTCACTACCTCTGAGGATGCTTGCCATAGATGCAGACGAAACATCAGGAGAGAATATGGCCATATAGCCCGAAAAAACCTACAACAACCCAGTGATTCTGGCCATGAAACCCTTTGACAAAAAACCCTTAATTACCATTATCATGGGCAAAAGAAGATTCAAAGTCCTTCAGGGATATATGTATTGCATTCCAAAGAAAACCAAATGACATGTTTAACTCTTTTAAAAAAGGTTTGTGACCTTTTCCACATTGGAGCTGTCCAAAATCTCTACTCATTTCTTAATCCATAAAATTCAGTGAAGTAAACAAAATTGCATTTGAACATTCTGGGAACCAAATAATATAAAGAATGTCTTATAATACATTTGGAACTGTATCCATTGCTCCCTTTGTTTCCCTTGAAGGGTTTTTAATGCATCAGAAGATTCCATCAATGGAAGATGTTCTGTCACCGCTGGAGCTGAAATTAAATGCTTCTAAGAGAGGATGCAAGGCTTGTATCCAGCGGGAGGTCCGGGCTCCCGGGAAAGAACCTTTAGAGGAATTTTCCCTATTAAACAGGCTTTAGGAGACTTAAGCTTAAATACAACAGTCTTTATTAATGAACAAGCAGGAATTGTAAGATTTCTAAATAGTCTATTGCTCTTGCAGTCTTGTTTACAGGAAACAGGCACTATCTTCAAGAAACTTTGTTTAACAGAAAAATTCCCCTTTAAAGCTCATCCCAGGCTGCTGTGAACTTAAACCTGACTGGTTTGAGTCTGCTACCAGCTGAACTGCGTCTTAGCCAAACAGACGTACCACCAGGCTTGAAATCACTTAGCTGAAGATGAAGAGCTGTTATTCCCTCCGGAGGACCTCGGGGCTGTGAACCCTTTGGGAATCTGTAGAGGCCTTTGATCTGTTCTCCCCCAGGAAGTCTTAAAAGATGAAGCCTTTGCACAGGAGGAACGTCTGTATGCATCCTCTGCCTTGGTTTCCCTTGCTGTGACTAACTGAAAAATGGCCCCTTCCCTCCAAAAGCAAAAAGGGGGCGGGAACAGGGATCCTAACTATAATTGGCAGGTGGCTTACCCTATAAATGCAAATTATAACAGGAACCCCCCTGCTGTAAAATCCCAAGCATGGGATTGCATACAAACATTTAAACACAGCAAATAAATCTGGAGCTCCTGGAACAGCTGTTCCAGAACAGAAGAAGAATAAGATGATAATTTGGATTTATATGGTAGTGTAGAATTGGCCTCACTCTTCCAAAATCAGGAATGCACCAGTGGGTTACAGAAAAGTGTATGAAAAAGAGAGAATCAGCAATAATTAATTGTTAATTGGAGAGCACAGTAAGAAATAATGGAGCACAGGAGCAAATAAAGCTGCCTTATACTCAAGCAATCCAATATTTCCAATTCTGATCAGCAACAATAATAATTCGAAAAGAATTATTTCCTACCCCTATCTGGAGGTAGAAGTAAACCAGCAACCAAATACTACTTTACCCTTGTCTGGAAAACTGCCTAATGTAAGCCTGTATCTCTGCCTACGACGAGGTGAGACAGCAAAAAGAAGTCTTGACAACTCTAGAAAATATTTTGTGATGTTTGAAAGGTGGTGGAGCAGAAAACCTGCCCTTTTGAAATCAGAAGCTGGGCAGGATTATACATAAATGTCCATGGCATATAAAACAGCTTATTTTTACCTAAAGGATTCCAACGCATGAAAAGTAAACAAGCAAAGATTCCAAAGTTTATTTTGGTTTGATTTTGTAACTTCTGCCCTTCCCAAACCCTTTCAGGCATGTTACCAATAGGAAAGGTAATATTTCAAAACTGATAGAGTCTTCCATTTCTGAGCTTCAAGAGGAGTTTTCTCAGATCAAACAAAAGCCCTTGTTTCATAAAGTAAGTAACTCCTTTGGGCTGTATGCATAGGACTCTGAAATGGTGAATTAACAGGAAAAGCTCCCAAGTCACCCAACTCAGGACTACTTTCTCCTAAATGGCCTACTTCTCCCAATTGGCAGCAAGGCACCCTATCTGGGTTGAGGCCAACCAACAACCAACAAGCAGCAACCAAACAACCAACCAATCACCTTGTTCAGGCCCGTAGCCAGGATTTTGATTCGGGTGGGGGGGGGGGGCTGAGTCTGAGTGAAAGAGGGTCTACCCTAGCAAACCTTTTGTATCATTACCCCAATACCCCCATGCATATGAGATATATTGAGCATGGTGATCAGATCATGATATGAATAAACATAACAGTTTAAATAATGTACCGGGTGGCGCAGTGGGTTAAAGCACTGAGCTGCTGAGCTTGTTGACCAAAAGGTCGCAGGTTCGATTCCAGGGAGCAGCGTGAGCTTCTGCTGTCAGCCCTGGCTTCTGCCAACCTAGCAGTTCGAAACATGCAAATGTGAGTAGATCAATAGGTACCGCTCTGGCGGGAAGGCAACGGCGCTCCATGCGGTCATGCTGGCCACATGTCCTTGGAGGTGTCTATGGACAATGCTGGCTCTTCGGCTTAGAAATGGAGATGAGCACCACACCCCAGAGTCATACATGACTGGACTTAATGTCAGGGGACAACCTTTACCTTTAAGGCCTTTTCGCAGACCACCATGAGATTTTTTTTGGGGGGGGGAAGCCCCCAAAGCCCCCCCCCCCCCCGGCTACATGCCTGACCTTGTTAGGTAAATGAGAAAACCTCCTTTGCAGAACTCCCTCGCCCTTGGTGCAGACTTAGTGCTGCAACACTGTGTGTGCCACAATGCTGTGGGCAACATGTGGGAGTCTGGAACACAGTAGCAGGATGTTTCATGAGAGTTGAGACACTGGTAGAATATACATGGCCCCATGTCATGGGCATTTCAGTGTTGAGAGGTAGTAGTTTAGTAGAGATGCTAGAGTACAGAGTTCACTTTGTAACACTACTGGTGTTATCGCAATTGAAGAACTCCCCCCAATTGGTGGAATAGAAAGTCTGGAATTCTTCTTAAAATTGTAAAAATTGAGTGAGGGAGTGGATGAGGTAGTTGGTCGAGCTACCAATGGGAGCAGCTTTTCTAGCAGCATGACACTGACATGTACCACATAGCTTTGGGGCAGCTTGTAAAAATTGTTTTGTAGAACATTGAGTAGCTAAAAGACCTGTCCTGGCAGCGTGACACTAACTTGCTTGTAAAAATGGCTAGTTTTGTGAAAATTGAAAAGTTTAAATGTTGGGGTCCCACTCTGCAAACCCAAGGAGGGGGAGGCTGGCTTTCTGGAAGGCCAGCTGTTCCACAGAGGCAAGGTTCAACACACTCCGGTGCACGGTGATGACATCTTCAGCCAGGCTTAACACCCTTTCATTCTGCATGTTGGTAGGTGGACAGCTGACGTATTTCTGAGCAATTGTCATGAGATCTGGCCACACCTGGCTCAAGGTCAACCAATAGGCCAACAGATCACAGACAAGACCTTCTACTGGCTTCTCCAAGTAGTGACTTAAAAATCCTCTGCTGAGTCTGCCTTGCATGGGTGGAAGACAAGCATTGCAATGGCCTTTTCGAAGAAACTGGTCCTTTCTTCCTGCTGCTGCTGCCGCCACCACCACCTAAAAGCCGTGGGGACAGATGGCATCTCCCAGCTGTCAGCTCTGCCGCTTGTGCTCAGGGTGACTGGCATTGCTATTGTGCTACCACCAAGTGTTCCAGGAACTACTTCACTTACTTCTCTGCCTCTGAGACAGTACGTATACCTTACCAGTGAAAAAAAGCTTGTCCTTCCAGTTTATGGCCTCATTGAAGCAGGCAGTGTCCTTTATGCATGGATTTCAGATAGCTGCAAACTATGTGCATCTCACTGTTTAACAAAGGGTCCAGGCAAAAGTCAACTTTCTCAGCACCTTCTGAATCTGGGATATCCATGGAGTGTCAGTGCCCCAAGGCTTCAAGCGTACGCCTGCTCCCTAGCCTATCTAAGCATTTCTTCAAACCTAACACAAGAGGAACCACCTGACTGAGTAGGGCTCTGGATGTGAGAATGGATACGAGCTGGGAGATGTTGTCCCAGTACTGTTGAACAACATGTTAAGAGTCTGAGACTCTTGGTAGAGTTGTGGATATGGGGTTCTACTTTACAATAAAAACATAAAGCATGTCTTGAGAAGCAATGTTTGACAGTAATAGGAGTCCTCAATGGGTGTTGAACTTCCCTTCATTTGAGACTTTCAAACAGTGGTTGTATAGTTTTTTCTCAGGAACACTTAGCTGTGTACTTCCTCATGGCAGGGGATTGGTCTGGAAGGTTCTTGTTGTTCCTTTCAATTATACAATCAGGATTCTGTTTTCCATAATACCAGGGACACTACTAAAAAAAATCCAAAAGAAAGTTCATAATACAATAACTCTTCCTCTTCATCGGAGATGAAGTACTTTGGCCACATAATGAGAAGGCAGGAAAGCTTAGAGAAGACAATAATGCTGGGGAAAATGGAAGGAAAAAGGAAGAGGAACCAACCAAGGGCAAGATGGATGAATAGTATCCTTGAAGTGAATGGCTGGACTCTGAAGTTGCTGGGGCTGGCCATGGCTGACAGGGAGCTCTGGTGCAAGCTGGTGCATGAGGCCATGAAGAGTCAGAAGCGACTGAATGAATAAACAACAAGCAATAACTCTAGAGGAAGTTAATTAGGATCAGGACAGTGGTTTAATGATCAGGATTTGTACAAAGGTTTACAAGTCAAGAACAGCCAGTCCCCAGAACATTTAAACACAGCCAATTGCAGGGAGACACAGTGACATATATTAAGAAAATCTGAAGTGGATGTGGCATTCTCTTCATTGATATATGGTAAGCAGAAGTAGAGATCTCTTTAGTGAAAGATCCTTGAGCCTATGCATCCTCTTGAGAAACTGAGTATACTTACCGATTGCTGCATTTTCTTTCTCTTGTTAGTGAAACTGAGGTCAACAATATTGGCTACCATGAAGACATATTATATAGCTGTCTTGATTATCTGCATAACTTTCCTCATTGCTCCTGGTAGGTTGTGTTTAAACTTTATGGGAGAAATTAAGGGGTGGTTTATAATATTGTGGACATATATCTTATATAGGTGTGCATGCGGATTGTGAAGGGGAGTAACAAATAAAATCTCTGTTGGAAATTGCATCCAGGTTTTCAAAGATGGTTTTCAAGTCTGACTTAAACAAACATTCAAATTCTTGATTTTTTTGGGGGGGTCCATAATAAAAAGGGTAATCCTTGATATTGGTATTTGGTGTCAAGTTGACTTCTAATTAGTCACTATGAATGACTATTGAAGGAGCTGGGGGTGGTGACGGCCGACAGGGAGCTCTGGCGTGGGCTGGTCCATGAGGTCACGAAGAGTCGGAGACGACTGAACGAATGAACAACAACATGAATGAGAGATCACCAAGAGGTCTTTAGGCCAGTGATTCTCAACCTTTATGGCTCCAACCCAGCTTACCTGTCCGAACGTATCTCCCTCTATGTCCCACCTTGAAGTTTAAGATATTCTGGGAAGTCCCTGCTCTCGGCCCCACCTTTGGTGCAAATACGCTTGGTGGGGATGAGGGACAGGGCCTTCACGGTGGTGGCCCCCCACCTGTGAAACCCACTCCCCAGCAAAATCAGGTCAACAACATCCCTCCTCGCCTTCAGGAGGAATTTGAAAATGTGGTTATGGGACCAGGCCTTTGAGTAACTGGCAGATAATTGACAATGGCAATGATTTTTTTTGTCGTGTCAGGAGTGACTTGAGAAACTGCAAGTCGCTTCTGGTGTGAGAGAATTGGCCGTCTGCAAAGATGTTGCCCAGGGGACGCCCAGATGATTTTGATGTTTTTATCATCCTTGTGGGAGGCTTCTCTCATGTCCCTGCATGAGGAGCTGGAGCTGATAGGGGAGCTCATCCGCCTCTCCCCAGATTCAAACCTGCGACCTGTCAGTCTTCAGTTCTGCCAGCACAAGGGTTTAACCCACTGCGCTACCGGGGGCTCCGGCAATGATGATAATGTTATGGAAAATGGACTATGGATAGGCTTCCAATTGTGTTGTGCTTGCTGAATTTGTTTCTACCTAAGGCTAGACAGCCAGTATTATTGTACCTTTTATTAATGTACTTTTTATTTTAAACTAATTTTTAAATTAATTTAATGTACCATTTTATGTTAATTACTGTATGTATTATTTATATGTAGTGGCATCAAATTGTGCCGGATGTAAGCCACCCTAAGTCCCCTCCCAGGGGTTGAGAAGGACGGGGTACAAATGTTTGAAATAAATAAATAAACAAACAAACCTGTGGGTCCCCAGGTGTTTTGGCCTACAAATCCCAGTAATCCCAGCCAGTTTACTAACTGTTACAATTTCTGGGAGTTGAAGGCCAAAACATCTGGGGACCTACAGGTTGAGAATCACTGCTCTAGACTAAGGGCAAACTCTAGAATCATTCAGCTTCTGCACAATATCTGACATCCTGTTCAGTCATCATATGATCATAAACGGGATATATGAACTCATAAATCATAAAGAATTGTGTCCAATTCTGGGCACCACAATTCAAGAGAGATATTGACAAGCTGCAATGTGTCCAGAGGAGAGCGACTAAAATGATAAAAGGTCTGGAGAACAAGCCCTATGAGGAGCGGCTTAAGGAGCTGGGCATGTTTAGCCTGAAGAAGAGAAGGCTGAGAGGAGATATGATAGCCATGTATAAATATGTGAGAGGAAGCCACAGGGAGGAGGGAGCAGGCTTGTTTTCTGCTTCCTTGGAGACTAGGACGCGGAACAATGGCTTCAAACTACAAGAGAGGAGATTCCATCTGAACATGAGGAAGAACTTCCTGACTGTGAGAGCCGTTCAGCAGTGGAACTCTCTGCCCCAGAGTGTGGTGGAGGCTCCTTCTTTGGAAGCTTTTAAACAGAGGCTGGATGGCCATCTGTTGGGGGTTATTTGAATGCGATGTTCCTGCTTCTTGGCAGGGGGTTGGACTGGATGGCCCATGAGGTCTCTTCCAACTCTTAGATTCTATGATTCTATGAAAGAGATTTTCCTCTCTTTTCATAGACTGATTTCTCTTAGACACCAGAGATAGAATGAAAATTACTGGGCTATAGAATTTGGCTTCATTTGCCATTCTATGTTCCCAATTTAGGGTACACCTACACTGTAGAATGAATGCAGCTTGACACCATTTTAACTGCCAAGGCTCAATGTTGTGGTATCCTGAAAGTTGTAGTTGTATACATTCTTACCTGCTAATGATTCCTGGTGCTTCACCAAACTACATCTCCCATGCTTCCATAGCTTTGAGTCACGACAGTCAAAATTGTGTCAGACTGCATTAATTCTACACCCTAAGACAAAGTGTAATTTCAGAGCTGGACTAGAATATTGTGGCTTCATGGTTGGAATCCATGAAACGAAACCCACTGGGTCATCTTAAGCATATAACACTCTCTTCACCTCAGAAGAAGACAATGGCAAACTTCATTTGAACAGATCTTTCTAACAAGACCTCACAGGGTCACCATTATTTGGAGTCAACTTGAAGACACTTAATCAGTAACTTAATTTCATCCAAAGAAGCATCTGAAATACAGTCTGGGCTTCTATGATTACGTGGATGTGCTTTTTCCCTATTACTTTCTGCTTTACCAATCATTGTTGCCTTTTCTATTGAGTCATATTTCTCATGAGGTGTCCAAAGTTCAACATGCTCAGTTTTGTCATTGTGGCTTCCAGTAAGAGTTCAAGCTTGATTTATTTTTAGAACCATTTATTTATCTTTTTAGTAGACCATAGTATTTACCTACCTGATACAGTATTACTTCATTTTCTTGAGGGGGAAAATTGACTAGCCCTTCTTCACAGCTGCAGGAAAAGCAGAAAAGAGAGAAGAGATCTTAGATTCGATGGCATGTTTCATAGCTGATGGCAACTGTGTGAAAAAAGATTGTGCCCTTTTAAAACAGATTGGCGTTTGTGATCGTAAATTGCTGTGTTGCAAAGGGTAAGTAATATAAAGAAACTCTACATATATCTTTTCTTATCCCGACTCCTGAATCCACCCCTGTCAAGACCCAGAAGCCTTAAGTAGAGCCAAACACAAGATAAAGAGTTCAAACACAGCTTTATTATACAAAAATAGTCTTTCAAAGCACTTAACTTCAGTGCAGAGAGTCAGAGCAGTAATTTGGCATCAAAAACGAAGCGATACCAGCAACAAAAATATAACCCGGATTATAACGCTGTTTAATCCGGGTTAAACACAAAATTCAGCAATCTGCTTCAAAGTTCACACAGTTCAAAAACACAGTCACAGAAGATAGAAAACGGAGTCCCAAAATGATGCAATGTTCAAACACGAAGTTAGCAATGTTTTAAGTCCAAAAGTCAAAAGCATTGGTCAAACCAGTCCGTGGTCAAGCCGTTGAGTAATGTAAACACTGGAACGCAGGAATCACAGGAACATAGGAACACAGGAATGTGTAGTCCAAGGACCCAAGCTCGAGAGTTGGCAGTAACAAAGATTTATGTCCCATAAAGACACTTTGCCTTCTGCAAAGAGTCATACATTCAGAACCCACTTTTATCCTACAGCTCCTCGTTAGAGGATGATGAGCTCCCCACCCTTTCTTCATCGCTCTCAGCTGCCTCCATCCCCGCAGCTGAACCCGAGCGCCCATTTCTCCACCTCTGCCAGCGTCTGCCAAGACTTAGATCTTGCCAAGTGCTCCCCGGTTGCCAATCCCCTGTGAACCCCTCAAATTCATCACTGGAGGTGGGTTGGTTACAAATGTCCCTAATCTGTTGAACACGGGTCCAATCCAGCTCATCCTCCTCTCCCATATCACTCCCAGACCCATCACTCCTTTCAAACCACATGAAATCCTCATCCTCTGTAGGAGCGCAAAGTATTTCCCGGATGTGCTTCCTCTGAAGCTCCTTGTAGGACTCTGGATCGCAAGTAGCCCTCTTTACTCCCCTGCTCTCCTCCCCATCCCCCATTTCACAATTGGAGAAGCCCTCAAACATCTCAGAATCACTTGGGGCCATGATTATCTCCCTAATGCACTTTCGTTGTTGTTCCTCCTCTAACTCCTGCGCAGACCTCTTCTCCCTTCTACCAGTAGTAGTAACGTTACCATCACGCTGAACTACAACAACCCGCTTCTCCTGATACTAAAAGGCAACTCATACATCAGAACCAAACAGATGTGTCTTGAATTCCTTCTGTAGAACAGTAGGATATTTTGGTCTGATATACAATGTCTCTGTTGTTACTATTTGCTTTCAAGGGAGCCCCCGGTGGTGCAGTGGGTTAAACCCCTGGGGCATGTCGCAGGTTTGAATCCGGGGAGAGGCGGATGAGCTCCCTCTATCAGCTCCAGCTCCTCATGCGTGGACATGAGAGAAGCCTCCCACAAGTATGATAAAACATCAAATCATCTGGGCGTCCCCTGGGCAGCGTCCTTGCAGACGGCCAATTCTCTCACACCAGAAGTGACTTGCAGTTTCTCAAGTCGCTCCTGACACGACAAAAAAAATTGCTTTCAAGTCATTTCTGAGCTATGTTGATTTTAAGAGGACCCTATCACATAGTTCTGGGTCTGTGATGACCCCAGCATCATCAAGTGGGTTTCATAGCCAAATGGGGATTCAAACCCTGGTCTCCAGGGTCATAAGTCAATGATCAGACCACTGCACCACATTAGATGTACTTAGCTCAAATTTGTGGGAATGGATTTCACATGAGTACGGAACATATACTTTCACACTGATGAATATTCAGTGGCATGCACAAATTTGGTTGTAGCCCGGGGGTTACATTCTTAGGGTGGTCCTCGAGAAGGCCTTACTGGTACATTATTTAAATTGTTATGTTTATTCATATCATGATCTGATCACCATGCTCAATATATCCCACGTGCGTGGGGGTATTGGGGTAACGATACAAAAGGTTTGCCAGAGTAGATTCTCAGTCCCGGTTGAGAATCTACTGGTTGTGAATATCCACAATTCAATAATGGCCATTGGACATCTAGTGTGTAACTCAGTGTACAGAGGCGGCCCTAGGTAATTTTCAATGGTAAGCAAACAGTATTTTGGTGCCCCCCCCCCAACCAATCACTGATATATATTTTCTGTTCATCGTGGGAGTTCTGTGTGCCATATTTGGTTCAATTCCATCATTGGTGGAGTTCAGAATGCTCTTTGATTGTAGGTGAACTATACAACCCAGTAGCTACAACTCACATATGTCAAGGTCTATTTTCCCCCAAGAGCACCTCAAGAGCGCCCCAGGGCAAAATCAACTATACTGCGAATGCTTACTTTGCGTAATGGGTTGAGCCGCACCTGTCAGTGTATAAAATTGTTCTCCATCTCTGATATGTAGGATGTTCTCCATCTCTGAGATTAGGATGTTCTCCATCTCTGTGATGAAGGATCTCTGCTTTCTAAACTAAAGTTGAACACATTTTGTCAGTTCATAAAAATTTAAATTTGAAAACATGACCTTATGGAGCAGAAGGGCAATTGTCCTATAAATGAATAAATTAAGGTTTCAAAATAATGACATTTGGGGTCACTCAATGAAGTTCCACGGGGAAATAAATGAGACTTCCCAACTCCTGGCAAAGCAATATTCTTACTCCTTTCAGAATTATCTTTACACTTGTGGCAACTAAGTACTTCTGAGATAATTTTGATTAGTCCCAGTAATTAGAAATAATTACTTTTACTTCAATTATTTTTTAAAAAAGAAAATTTCCAAAACTTGAGTTTTGCTTTGCAATGCAGGATTTTAACACTGCATTTTGTGTTGAGTGAATTTCAGACAAAGCTACATCTCTAGAATCTCACATGAAGAAGAAATGATAGGAAACTCATAGCTAGTCAGTAAGAGAGTGAAATACAATCTTAGTTGCTTAGCAGAATTCATGGAGGTGCATGAGGCTAGGGATAAAATCTAAAAAGGAATCAGAAGTATGTGACTGAAAGATAGTGTTGATAGCACCTCTTCTCAAAGACCACTTAATACTGGTGGCTTCAATGGTGGGTGAATCTGCCCCAGGTACTTGCTTGAACATTAAAGAAATTATCCAAAGTGTGAACTCAACTCATAAAATAGGTTCTGCATTTTAGTAGCTTCTTTAAAGTTCAGACTGCATGGAGATCCACGATCATACTAACCCAGGAGCTACCAGCATCTACTGCTCATACAGTAATACACGTATTCCTATGAATATAACTCTTAGCGGACTCTACTTTCTATGCAGACTACACATTTCTTTCATACCTGTGTGTGCTTTCAGCTTATGGTGGCCCAATGAATTTCATGGGGCATTCATACACCCTCCAGAGTATCTCTCCAGAGGGGCAAAGGATAGTCATGGGTGGTTTTGCCAGTTTCTTCCTTTGAAATAGAATGTATTGCTGGGTTGCTGTGAGTTTTCCAGGCTACATGGCTATGTTCCAGAAGTATTCTGTCCTGACTTTTTGCCCACATCTATGGCAGGCATCCTCAGCGGTTGTGAGGTCTGTTGGAAACTGGGCAAGTGGGGTTTATATATCTGTGGAATAATGTCCAGGGTGGGAGAAAGAACTCTTGTCTGTTGGAGGCAAGTGTCAATGTTGCAATTGACCACCTTGATTAGCATTTTATTGCCTGCAAAGCTGCTACAATCTCTGAGGATGCCTGCCATGGATGTGGGTGAAATGTCAGGAGAGAATACTTCTGGAACATGCCCATACAGCCCAGAAAACTCACAACAACCCAGTGATTACAGCCATGGAAGCCTCTGACAACACATAGAGTCTATTGCACTTGGTATTTCTAAGTGCATTCCCATCTGAGTACAAACCAAGATGAGAATTGATACATTTAGGATATTTAGGAGAATCTCTTTCTGCAAAGCTTATGTTTATTAACCTCTCCCATGTCTCTCTGTTGTCTTTTAGCCTTGCATGGCAATGAAGTTACAAGAATTTGAAATCTCATTCTAAAAGAAGCAGCAGAAAGTAGAATGAGCTCAACCACGGATATTCCACGTAACTTTCATGTTTACATCCAGTTCACACAATTCAGATATTAGAAATCTCTAATTCTTTTCTTCATACTGCTTGGACATGGTTCTGCACAGGGGCATGCACATATATCCAATAAAGGTGCCGCAAGTCTACCCAGTTGTGCAATACATTGGTCAAAGTTTTACATACACAACAATCAACACAGTGGTTCTTCCTGCTTTACTCCATCCAAGTGATCTGTGGATTTGGTTTTTTTTATAATATATATATATATTCATATTATATACAATCTAACAGTAAATAAACATCAAAAACTTCTTTGATCATATTTCTTATCATTATTTTTAAATTTCCATTACAACTTGTGCTACATATAACTCTATCACACACCTTTTATCCAGTTATACATGTTTTATTTCTTTATAATTAGTATTATACCATTTCCCCCCTCTTCCCCTTACCCTTAGTTTGTGCCCCCTCCACCAGGACCAACCAACTCATGTTGTTTCACCATTCCAAAATATAATTGTTTCTCTTGCTGGCTTATACCCCTTTCCCTCATTAAACACATGCTCGATAAATTTTCCCCATATTTTCCAAAAGTCTGTTTGTTTATATATTCCCCTTTTAATTTTAAAATTGCAAGTTAGGTTATCATTAATCACTATATTCAAAATTTCCCTATACCATTCTTCTAATTGAATTTCTTTTTTTCTTCCAATTTTTTGCTATTAACAATTTAGCTGCTGTTATCAAATTAGAAACCAATTCTTTCTCCTCTTGTAAGGGAATTATATTATCATGTATACGTAATAAAGCTAATTTTGGTGTAATCTCAGTCTCTATTTTTATTATTGCTCTTATTACTTTGAATATGCTTTCCCAAAATTTTTGTATAATGTAACATGACCACCACATATGAAGATACATCCCTATTTCCTGACAACCTCTCCAACACTGATTTGAATATTTTTTTATCAATCTGATTTAATCTAATAGGGGTTAGATACCATCTCCATATCATTTTGTAGTAATTTTCTTTAATTCTGATAGACATATTTTTTAGTATTCTCATATTCTATATGTTTGCCCATTCTTGATTATTCATTTTCCCCCCATGTCTGTTTCCCATACTTCCTTCAAATAATCTTGTTCCTGTTCATTCATTAATAACAGTTTATAGATATCATTTACTGTGCCTTTTAATGTTATATCCAATATAACAGTGCTGCAAGTCTACCCAGTTGTGCAATACATTGGTCAACGTTTTACATACACAGCAATCAGCACAGTGGTTCTTCCTGCTTTACTCCATCCCAGTGATCTTGGATTTGTAATGTTCATCATCATCATCATCATCATCATCATCATCATCATCATCATCATCAATGCAACCCCTCCACAAATGTTCTTTTTCCAAACTCTGCCTAGGGCAAGGATGGGCAGCCATGGTCATTTTTATGCTACCTCCCCCCCCCCCAAAGTGTTTGGAAATGCAAATATGGTTCTCAAAACTGGTTTTTATTTGACCAAAGGGGAGGAGTAAGTTCCAATGAATCATTTGAGCCACAGTGTTGTGCCTCTGTTTATAGTCCATCTGTGTGATTTTCTCGCAGCATCTGAGGATATGATCAATGGTTTCATCAGCTTCCTTGCACAGTCTGCATTTTGGGTCCTCAGCTGATTTTTTGATCCTGTCCTTAATTGCATTTGTTCTGATGGCTTACTCCATTTTGCCTTCCAGGTGTTTTGGACTTTAACTCTCCGAAATCCCAGCCATTTTACCGGCTGTAATGAATTGTTGGAGCTGAAGTCCAAAATACCTGGAGAGCCAAAGTTTGCCCATGTTTGCCTTTCTTAACTACAAGAAAGGAGATTCCATCTGAACATGAGGAAGACCTTCCTGACTGTGAGAGCCGTTCAGCAGTGGAACTCTCTGCCCCAGAGTGTGGTGGAGGCTCCTTCTTTGGAAGCTTTTAAACAGAGGCTGGATGGCCATCTGTCAGGGGTGATTTGAATGCAACATTCCTGCTTCTTGGCAGGGGGTTGGACTGGATGGCCCATGAGGTCTCTTCCAACTCTTTGATTCTATGTCTGGTCTAGTCCATATTACCAACTCTGAAAGACATGACAGTCTAAGATTTCAAGCAGAATCCTTTTCTACCACTACATTGGAAATTCCGGGTATTTCCTGGGACCTTTCATCCAGTTTTTAACCAATTCCCATATTGCTCAGCTTCCAAAATCTGGTAACATTGAAGTATTCTGAATAACTTATGTGAGTTCACTATATTGGTAATATAAGTGGTGACAGAACAAGGGGAAAGGCTGCAAATGGCCGAAGCTTCTGCAAATAGCAGAAGCTTAGGGGCCACATTAGTTCCCCCAGAAGACAGGAGGGACTACACCTTCAGAGCTCTCTGGGTGGTTGAGAACATATTGCCATGCAACATCCTATTCACTTCCCATTTTCACAAAAGGCATCAACTTGGCATAAAATGGTCAGGGAGCAGGAAAGTGGCAAAAATGACCTTCATGTCCTGTAGAAGACATTTTTAAGACCCCATCTTGTAGCCCAAAGGTTAGAAAACAGTATGGGCAAACTACATGTGATGCATAGATTCAAATTAGCCCATCCCTGCTGATCAGGAAGGGATGGCTGGGAAAATAAGTGAACATGGAATAGATGAAGACTGGGGCACGTGTGACCAAGAAACACCACACAGTAGAACACATAATCCACCTTGAATCTCATACTGGGAAAAATGTGGGTTATTAACTCAATAAATGAATAAATAAGTAATAGGCATGGCTAGTTCCAGTCGGAATCTTTGTAATTCGGATTAAATTCGTATCAAATTCCTTTTTGAAGCGATTTCTAAGCTATTTGGGAACTCGAAGCGATTTGGGAACTTGAAATGCTTTCTATTTCAAAGCCACTGTCACCATCTTTGTTCCGACTCAGAAAGTGAATCAGAAAAGACCCAGCATTTGGAGGCAAGCAGCAGCTTACATCCTGGGATGCTTGCCTCCAACCAATGAGGGGAAACCATGTGGGGAAGGGCGGGGTTTCGGCATGGCACGGCACACACGCCTCATGGGCTCATTGCGAGCCGGGGATGCGAAGGGAGAGGGATTAGGCCTGCCTCGGCTGTTAATGAGAAGGAGGAGGAGAAGGAGAAGGCAACAGGCCCTCCAGCGAGTATGTTGCCTTCTCTGCATTTTTCCTAATGCGCATGTGTGTCTGTCATTAACAAAGTATTCCGAAATTTCAGAAATTTTGGAAAGTTCTGTTTTTCCCCCAAAACATTTCAGAATTCAATTCCAAATCGAACCACCACTCACATCCGAAGCGAGTTTTGAACCATTTTTTAATCAAACAAGCCTAATAAGTAAATAAGGTAGGAGAGGTTGCAACTATTTGTTTTTGCCTAAGCCAGTGGTTCTCAACCTGTGGGTCCCCAGATGTTTTGGCCTTCAACCCAGAAATCCTAACAGCTGGTAAACTGGCTGGAATTTCTGGGAGTTGTAGGCCAAAACACCTGGGGACCCAGAGGTTGAGAACCACTGGCCTAAGCCTTTTGGGAAGGGAAAGCTTCAACCCCTTTCTTCACTCTCCTTTTTGATAAGTTTGTTATATAAAAATTACTTTTGCAATTGAGGTGCATCTATGCTTCAGAATCAGTGCAGTTTGACACCACTTTAAGTTCCAAAGCTCAAAGTGATTTGTTGGGTAATCTTTAGCTTTCTTTGCCAAAGAATGATGCAGCTCTTTTGATGGCAGCTCAAAAGGTGTCAGACTAGATTAATTCTACAGTGCAAATGCACCCTTTGCATTCAGCCTGAGGCAACTGCAGTTAAGCTGAGAAAGAAACCAGAACCTTTTGGGCTCTATCTCAGTACAGTGTTTTCCCGCTACCTCGCAGTTCGCTTTTAGCAGACTCGCTATTTTGCAGGTTTTCAACAAATATTAATTTTAAATTTGTTGAAGCAATGGACGTGGATGAAGACTTCTCACTACATGTGTAGTGGTGTAGCTGAATGATTGCATTGTGTCTGAAAAATATTCAGAAGGCCATAAATGAGATGAAAACTGAGACTTTAAACGTGTGCATTCCACAGTCAATAAAGCTGTGAGGCTGGCAAAAATACTGGGTGGAGAAGGTTTTAGTGATATGACTGCTGGAGATGTGAATGATCTGCTTGACGTGCACTGTCAACCATTGATGGATGAAGACCTGGAGGAGCTGACCAAGTCAACAAGTGAAGAAGAGGAGGAAGAACAATGGGCTGAGAAAGAGGAGGTGGTTGGCCTAATGCTTGAACATCTTGCAACCTTGCACAGAAAGGCTCAAGAACTTCAGCAACTTGCTGAAGATTGGGATATGAATATGGTTCGTTCGTTGCAGTTCAGGAATTCCATTGACAGCTGCATGTCAGTGTACAGAACCATGCTAACCCAGGCAAAGAAGCAACGCCAGCAACTCCTCATAACTATGTTCATAACTCACAGAAGAAGTCTGTGATGCCAAAGCCTAGGAGGAGGAACCTGTACCTGAAGAAGTTACTACATCCCATGCCGAAGATACAGGAGTGTTTTAAAAGAAACAGATACAGTACATGGGAAAGGGTTCTGTAGTGTAGAAGTGTGTGGGGAGGGTTTCTTTTAAGTTTATAAAGTTTATAAAGACTTAAATAGTGTATACTGTAACTAACAAAATAATGTTTAAATATTAAAATAATATTAAAACAAATACTGTATAGCACTCCTAATTTGTGGATTTTCACTTACCACAGATGGTCCTGAAACATAACCCCCGCGATAAGTGAGGGAACACAGTATTCCTAAATATGACACCATGACTTTCCAGTATTTTAAGCAGGATTCTTTTCTAGCACTACTTGGAGATTCCTTGGTATTTCCTGGTGGGCTTTCATCCAATTTTTAATCAGTTCTAATATTGTTCAACTCCCAGATCTGGTGACATGGATGTGTTCTCGGTAGCTTGTGTTTGCTATAAACCTGAGAAATACTTTTGTTCCATTTCCTCTTAGCTTGTCACTAGGCTGTATTCTTTTTTTGGGTCAATCTTAGTGGGCATAAAGCATGGGAATGGAAGGTGTCTAGTTCGGTTCCTACAATGGTACAAACTCTGTGAGTGAAAGATTCGCCTGACAACTAGGAGCAAAAGTTAGAAATTCATATTGGACAAGAAGGATATTGCAAAAATTCTTCCTTTCCTAAAGCAGCAAACATCAGCAAATAGAACATTGAGCTCATGACCCTTTAGTGCAGTGGTTCTCAACCTGTGGGTCCCCAGATGGTTTGGCCTTCAACTCCCAGAAATCCTAACAGCTGGTAAACAGGCTGGGATTTCTGGGAGATGTAGGCCAAAACACCTGGGGACCCACAAGTTGAGAACCACTGCTTTAGTGGATTGGATCTGTGATATGAACCACAAGCTGAACTCCATGGAATCCTCTTCAGTTCTGAACCATTGGTGAAATGTCTTTTGAAACTCTTCTTAGTTGCTTGTGGAGGTCATGCTAGAGCATTTCCTCTGAAGAAGTGAACTATGCACATAAAGTAATTAGAGGGGGTGAAAGGCACCCAAAATTTGCCACCTGCCACAAGCCAAATTGTAACTAAAGTTAAGAAAGCATGGGATTGTGAAGTGTATAGCTATAGTGTAGTTTCACTGTAGAACACTGGTGGGCATCACAGTTCAAAAAAAGATTAGTTGGAAGAGAGACTCAACCAAAAGACTCAACATTCTGTAAAGAAAGTCCTACGAAGGACACTTTTGGGACCTGAACATGTTTAGCGTGGGGAATAAAGAACATTTTTAAAAGATCATAATGTAAAGACTTTAGAGGAAAATAATTAAGATCTTTATCTTGAAATAAAAAAAAACATTATTTTTCATGGTCATAGAATATGTCCAGAAGAGAGTACCCAAGAGAGTCAATGTTCTGTAAAGCAAGTCCTACAAAGACCTCATTAGGGACCTGGGCATGTTTAGCATGGGATATAAAACATAAAACGGTCACAATGTGAAGACATTAAAGGAAGAACATCTTGGATTAAAAAACAATAATACTTTTCATGATCACGATTTATATAATAGTTTACAAGCTCTGAATAGGCACTTTCCAGAAGATAATTTTAATGTGGTATCTGGAATACAACCAATGGCAGGGAAACACGATGGCATATTGAGGACATTACATTATCTTTGCTTATATATATATATAAAACAGAAGTATGGGTCTCTTTGTATTGAAGTGAAAGATCCTTAGAAATTGTGAGTATATTTATATGTTTGTATTTAATGTATATAGAAGGTTTTCGGTCAATCCTAAAGCTAAAGAATGAACATATTATAGGAGTGAAGAGAAACCACTTCTGGCCTCATACAGGTTTCTGGGAGGGTGCCTTCATAGAAACATACTCTGTACGAAGTTTTATACACCATATTTATAAAGATTTTTTACATGACATGAAATCTGTGTACAATGAACCATTAGTAGGTAAAGTTGCCGCTACCTCAGTCACCCGTGTGAAAGATTTTGGAATTTTGGATTAGGAACGATCAAACTATATTACTGAATTTTTGGGTTCTAATGGTCATATTATCATACAGATTCAACAAGCAAAATGGTCATATAATCATACAGATTCAATAAGCTAAATTCTATGTTTACAATTTCTCTGATTCCTGATGAGTGCAAGGCATATTTGTCTATTATGCACAGATATCTATATAACAATGTAACGAAATAGCAATTAACAATTCAAAAACAATTTTTAGTCTTGCTTTACAGTCCCAACTGGGTTCTAATTGTTACTATACTGTAACTCCTAGACATAGTCTACATAAATATCAAAAGGAAAATAGTACACATGTCAAATTTATATACACAACACAACAGTCAGGATTATATACATAACACATCAACAAGTAATCCCGGGTACAATATTCTTGTTTCGGGGATCCTTCTTTTTGGTCCCCCTTTATGCTTCTTGACTTTTGCCTTTGCTAAAGTCTCATCTACCTTTCTTTCCACCATTTACCCAGCTCTTAAAAGAATCATTTTTCTCTTCTTGCTTGGCAGAGTTCCCTTTTCATATCTTCCTTCGCTCCTTCTCAGGATCTCTGCTTACATTCTTCTGTCTTTCACATGTTTTTCTCAATGTGTTTCTCCTAAGAAGACCTCATCCACCATCTCTGCGCTATCACATACATCTCTTTTTAAATGTGCAGTAAAACTTGCTTTGTAGTGTGATTTCCATATTTCAAATATTTTTGTTCCCTTCCACCCCTCTTTTTTCATGCCTTGGTAAATTTTGAGTGACCTCTGTCACAAAACTGGTAGTGATACAACAATGTTGTTGATGATGAAGTAAATGGTTTATTACCCGCCTCTTCCTATAGCTTGAGGTGAAGTACAACATTGTTAAAACAAGAGATAAAACACCATTAAAACACATTTAATACACAGAGACCAAATACAAGTTAGAATCCACTGAGGATATATAGTTTAAAATTCAAAAGTTCAAATTTACTGCGGAAAACTGCCAGAATAGATTAGTCTTCAGTTGCATCTTAAACTCTGACAGCTGATTTTGCTGTCAAATCCCTGGCGGTATACACACTTTTATTTCAGTTGAAGAAAGACCTTGTCATTTCTAAAGTACAGGAGTTGGGACCCATTCAACATACTGCAGAGTTTTCTGCTTACCAGTTTGTATTTCAACCTTCATATTGTGCTGATATTTTCTTTTTCTGTTAGAGAAATTGTGGTCAATAATATCTGGCAACCATGAAGATGTATTACACAGTTGTATTGATTCTCTGCATAACTCTCCTCGTTGCTCCAGGTAAGTTAAATTTTAACTTCAGGGGGAGGAGTAACATGGGAGGTTAGTGATGTTGTGAAGATATATCCTAGACGGGTATGCATGTTGGGTTCACCTCAGTTTGACACTGCATTTGGGTTCTCAAAGAAGTTTTTTGAAGTTGACCTGAACCAATGTCAAAATTCTTGCTATTGTTGAAGGCTTTCATGGCTGGAATCACTGGATTGTTGTAGTTTTTTCGGGCTATATGGCCATGTTCTAGAGGCATTGACTCCTGATGTTTCACCTGTATCTATGACAAGCATCCTCACAACCTCTGAAGATGAAGGGCAGTTTGGAAATGGAAGTGTATTGCATGACATGTTGAAAGTATGACTACCTCATTTTGGGTTGTTGTAGGTTTTTCTGGCTGTATGGCCATGTTCTAAAAGCTTTCTCTTCTGATGTTTTGACTGCATCTGACCTCACAACCTCTGAGGATGCTTGCCATAGATGCAGGTGAAACTTCAGGAGAGAATGCCTCTAGAACATGGCCATATAGCCCGAAAAAAACCCACAACAACCCAAAAATTCTTGCTGTTTTTTTCTGTTCCACAGTAAAACGGTTAATCCTTGATGTTGATTTCTAAATATGGTGACTATAATGTGGAGAATCCTCAATTTTGGGGGCTCCAGAAATAGAGGGTCAGAGGTTTATGAGGATATCTGCCCTCCATCACAGCTGTTGTCATGGTTTGAAAATGAATGTCAGTAACAGTTTTGGAAATGGAAGTGTATCACATGACTTGCCGAAAGTATGACCACCTCATTTTTGGGTTGTTGTAGGTTTTCTGGCTGTATGGCCATGTTCTAGAAGCATTCTCTGCTGATGTTTCGACTGCATCTGACCTCACAACCTCTGAGGATGCCTGCCATAGATGTAGGCAAAACGTCAGGAGAGAATGCTTCTAGAACATGGCCATACAGCCTGAAAAACCTACAACGACCCAGTGATTCTAGCCATGAAAGCCTTTGACAAAACCTCATTTTTGTCATTGTGGCTTCTAGTGAGAGTTGAAGCTTGACCTATTAATTGACCTTTCTGGGGCACTGTGGTGTCATAGCTACCTCAAATAATATTTCTACATTTTCTTGATGGGAGAAACTGACTTCTTCTTCTTTACTTCTGCAGGCTCCACTAAAAAGCCAAAAAAAGTAAAGAATGCCTCTCAATGTGCAGATGCAAATGGTACATGTGAAGAAAAGAAGTGCACCACAAAAAAGCTTGGCAAGTGTGAAAAGAAACTAGTCTGTTGCGAACCGTAAGTATAGCATAAGAAAACTCTTATATCTTTTCATATCCCAACTCCTGAATCCAGACCCCCACACTGCAAGGCAACTGATAACAAACAGACTGAATCCTATTAGTGCCTTACGTGTGTGCAAGCTGCACTGTAGAAGCGGTGGGATATTTTTTTTTGTCTGATATCTAATGTTAATATTCTTCTTTTTGTTTTTCTTGCAGTTTGTTTTCAAGGGGACCCTATGACAGAATTCTGGGTCTGTGATTCCCCCAAAGATATTCATTGGTTTTCCTAGTCCCCTGGGGATTCAAATCCTTGTTTCCAGAGTTTTAGCCCAGGGACAACTCTGCTTAGGTTCAAGATCAGACAGGATCTGGTGTCTTTAGGACATTGTTTCTCAACCTGGGGGTTGGGACCCCTTGGGGAGTCATGACGGGGTGTCAGAGGGGTTGCCAAAGACCATTAGAAAACCCAGTATTTTCTATTGGTCATGGGGTTTCTGTGTGGGAAGATTGGCACAATTCTATCTTTGGTGGGGTTCAAGGGGGTCTTTGATTGTAGGTGAACTATAAATCCCAGCAACTACAACTCCAAAATGTTAAGGTCTATTTTCCTTAAATTCCACCAGTGTTCACATTTGGGCATATTGAGTATCCATGCCAAGTTCGGACCCGATCTAGCATTGTTTGAGTCCACAGTGTTCACTCAATGTAGGTAAACTACAATGCCAAAACTCAAGGTCAATGTCTACCAAACCCTTCCAGTATTTTCTGTTGGTCATGGGAGTTCTGTGTGCCAAGTTTGGTTCAATTCCATCGTTGGGGGATTGCAGAATGCTCTTTGATTGTAGGTGAACTATAAATTCCAGCAAAATGACAATATAAAACCCACCCCCAACTTCACCAGTATTCAAATTTGGGCGTATTAGGTATTTGTGCCAAATTTGGTCCAGTGAATGGAAATACATCCTGCATATCAGATATTTACACAATGACTGGTAACAATAGCAAAATTACAGTTATGAAGTAGCAATGGAAATAATGTTGTGGCTGGGAGTCACCACAATATGAGGAACTGTATTAAGGGGTTGCTGCATTAGGAAGGTTGAGAATCACTGCTTTAGGCTATTTTAGGCCACAATGAGCTGATATATGTGTAGGTTGGGTGGGGTTGTATGTCTTCACGTTTCCTGTTGACATATGATAACAGCATGAATTACTTGTGGTTTTCGTAGGCAAGCAATACTAGTTTTGCATTATCTTCTTCTGAAATAAAGATTATACCCCCTGGTATTCATTGGTATCCATACTCCAACAACTAAACACTGCCAAAACTGCTCAATTAACAAGGCCTCATGAGCCACAGCACTTTTATGGTTTTAAGGAAAAATTCTACCTCGACAGCCTATGTTTATTAAGTTAATCCATGTCTCTGTTTGTGTTTCAGAGTTGATTATTCCTAAAAGAAGCAGCAGGAACCGATGAGATACCAATCCATTTTTCATTCAACCATTCCATAGCTATATCCACATTGTTGCAAGTTAAAGTGCAGCAAGTCTATTTGTGATGACAGAACATAGGCCAAAGTTTCACATGCACAATATTTAATATTCAACACAGATTCTTCCTGCTTTAAATTATACAAGTGATTTTTTTGCTTTTATGCTTCACCCTTCCCCCCATTCCAAAAATAAAGAGATTGGAAATGCATTTATGGTTCTCAAAAATGTTTTCTTCATGTTAAACAGAACAGAGAGATCTTACAACTTATTTAAGAGGGGGAGGCTGGCAGTGCCATCCTTCTTCTCCAGGTTGCCTGATCCCGGGGAAAAGGATTCCTGTGGAAACAGGCACTGGGACCACAGAAGGTAATCCCAGGAGTCTGTTTCCACAGGCTTCATAGCACCAAAGATCCAGATCTTCAGGGAAAGTCCAGATATTTACAGGTGGTTTTTTTTTATAAAACTTGGATTAAAGCAAGTAAATTCAGTTTACTCAAGTTTGAAATTGATTAGTTTGAAACATCATCTGGGCGTCTCAGTCTAATACGTTTTTTTACTCGAGTTGTAAGGCTGTGCAGAAGGGCCCTGGGACACATGTGGCCAAGTAACAACGCATTCTAGTCAATATGGCACAGGGTATTAATGAAGAAGAACACGTAAGCCATCTGGAATTCCATTCTGGGAGAAAGGCAGGCTATACATCCAATAAATAAATAAACAAATAAACAAATAAATAAATAAATAAATAAATAAGGTAGGGGAGGTTGAAGTCATTTGGTTTTGCTAAGCTTCCTCGGAAGGGAAGAATTTAACCCCTTCCTCCAATCTCCTTGATATGTTCATCAAGTAAAAATTATTTCTGTGACGGTGCGAGTGGAGCCACCTATGTATAGAACTATTAGTTGTAAGACTTAAACTGTTGTCTCATGCTTAATCCTGCCCCTTTTTACACTGCTTATGTATAGTTGTATGGATTGGTTTCTTGTAGCTGTCAATCAGTACTGTTTGGCTCCACCTCTTCCTGCAAGAGGGGAGAACTTCCTTTTTCTCTTCATTCTGCCATCAGAGGTCCTGCCATATGGACGTGAGTAAGAGACTTGTTTCTTAAAGAACCTGATTTAAGTTACCTCTTAGCACCAGTTCTGAGGGGTTTTTTTTACCCCTGGGACTCATGCTTTATGTCCAGATCATCCTGGACAATTATTGAGGAGACCCAGGTGCCTTCAAGCCGGTTCTTTTGGCACCAAAGGAAGATCCTGAATCTTCAAACATAGGCCATTTGAACTGGGGTTGTGGTTTGCTCCGGCATTCACAGCCATTGAGAAAAGAGGAAACTTGGTGAGGCTTCTCAGCTTCAAACCCCTTGGACCCAGAGCTAATTGAGATTGTAGTGTATGTTTTCCTTCATCCCTTTAAAGTTTTCCAGCTCATTGCTTTGAAGAAATGACTTTGTGATAAATAAAACTTATTTTGAGCTATTTATAGCGTTTTGGGTTTTTGGGAGTTCCAGTTTCCTATAGGAGGGCAAGAAGCAATCCCCTGGGGGAAAGATGCCACGTCTATCCCTCCTTTGTTGAGAATAATAGCCCCAGGAGCGATGGCACAATTTCTGCAATTGAGGTGCATCTTTGCTTTCAAATCAATGCAACGTCACACCACGTTGTGTGGTTTGAATGAAATTGTATGAGAGGTGTATGAGATGCCATTCTAAGAAATGGACAGAAACCCTAAAATATATGACAGCTGCAATACGGGTTATGATAGCCCGAGGATAGAGAGAGAACACAAGATGGAATTTAGAAATTTGGTGGGCTTATCTATAGAAATATATAATCAATAATTTAATTTATCAAAGGAAAAACAAGTATATAAATAGTCATACAGAACAAGACTGGTCTGTTCTAATTGATAAAATAGACAGAGATTACAGATATAGCATTTTGAACCAGGCTTTTCACACGGTCAAACTGATGCAATGGCATCATTTTAGAATGGTTGTTCCAGATGGGTGATATACACATAAGGAATATTTACTTTTGGAATAATGTACACCAAGATAAGTCTTGTATGGTAAAAGTTTGTTAATTGGCGGGATGTATCAACTAAAATTTAAAAAAAGTTAAGAAAGTCAACACATTGCTTAAAAAGGAAAATGAACATCTGCAGCTGTTATCCAATGACCAATAAAGACCAAACTTGGCATACAGAACCGCCATTACCCACTTTCTCTAATAACCCGGGCAGTGCTGGGTCCCCAAGCTAGTATATAATAAAATTGAATGTTTGTTTGTATACGGAGGGCGGAAGGGTGGAAGTGTATGTGGCAGCTTTCTGATTGGCTGCCACTTTCACAGGCTACTGTAACCAACACGAGTGACACACCCGGACCAAACTTGGCACACATAACCCCCATGAACCCCTTTACGTCCTGGTGCGGTACGGGGGAGGTGGACCATGGATTATGGGATCTGTAGTACTTTCAAACAGTGTGGTTCCCAGGGACCACGGTGGCTCCCAACAAAGACCTATAAAGACCAAACTTGGCACACTGAGCTCCCCGACAGGGAGCTCTGGTGTGGGCTGGTCCATGAGGTCACAAAGAGCCGGAGACGACTGAACGAATGAACAACAACAAGTGAAGGATTCTCTAGACATCTAGGAGTAAAGGTTAGACATTCATATTGGACAAAAAAAAAACTTCCTTTCCCAAAACAGCAAACATCAGCAAACAGGAAATTGGATTGGATCTGTGAATTGAACTACAAGCTAAACTCCATGAAATCCTCTTCAGTTCTGAACCATTTGTAAAATGTCTTTTGAAACTCAGTTGCATGTGTAGCTCATACTAGAACATTTCCTCTGAAGAAGCGGACTATGCGCAGAAAATAATTAGAGGAGATGAAAGGCAGGCAAATTTGCCGCCTGCCACAAGTCAAAAAGGTAACTAAAGTTTAGGGTATATTGGGTTGTGTAGTCTGTAGCTAGAGAACATTAAAATAAGATCATAATGTGAGGACTCTGGGTGAAGATAATTCAGATCTATGTGTTGTTGAAGGCTTTCATAGCCAGAATCACTGTGTTGCTGAAAGTTTTTCAGGCTGTATGGCCATGTTCAGGGAGCATTCTCTCCTGACATTTTACCTGCATCTATGGCAAGCATTCTCACAGGTTGAGGGGTCCGTTGGAAACTAGCAAAATTGGGTTTATATATCTGTGGAAAGTCCAGGGTGAGAGAAAGAACTCTTGTCTGTTGGAGGTAGGTGTGAATTTTTCAATTGACCGCCTTGGTTAACATTTAATGGCCTCACAGTTTTCAAGCCGTGACTTCTTATTGTCTGGGGGCATCTTTGTTGAGAAGTGATTAGCTGTCCCTGATTGTTTCTTACCAGGGGCTCCCCTGTCTTTATTTACTGATTTTAGAGTTTTTTTTAAATACTGGTAGCCAAATTTTGGTCATTTTCATGGTTTCTTCCTTTCTGTTGAAATTGTCCACATGCTTGTGGATTTCAGTGGCTTCTCCGTGTAGCCTGACATGGTGGTGGTTAGAGTGGTCCAGCATTTCTGTGTTCTCAAATAATGTGCTGTGTTCAGGTTGGTTCATCGGGTGCTCTGTTATGGCTGACTTCTCTGGTTGAAGTAGTCTGCAATGCCTTTCATGTTGCTTGATTTGTGTTTGGGCATTGCTACATTTGGTGGTGCCCATGTCATTGAACATCGGCCTGTCATTGAACATTGAGAAAACCAGAGTGCTCTTCCAACAGTCACCAGCCAATCCCTCT
Organism: Anolis sagrei ordinatus; assembly: GCF_025583915.1. Taxonomy (NCBI): domain Eukaryota; kingdom Metazoa; phylum Chordata; class Lepidosauria; order Squamata; family Anolidae; genus Anolis; species Anolis sagrei. The sequence continues at coordinate 343,666,085 of NW_026844366.1, forward strand.
CCTATGCTAGAAATACAGCGTAATGGTGTAACATTAGAAAATGTTGATCATTTCCGCTACCTTGGTAGCCACTTCTCCACAAAAGTCAACATTGACACTGAAATACAACACCGCCTGAGCTCTGCGAGTTCAGCTTTTTTCCAAATGAAGCAGAGAGACCACCAGTACTGAAGCGATGGTCCTCCGCGATCAACTCCGCTGGATCGGCCACGTTGTCCGGATGCCCAACCACCATCTCCCAAAGCAGTTACCCTATTCCGAACTCAAGAATGGAAAACTGAATGTTGGTGGACAGGAAAAGAGATTTAAAGATGGGCTCAAAGCCAACCTTAAAAACTCTGGCATAGACACTGAGAACTGGGAAGCCCTGGCCCTTGAGCACTCCAGCTGGAGGTCAGCTGTGACCAGCAGTGCTGTAGAATTTGAAGAGGCACAAATGGAGGGAAAAAGAGAGAAATGTGCCAAGAGGAAGGTGCATCAAACCAACCCCGACCAAGACCGCCTTCCACCTGGAAACCAATGACCTCACTGCGATAGAAGATGCAGGTCAAGAATAGGGCTCCACAGTCACTTACGGACCCACCAGTATACTGATTTTGGAAGAAAATCCTACTCGGACAATGAGGGATCACCTAAGTAATGTCCCGATGTAGACTTGTCCACAGCTGCATGGTATCTGGTAGGCTTCTGCAGAGCTAAGAGGATCCCTCTCGTGCTTTGCTGAATGTAGCACTTGTTGGTTTTTTTAGTGGGCCTGTAGATTGTTTGTAACAACTACCATGAACATTCCACAGATATATAAACCCCATTTTGCTACTTTGCAACAGACCTCACAACCTCTGAGGATGCCTGCCATAGATGCAGGTGAAACATCAGGAGATAATACTTTGGGGACATGGCCATACAGCCCCCAAAACTTACAGCAACCCAATTCAGATCTATATCGTGGAATAAAAACAAGAATACTTTTCATGATCATGGAGTATGTCCAGAAGAGTATGCCCAAGAGAGTCAATGTTCTGTAAATCAAGTCCTATGAAGAACTCATTAGGATCCTGGGCATGTTTAGCATGGGTTATAAAACACCAAAAAGGGGTCATTAGGCAAGGGCTCTAAAGGAAGATAAACTTGGTTTAAAATTAATAATACTTTTCATGCTCATGATTTATATAATAGTTTACAAGCCATGAATAGGAACTTTAATGTGGCATATAGAATACAACCAATGGCAGGGAGACACGATGGCATATTGAGGACATTACATTATCTTTGCTTATATATATATTAAACAGAAGTATGGGTCTCTTTGTATTGAAGTGAAAGATTCTTAGAAATTGTGAGTATATTTATATACACTTATGTTGTGTATATAAATTTGACATGTGTACTATTTTCCTTTTGATATTTATGTAGACTATGTCTAGGAGCTACAGTAGAGTAACAATTAGAACCCGGTTGGGACTGTAAAGCAAGACTAAAAATTGTTTTTGAACTGTTAATTGCTATTGAAACTATTAGATATCTGTGCACAATAGACAGTGTCCTCCAATTTATCCCTTGCACCCATCAGGAATCAGAGAAATTGTAAACCTAGAATTTTGCTTGTTGAATCTGTATGATAATATGACCATTAGAACCCAAAAATTCAGTAATATAGTTTGATTGTTCCTAATCCGAAATTCCAAAATCTTTCACACAGGTGACTCAGGTAGTGGCAACTTTACTTACTAATCGTTCATTGTACACAGATTTTGTGTCATGTAAAAAATCTTTATAAATATGGTGTATAAAACTTCCTACAGAGTATGTTTCTATGAAGGCACCCTCCCAGAAACCTGTATGAAGCCAGAAGTGGTTTCTCTTCACTCCTATAATATGTTCATTCTTTAGCTTTAGGATTGCCCTAAAACCTTCTATATACATTAAATAGAAACATATAAATACCTTGATCAAAGACTTGGCTCTTTCTCAGTCTTGCTGCCACTGTGAGGAACTTTGCCACCATGAGGGTCACCTCGTGGTGCTTGTCCTCCAATTTATGCTTATCCTAATTTATGCTTATTTTGACTACTAGGAAAAGTTTGGAATTGATTTTGTGAAAAAGATCAAAAGGGCCATCTAGTTCAACCCCCTGGCATGAAGGAATATACTATCAATTTTTGGACCCATTTATTTCACTTTCTGGCAATCTATTTTAGCTACAAGATTCTCTTCCTACAGATGGAATGGGAAATAAGGGAAAGAGCTAGAAAAGAATATTAGATAAAGGGTGGCACAAAACAGTATTAAATATAGTTTATGTGTTTGATTACAGTCCAGGAGACCAAGGTGTGAACCTCCATTTGGCAGTGAAAACCAAGTGGATGAGCATGGGCAACTTACACACACTCTGCCCCAGAAAATCCAATGATGGGTTGGTTTTTCATCTCAAGTAATAAACCTGTTGAAGGCACACAACAACAAAATGCCCAGAACGGAAGTCAAATTTCGAGGCCACAATGTGGAGGATGTTCTTCCCAAATCAGGATACTGCAATAATAGCAGTAGTTATGAGACTTAGTGAACCACAGAAAGGCAACTTATCAAGCATACACCTCACAATATTCAGAAATGAGAATGAAGAAGCCACCAGTCGGAGATGACCAAATAGGCCCCATATGCTAGGAAGTTATGATACAGACCACTGCAAAATGCCCTCCAGGTTCCTACTGTTTTGGCAATAAAGTAGAGATAAGTAGCCTCCCATCACTCTATAGGTTTTAGCAACTCTATAAATTTTAGGTAGCAATAGGGAAAATTCAATGAGATCTGAAACTGGTAAGCACAGATGCACTTCAATGATGAGATCTGAAACTGGGGTAAGCAAGCACACCTGCAGTTCAAGACTAGTAAAGCAGCTTGAAGCTCTCTTATTTTGGTCCCCCTTTATGCTTCTTGACTTTTGCCTTTGCTAAAGTCTCATCTACCTTTCTTTCCACCATTTACCCAGCTCTTAAAAGAATCATTTTTCTCTTCTTGMTTGGCAGAGTTCCYTTTTCATATCTTCCTTCGCTCCTTCTCAGGATCTCTGCTTACATTCTTCTGTCTTTCACATGTTTTTCTCAATGTGTTTCTCCTAAGAAGACCTCATCCACCATCTCTGCACTATCACATACATCTCTTTTTAAATGTGCAGTAAAACTTGCTTTGTAGTGTGATTACCATATTTCAAATATTTTTGTTCCCTTCCACCCCTCTTTTTTCATGCCTTGGTAAATTTTGAGTGACCTCTGTCACAAAACTGGTAGTGATACAACAATGTTGTTGATGATGAAGGAAATGGTTTATTACCCGCCTCTTCCTATAGCTTGAGGTGGAGTACAACATTGTTAAAACAAGAGATAAAACACCATTAAAACACATTTAATACACAGAGACCAAATACAAGTTAGAATCCACTGAGGATATATAGTTTAAAATTCAAAAGTTCAAATTTACTGCGGAAAACTGCCAGAATAGATTAGTCTTCAGTTGCATCTTAAACTCTGACAGCTGATTTCGCTGTCAAATCCCTGGCGGTATACACACTTTTATTTCAGTTGAAGAAAGATCTTGTCATTTCTAAAGTACAGGAGTTGGAACCCATTCAACATACTGCAGAGTTTTCTGCTTACCAGTTTGTATTGCAACCTTCATATTGTGCTGATATTTTCTTTTTCTGTTAGAGAAATTGTGGTCAATAATATCTGGCAACCATGAAGATGTATTACACAGTTGTATTGATTCTCTGCATAACTCTCCTCGTTGCTCCAGGTAGGTTAAATTTTAACTTCAGGGGGAGGAGTAACATGGGAGGTCAGTGATGTTGTGAAGATATATCCTAGACGGATATGCATGTTGGGTTCACCTCAGTTTGACACTGCATTTGGGTTCTCAAAGAAGTTTTTTGAAGTTGACCTGAACCAATGTCAAAATTCTTGCTATTGTTGAAGGCTTTCATGGCTGGAATCACTGGATTGTTGTAGTTTTTTCGGGCTATATGGCCATGTTCTAGAGGCATTGACTCCTGATGTTTCACCTGTATCTATGACAAGCATCCTCACAACCTCTGAGCATGCTTTCCATAGATGCAGGTGAAACTTCAGGAGAGAATGCCTCTAGAACATGGCCATATAGCCCAAAAAATCCTACAACAAAATTCTTGTTGTTTTTTTCTGGTCCACAGTCAAACAGTTAATCCTTGATGTTGTTGATTTCTAAATATGGTGACTCTAATGTGGAGAATCCTCAATTTTGGGGGCTCCAGAAATAGAGGGTCAGAGGTTTATGAGAATATCTGCCCTTCGTCACAGCTGTTGTCATGGTTTGAAGATGAATGGCAGTAAAAGTTTTGGAAATGGAAGTGTTTTGCATGACTTGTCGAAAGTATGACCACCTCATTTTTGGGTTGTTGTAGGTTTTCTGGCTGTATGGCATGTTCTAGAAGCATTCTCTGCTGATGTTTCGACTGCATCTGACCTCACAACCTCTGAGGATGCCTGCCATAGATGTAGGCAAAACATCAGGGGAGAATGCTTCTAGAACATGGCCATACAGCCTGAAAATCCTACAACGACCCAGTGATTCTAGCCATGAAAGCCTTTGACAAAACCTCATTTTTGTCATTGTGGCTTCTAGTGAGAGTTGAAGCTTGACCTATTAATTGATCTTTCTGGTACACTGTGGTGTCATAGCTACCTCAAATAATATTTCTACATTTTCTCGATGGGAGAAACTGACTACTTCTTCTTTACTTCTGCAGACCGCCCTAAAAAAATAAAGAATGCCGCTCAATGTGCACAGGCAATTGGTACATGTGAAAAAAAGGAGTGCAGAACAGAAAAGATTGGCAAGTGTGGCTGGAAACTACTCTGTTGCGAACGGTAAGTATAGCATAAGAAAACTCTTATATCTTTTCATATCCCAACTCCTGAATCCAGACCCCCACACTGCAAGGCAACTGATAACAAACAGACTGAATCCTATTAGTGCCTTACATGTCTGCAAGCTGCACTGTAGAAGCAGTGGGATATTTTTGTCTGATATCTAATGTTAATATTGTTCTTTTTGTTTTTCTTGTACATGGCTTCCAAGGAGATTCTCTGACGGACTTATCGGTCGGTGATTCCCCCAAAGGCATTCAGAGGTTTTCATAGTCACATGGGGATTCAAACCCTGGTTTCCAGAGTTTTAGCCCAGGGGCAACACTGCTTAGGTTCAAGATCAGACAGGATCTGGCGTCTTTAAGATATTTTAGGCCACAATGAGCTGATATATGTGTATGTGGATGGGGTTTCCTGAAGACATACAACCCCACCCACCTACACATATATCAGCATGAATTACTTGTGGTTTTCTTAGGTAAGCAATACTAGTTTTGCATTATCTTCTTCAGAAATAAAGATTATATCCCCATGGTATTCATTGGTATCAATTATTCAGCAACTAAACACTGTCCAAACTGCTCAATTAACAAGGCATCATGCACCACAACACTTTTAGAGTTTAAGGAAAAATGCAATATTCCTGCTTCTTGGCAGGGGGTTGGACTGGATGGCCCATGAGGTCTCTTCCAACTCTTTGATTCTATGATTTTATGATTCTACCTGGACAGCATATGTTTATTAAATTAAATCCATACTCTGTTTGTCTTTCAGAATTGATTATTTCTTAAAAAAAACCAGGAAATGATGAGACTCATCCGTTTTTCATTCACCCGTTGCATAGCTATCCGCATTCTTGCAACTACAAGGGCAGCAAGTCTACTTTTGATGACAGAACATAAGCCAAATTTTTACATGCACACATGCATTCAACACAGATTCTTCCTGCATTAAACCATACAAGTGATTGACTGCTTTTATGCTTCACCCCCCATTCCAAAAAATAAAGGGATTGGAAATACATTTATGGTTCTCAAAATGTTTTCTTCATGTTAAACAGAATGGAGAGATGTTGTTCATTCATTCAGTTATTTCCGACTCTTCGTGACCTCATGGACCAGCCTACGCCAGAGCTCCCTGTCAGCCGTCACCACCCCCAGCTCCTTCAAGGTCAATCCAGTCACTTCAAGGATCTGTAGACAGGACATAAATTCTGTGTGCCCAACGGGACGCCGGGGCTGCTCAAACTCAAACTCTTGCCAACCAGTTTTGGAGACGCTGGAAGGCAGAGTACCTGGCTCAACTCCAGAGTCACAGGAAGTGAAAAGACTCTAAGCCCAAAAATGAACATATTATAGGAGTGAAGAGAAACCACTTCTGGCCTCATACAGGTTTATTGGGGGGGGGGGGGTGCCTTCATAGATACATACTCTGTAGGAAGTTTTATATACCGTATTTATAAAGATTTTTTACATGACACAAAATCTGTGTACAATGAACGATTAGTAAGTAAAGTTGCCGTTACCTCAGTCACCCGTGTGAAAGATTTTGGAATTCTGGATTGTTGTTGTTGTTCATTCGTTCAGTCGTCTCCGACTCTTCGTGACCTCATGGACCAGCCCACGCCAGAGCTCCCTGTCGGCCGTCACCACCCCAGCTCCTTCAAGGTCAGTCCAGTCACTTCAAGGATGCCATCCATCCATCTTGCCCTTGGTCGGCCCCTCTTCCTTTTACCTTCCACTTTCCCCAGCATCATTGTTTTCTCTAAGCTTTCCTGTCTCCTCATGATGTGGCCAAAGTACTTCAACTTTGTCTCTAGTATCCTTCCCTCCAGTGAGCAGTCGGGCTTTATTTCCTGGAGGATGGACTGGTTGGATCTTCTCGCAGTCCAAGGCACTCTCAGAACTTTCCTCCAACACCACAGTTCAAAAGCATCTATCTTCCTTCGCTCAGCCTTCCCTAAGGTCCAGCTCTCACATCCGTAGGTGACTACAGGGAATACCATGGCTTTGACTATGCGGATCTTTGTTGCCAGTCTGATGTCTCTACTCTTTACTATTTTATCGAGATTGGCCATTGCTCTCCTCTCAAGAAGGAAACGTCTTCTGATTTCCTGGCCACAGTCTGCATCTGCAGTAATCTTTGCACCTAGAAATACAAAGTCTGTCACAGCCTCCACATTTTCTCCCTCTATTTCCCAGTTGTCAATCACTCTTGTGGATTCTGGATTAGGAACAATCAAACTTTATTACTGAATTTTGGGTTCTAATGATCATATTATCATACAGATTCAACAAGCAAAATAGTCATATAATTATACAGATTCAACAAGCAAAATTCTAGGTTTATAATTTCTCTGATTCCTGATGGGTGCAAGGGATATTAGTCTATTGTGCACAGATATCTATATAACAATGTAACAAAAATGGTTTCAATAGCAATTAACAGTTCAAAAACAATTTTTAGTCTTCCTTTACAGTCCCAACCGGGTTCTAATTGTTACTCTACTGTAGATCCTAGACATAGTCTACATAAATATCAAAGGGAAAATAGTACACATGTCAAATTTATATACACAACACAACCGTCAGGAGTATATACATAACACAACAACAAGTAATCCCAAGTACAATATTCTTGTTTCGGGGATCCTTCTTCAGGTGGTGAATAGTCTATAACAATCTTTTGGTGTATGATATTTTCTTCAAGGGATATTTGCTCATTTACATTGTAGAATTAATGTAGTTTGATTCTACTTTAACAGCCATGGCCATTGAGCCAAGGCAGTTAAAGTGGTGTCAAACTATATTAATGTTACATTGTAAACACTATATAAACGTAGCTTGTTACAGATATCATTTGAAAAGTCTGGGCTACGTTTTCACACATCTTTTGCATGCTTTTTCTCCTAATTTATGAGCATTAAGAACTTTATTACGGTCCATGGATCCACAACTGTTAAATAAATAATAAACATACAGGAGTTTACAGATCCCTTGTAACCAGGGAAATATACTATACAGATGCATACTACACAGTGTCAGGTAATACCTTGAACCGAGACTTGGCTCTTTCTCAGTCTTGCTGCCACTGCGAGGAACTATGCCAACATGAGGGTCACCTCATGGTGCTTGTCCTCTAGTTTATGCTTATCCTAATTTATGCTTATTTTGACTACTAGGAAAAGTTTGGAATTGATTTTGTGAAAGAGATCAAAAGGGCCATCTAGTTCAAACCCCTGGCATGAAGGAACATACTATCAATTTTTGGACCCATTTATTTCACTTTCTGGCAATCTATTTTAGCTACAAGATTCTCTTCCTGCAGGTGGAATGGGAAATAAGGGAAAGACCTAGAAAAGAATATTAGATAAAGGATAGCACAAAACAGTATTAAATCTAGTTTATGTATTTGATTACAGTCCTGGAGACCAAGGTTTGAACCTCCATTTGGCAGTGAAAACCAAGTGGATGAGCATGGGCAACTTACACACTCTCTGCCCCAGAAAATCCAATGATGGGTTGGTTTGTCATCTTAAGTAATAAACCAGTTGAAGGCACACAACAACAAAATGCCCAGAACTAAAGTCAAATTCTGAGGCCACAATGTGAAAGATGTTCTTCCCAAATCAGGACACTGCAATAGTAGCAGTAGTTATGAGACTTAGTGAATGACAGAAAGGCAACTTATCAAACACACACCCCACAATATTCAGCATGAGAATGAAGAAGCCACCAGTCAGAGATGACCAAATAGGCCCCATAAGCTAGGATGTTATGATACAGACCACTGCAAAATGCCCTCCAGGTTCCTATTGTTTTGGCAATAAAGTAGAGATAAGTAGTCTCCCATCACTCTATAGCAGGGGTAGGGAACCTTTGGCCCTCCAGCTGTGGTGGACTTCAACTCCCACAATTCCTTGAGGCTCGGCATTCGCCCCAAAGGCTTACCTTGGCCCAATGCCGAGCCTCAAGGAATTGTGGGAGTTGAAGTCCACCACAGCTGGAGGGCCAAAGGTTCCCTACCCCTGCTCTATAGGTTTTAGCAACTCTATAGATTTTAGGTAGGAATAGGGAAAATTCACTGTTAAGAACAGATGCAGTTCAATGATGAGATCTGAAACTGGGGTAAGCAAGCACACCTGCAGTTCAAGACGAGTAAAGCAGCTTGAAGTTCTCTTATTTTGGTCCCCCTTGATGCTTCTTGACTTTTGCCTTTGCTAAAGTCTCATCTACCTTTCTTTCCACCATTTACCCAGCTCTTAAAAGAATCATTTTTCTCTTCTTGATTGGCAGAATTCCCTTTTCATCTCTTTCTTCGCTCCTTCTCAGGATCTCTGCTTACATTCTTCTGTCTTCCACATGTTTTTCTCAACGTGTTTCTCCTAAGAAGACCTCATCCACCATCTCTGCACTATCACATACATCTCTTTTTTAATGCGCAGTAAAACTTGCTTTGTAGTGTGACTTCCATATTTCAAATATTTTTGTTCCCATCCACCCCTTTTCGTTCATGCCTTCATAAATTTTGAGTGAGCTTTGTTACAAAACTTTTAGTGATACAACAATGTTGTTGTCGATTTATTACCCAGCTCTCCCTTTAGCTCGAGGTGGGGTACAACATTGTTAAAACAAGAGATAAAACACCATTAAAACACATTTAATACACAGAGTCCAAATACAAATCAGAATCCACTGAGGAAATATAGTTCAAAATTCAAAAGTTCAAATTGACTGTGGAAACCTGCTGGAAAAGATGGGTCTTCAGTTGCATCTTAATCTCTGACAGGTGATTTAGCTGCCAAATCCCTGGCGACATACCCATTTTTATTTTCATTTCTAAAGTACAGGAGTTGGAACCCATTCAACTTACTGCAGAGTTTTCTGCTTACCAATTTGTATTGCAACCTTCATATTGTGCTGTTATTTTCCTTTTCTGTTAGAGAAATTGTGGTCAATAATATCTGGCAACCATGAAGATGTCTTACACAGCTGTCTTGATTCTCTGCCTAACTCTCATAAGTCTTGCTGCTGCTGCCATTCCTCCAGGTAGGTTCAATTTTAACTTCAGGGGGAGGAATAACATGGGAGATCAGTGATGTTGTGAAGATATATCCTAGACAGGTATTCATGTTGGGTTCACCTCAGTTTGACACTGCATTTGGGTTCTCAAAGAAGTCTTCTGAAGTTGAACTGAACCAATGTTAAAATTCTTACTATTGTTGAAGGCTTTCATGGCTGGAATCACTGGGTTGTTGTGGTTTTTTTCTGGTTATAGCCATGTTCTAGAAGCAGGGGCGGCTCAACTCATTACGCAAAGTAAGCATTTGCGGTATAGTTGATTTTGCACAGGGGCGCTCTTGGGGGAAAATAGACCTTGACGTATGTGAGTTGTAGTTACCGGAATGTATAGTTCACCTACAATCAAAGAGCATTCTGAACTCCACCAATGATGGAATTGAACCAAATATGGCACACAGAACTCCCAGGATGAAAAGAAAATATATATCAGTGATTGGTTGGGGGGAGGGGGGCGCCAAAATACTGTTTGCTTACCATTGAAAATTACCTAGGGCCACCTCTGTCTAGAAGTATTCTCTCCTGATGTTTCACCTGCATCTATGTCAAGCATCCTCACAACCTCTGAGGATGCCTCTCGAACATGGCCATATAGTCCGAAAAAACCTACAACAACCCAAAATTCTTGCTGTTTTTTTCTGGTCCACAGTAAAACAGTTAATCCTTGATGTTGTTGATTTCTAAATATGGTAACTCTAATGTGGAAAATCCTCAATTTTGGGGGCTTCAGAAATAGAGGGTCAGAGGTTTATGAGAATATCTGCCCTTCATCACAGCTGTTGTCATGGTTTGAAAATGAATGGCAGTAAAAGTTTTGGAAATGAAAGCGTTTTGCATGACTTGTCGATAGTATGACCACCTCATTTTTGGGTTGCTGTAGGTTTTTCTGGCTGTATGGCCATGTTCTAGCAGCATTTTCTGCTGATGTTTCGACTGCATCTGACCTCACAACCTCTGAGGATGCCTGCCATAGATGTAGGCAAAACGTCAGGAGAGAATGCTTCTAGAACATGGCCATAAAGCCTGAAAAACCTAAAACCACTCAGTGATTCTAGCCATGAAAGCCTTTGACAAAACCTCATTTTTGTCATTGTGGCTTCTAGTGAGAGTTGAAGCTTGACCTATTAATTGATCTTTCTGGTACACTGTGGTGTCATAGCTACCTCAAATAATATTTCTACATTTTCTTGATGGGAGAAACTGACTTCTTCTTCTTTACTTCTGCAGACCCCCCTAGAAAAATAAAGACTGCCGCTCACTGTGAACAGGCACTTGGTATATGTGAAAAAAAGAAGTGCGAAAGAAAAAAGCTTGGCAAGTGTGGCTGGAAACAAGTCTGTTGCGAACGGTAAGTACAGCATAAGAAAACTCTTATATCTTTTCATATCCCAACTCCTGAATCCAGACCCCCACACTGCAAGGCAACTGATAACAAACAGACTGAATCGTATTCGTGCCTTACATGTGTGTAAGCTGCACTGTAGAAGCAGTGGGATATTTTTTGTCTGATATCTAATGTTAATATTCTTCTTTTTGTTTTTCTTGTAGATGGATTCCATTGAAATTATCTGACTGGTGATTCCCCCAAAGCCATTCAGAGGTTTTCATAGTGACATGGGGATTCAAACCCTGGTTTCCAGAGTTTTAGCCCAGGGGCAACACTGCTTAGCTTCAAGATCAGACAGGATCTGGCGTCTTTAAGATATTTTCGGCCACAATGAGCTGATATATGTGTATCTGGTCGGGTTTGTATGTCTTCAAGTTTCCTGAAGACATACAACCCCACCCACCTACACATATATCAGCATGAATTACTTGTGGTTTTCTTAGGCAAGCAATACTAGTTTTGCATTATCTTCTTCTGAAATAAAGATTATACCCCCCTGGTATTCATTGGTATCAATCATTCAGCAACTAAACACTGTCCAAACTGCTCAATTAACAAGGCTTCATGCGCCACAGCACTTTTAGGGCTTTAAGGAAAAATTCTACCTGGACAGCCTATGCTTATTAAATTAATCCATACTCTGTTTGTCTTTCAGAGTTGATTATTGCTAAAAAAAAAAAAAAAAACCCAGCAGGAACTGATGAGACTCATCCATTTTTCATTCACCCCTTGCATAGCTATCCACATTCTTGCAACTACATGGGCAGCAAGTCTATTTGTGATGACAGAACATAGGCCAAATTTTTACACGCACAATATTTATCATTCAACACAGATTCTTCCTGCATTAAACCATACAAGTGATTGACTGCTTTTATGCTTCACCCCCCATTCCAAAAAATGAAGGGATTGGAAATACATTTATGGTTCTCAAAATGTTTTCTTTACGTTAAACAGAAGAGAGAGATCTTGTTCATTCATTCAGTTATTTCTGACTCTTCGTGACCTCATGGACCAGCCCACGCCAGAGCTCCCTGTCAGCCGTCACCACCCCCAGCTCCTTCAAGGTCAATCCAGTCACTTCAAGGATCCCATCCATCCATCTTGGCCTTGGTTGGCCCCTCTTCCATTTTCCCCAGCATCATTGTCTTCTCTAAGCTTTCCTGTCTTCTCATAATGTGGCCATGAGATCTTACAACCTATTTAAGAGGGGGAGGCTGGCAGTGCCATCCTTCTTCTCCAGGTTGCCTGAGCCTGGGGAGGAGGGATTCTGTGGAAACAGGCAATGGGATCATGGAAGGTAATCCCAGGAGTCTGTTTGCACAGGCTTCATATTACCAAAGATCCAGATCTTCAGGGAAGATCCAGATATTTATAGGTGTTTTTTAAACCTGGATTAAAGTGCGCAAATTCGGTTTACTCAAGTTTGAAATTGATTAGTTTGAAACATCCTCTGGATATCTCACTAGAGCACAGAGTACATTTTGTAACACTACTGGTGTTATCGCAATTGAAGAACTCCCCCCCCCCCCCCAATTGGTGGAATAGAGAGTCTGGAATTCTTGAAATTGAATGAGTGAGTGAGTGGATGAGGTAGTTGGTTGAGCTACCAATGGGAGCAGCTTTTCTAGCAGCATGACACTGACATGTACTACATAGCTTTGGGGCAGCTTGTAAAAATTGTTTTGTAGAACATTGAGAGGCTAGGAGACCTGTCCTGGCAGTGAAACACTAACTTGCTTGGAAAAATGGCTAGTTTTGTGAAAATTGAAAAGTTTAAGTGTTGGGTTCCAGCTCAGCGAACCCAAGGAGGGCGGGGGGGGGGGGGTGGCTTTCCGGAAGACCAGCTGTTCCACAGAGACAAGGTTCAACACACTCCAGTGCACGGTGATGACATCTTCAGCCAGGCTGAACACCTTTTCACGCTGCACGTTGGTAGGTGGATAGCTGACGTATTTCTGAGCAATTGTCATCAGATGTCGCCATACCTGGCTCAAGACTGACCAGTAGGCTAACAGATCACAGAGCAGACCGTCTACAGTTTCCTCCAGGTAGTGATTTACAAAACTCTCTGCAGAGTCTGCCTTGCTTGTATGGGTGGATGACAAGCATTGCAATGGTCTCTTAAAAGAAACTGGTCCTCTCTTCTTGCTGCTGCTGCCATCACTACCTAGCAGCTGTGGGGACAGATAGCATCTCCCAGCTGTCAGCTCTGCCGCTCATGCTCAGGGTGAGCCGCATTGCAAGTGTGCCAGGAACTACTTCACTTACTTCTCTGCCTCTGAGACAGTACGCATCCCTTACCAGTGAAAAAAAGCTTGTCCTTCCAATTTATGGCCTCACTGAGAAAGACAGTGTCCTTTATGCATGGATTGCAGATAGCTGCAAACTATGTGCATCTCACTGTTTAACAAAGGATCCAGGCATTTCCTGACTGCAAAAGTCAACTTCCACACCACCTTCTGAGTCTGGGATATCAGTGGGGTGTCAGTGCCCCAAGGCTTCAAGCGTATGCCTGCCCCCTAGCTTATCCAAGTATTTCTTTAAACCTAACACAAGAGGAAACACTTGACTGAGAATCATAGAATCATAGAATCATAGAATCAAAGAGTTGGAAGAGACCTCATGGGCCATCCAGTCCAACCCCCTGCCAAGAAGCAGGAATATTGCATGTAAATCACCCCTGACAGATGGCCATCCAGCCTCTGTTTAAAAGCTTCCAAAGAAGGAGCCTCCACCACACTCCGGGGCAGAGAGTTCCACTGCTGAACGGCTCTCACAGTCAGGAAGTTCTTCCTCATGTTCAGATGGAATCTCCTCTCTTGTAGTTTGAAGCCATTGTTCCGCGTCCTAGTCTCCAAGGAAGCAGAAAACAAGCTTTGCTCCCTCCTCCCTGTGGCTTCCTCTCACATATTATACATGGCTATCATATCTCCTCTCAGCCTTCTCTTCTTCAGGCTAAACATGCCCAGCTCCTTAAGCCGCTCCTCATAGGGCTTGTTCTCCAGACCCTTGATCATTTTAGTCGCACTCCTCTGGACACATTCCAGCTTGTCAATATCTCTCTTGAATTGTGGTGCCCAGAATTGGACACAATATTCCAGATGTGGTCTAACCAAAGCAGAATAGAGGGGTAGCATTACGTCCTTGATCTAGACACTATGCTCCTATTGATGCAGGCCAAAATCCCATTGGCTTTTTTTGCTGCCACATCACATTGTTGGCTCATGTTTAACTTGTTGTCCACGAGGACTCCAAGATCTTTTTCACACGTATGCTCTTGAGCCCAGGCGGCCCCCATTCTGTATCTTTGCATTTCATTTTTTCTGCCAAAGTGGAGTATCTTGCATTTGTCACTGTTGAACTTCATTTTGTTAGTTTTGGCCCATCTCTCTAATCTGTCAAGATCATTTTGAATCCTGCTCCTGTCCTCTGGACTATTGGCTATCCCTCCCAATTTGGTGTCGTCTGCAAACTTGATGATCCTGCCTTCTAGCCCTTCATCTAAGTCATTAATAAAGATGTTGAACAGGACCGGGCCCAGGACGGAACCCTGAGGCACTCCACTTGTCACTTCTTTCCAAGATGAAGAGGAAGCATTAGTGAGCACTCTCTGTGTTCGTCCACTTAACCAATTACAGATCCACCTCACCGTAGTTTTGCCTAGCCCACATTGGACTAGTTTCCTTGCCAGAAGGTCATGGGGGACCTTGTCGAAGGCCTTACTGAAATCCAGTTACGCTACATCCACGGCATTCCCCGCATCTACCCAGCTTGTAGCTCTATCGAAGAAAGAGATCAGATTAGTCTGGCATGACTTGTTTTTGATAAATCCATGTTGACTATTAGCGATGACTGCATTTGTTTCTAAGTGTTTGCAGACCGCTTCCTTAACAATCTTTTCCAGAATCTTGCCCGGTATCGACGTGAGGCTGACCGGACGGTAGTTGTTTGAGTCATCCTTTTTTCCCTTCTTGAAGATTGGGACCACATTGGCCCTCCTCCAATCTGCTGGAACTTCTCCCGTTCTCCAAGAACTCTCAAAGATGGTTGCCAATGGTTCCGAAATGACTTCCGCTAGTTCCTTCAATACTCTGGGGTGTAGTTGATCTGGCCCTGGGGAATTGAACTCATTAAGAGCGGCCAGGTATTCCTGGATGACTTCTTTCCCAATTTGGGGTTGGATGTCCTCCAATCCCTCATCCACTCCATCTTGCTGAGGTTGAAGACTCTCTTTTTGTGAGAAGACCGAGGCAAAGAAGGCATTAAGTAGTTCTGCCTTTTCCCTATCCCCTGTCAGCATTGCCCCATCTTCTCCGCGAAGAGGTCCTATCGCCTCCTTGTTTTTCCTTTTTCTACTGACATAAGAATAGAAGCCCTTTTTATTGTTTTTAATGTCCCTGGCAAGTCTGAGCTCGTTTTTTGCTTTAGCCTTGCGGACCTTTTCCCTACAGGTGTTGGTTATTTGTTTGAATTCTTCTTTGGTGATTTCTCCCTTTTTCCACTTCTTGTGCATGTCTCTTTTGTGTCTTAGCACAGTTAGAAGTTCTGGATGTGAGAATGGATACTGTGCTGTCGCACGATGGGCCTGTGCATATGACTGTAGACAGGACATAAATTCTGTGTGCCCAACGGGACGCCGGGGCTGCCTCAGATTAAAGGCCCTTAGACTTCCCCAAAACAAAGTTCTGTAGAGGCTTAAAATAAGTCCAACAAAGTTCTTTATTGATGAAAATAAACAGGTACTTTAAAGCTTTCTTAACAGTCTATTGGCTCTTGCAATCTTGTTCACTGGGGACAGGCACTATCTTCATAACTGTATACTAACTAATGGGGAAATCCTTAATTTCTAATCTGGGCAGGCTGTACTTGCCTCTGTTGGCGTGGAGCCTCTGCACCCAGTACCAACTGCGTCTGGCTTCCGCGAGCGACCCTTACCAAGCAGAGCTTTGTAGACTTCCAAGGGAAAAGAAGGAGTTCAGCTTTCAGTAATGGCTGGCTGAAGTCCCTCAGCAAAGGAGCTGTAAGGCTGTATGATCCTCGGCCAAGTGTAGGGCTGTATAACCCCGGCCAAGCTGTAGAGCCTTTTCTCCCCGGCCAAGCTGTAGAAGATGAAGCTTTCTACAGGAGCTCTTGGTTTTATGTCCTGTGCGAAAGGTTTATCTGTGTGGACTGAACTCAAAATGGCTCCTATTCCCACTAAAACTCAAAAAAGGGTGGGACCAGGGAACCTAACGATAATTGACAGGTGGCTTGCCCTATGATTGCAAACTATAACAGGAAGCCACCCTGCTGCAAAATCCCAAGCCTGGGATTGCAAACAAACATTTAATGCAAAGCAAACATATTGGAGCTCCTGGTACAGCTGTACCAGCACACTCCTGGCCTAGATTTCTCAATGATGAGAAATCTACACTGTTATATTGACAAATCTGATTTGGCAATGAACAATTACCCATTCAATAATAACACAATATCACAAATTGGTCTGTGTAACACAGAAACATTGCCATTTTGGCACACTCTTAGTTTTACCTTCCTTACCAATCCGTCCGGACTTGGCAAGGTCTCTGTAACTTTGGCCAAAGGCCACCTGAAACGAGGTAAGGTTTTGTCCTTCAGCAAAACAATATCTCCAACTTGGAGATTGGGCTTAGAGTCTTTCCACTTCCTGCGACTCTGGAGTTGAGCCAGGTACTCTGCCTTCCAGCGTCTCCAAAACTGGTTGACAAGAGTTTGAGTTTGTTTCCAGAGTGCTTTGTAAGATCCTTCGGGGACAGGGTACATAATTTCCTGCCATTCAGAAGTCTTTTGAGTCAAAATGGAAGCAGGAGTGAGAAGCTGTGGAGTGTCTGAGTCTGTGGTGATGGGCACCAATGGGCGGCTATTTACAATGGCTGTCACCACTGCCATCAAAGTAACCAAAACATCATGGGTCAAATTCTTACACTCTAAAAGCATAGCATTTAAAATCTTTCTACACAAACCAATCATACGTTCCCACACACACCCCATGTGAGACGCATGCGGGACATTAAATAACCATGTAACCTTTTCTGCATTTAAAAAGGCTGAAGTATCCATACACTCAATCACCTCAATGTGAATGGCTCGGATAACTAAACAAGTGAAGATAACTGAAAGGAAATGCCTTGTCTCTCTCCTAAATATCTGAGCTAATTGGATGTCCTAACCTAGGGACAGTGTCGTTAAATGGAGCAATCTTGGCCTTGGCCATGACAAAACCTAAAATACAGGATCTAGAGTCCTTTTGTCTGGCGTAAGCCACAGCTGCAATAGCTTTCTCCGAGGCGTCGCAAAAGACATGGAGTTCGGTGTGCGAGCCTTGCAAAGGGCTCCTGGACGTGAATTGGCGCGGGATGCTCAACTGGTGTAAATCTTGAGCCTGGGCAACCCGAGGGTCAAAGGAATGTCCAAATCTTTCCGCAGTCTTTTGCAGGCAAAAATTGGCCACCGCAGGAGATGGTGTATTTCCAAACACATGGACCTGCATCTGGAAGGCTTTCACATCCGCTAGAGCCTGGGTGTCTTTAAACCATAAAAACTTTAAATACTTTCTATGCTCTGGTGTGACCAGGAATGCATAAAACATTTTGAAGATGTCAGTGATGACAGCTTACTTGGATTCCCTGAACCTAAGGATGACTCCGATAAGGCTGTTCAGAAGGTCTGGTCCCTTCAGGAGCACGTCATTCAAAGATATCTCCTTGCATTTGGCGCTGGCATCAAACACAATGCGCACCTTTTCCAGCTTCTGTGGGTGAGTGACCTTATGGAAAGGAAGGAACCAAGACTCTTCCTTGTCTGAGCCAGGGCTGGATGGCTCAGCATACCTTGCTGAAATCATGTCGTCCATAAACTGAACAATTTGCTGCTTAGTTTTGGGATCCCGCTGCATCTTGCGTTTCAAAGACTGCAGTCTTTCCTCTGCTACCTGTCTGTTGGGAGGCAGGGTAGGCCGGTCTGCTTTGAAAGGCAAAGGGGCGATCCAATTCCCTTCCTCGCTGAGAGCGACCTCGGAGTTAATTATGTTCAGGAACGCTTGCTCATTTCGGGAGAGCGCTGTGTTCTCGTCATCCCGGGACACGGCGAAGATGGATGAGAACTCTGATGAAACTCCTTGGCAGCAAACAGAAATGTGGCTGAGGCAACTTTGCATGAGGGTGACTCTGCCACAGCTGAGGGTGTTTGGCTGATCTGGACACAGAGAAGATGGAGGATGCATTCTGTCGACACATACAGGTCCCTGTATGGTCCATCCTAATGGAGTCTTCTGTGCCAAAGGTGCACCAGGAGGACCTCTCTTCTCAGCCCGGATGCTCATCAAGCTGGGGCAGTTGGATCCGATGAGCAGGACTATGTCAAAGGGTGGAATGAGGTCCTGTAGTCCTTTTAAGTGAGGATGCGCTTGCATCATCTCTCTGGTAGCAATCTGGTCCTTATTACAATTTGTCTTGTTTATTTCCCATGCTCTGTGCATTAGTGTAAAGACGAACTCCAACTTTTAGCACAACACCACAAATATGATATCATAGGCATCACTGAAACCTGGTGCGATGACTCCTATCGCTGGAATGTAGACATCGAGGGCTATAACCTCTTTCACAGAAACCGAACAAAGGGGAGCCTAATGAGGTTTGCGAGTCTGTGAGCAAAAAGGTCTTTTCCTACTTGTGTGAGATGCACCCCATCCCTTGCCAGTAGGCCATCCTCCTGGAAAAGCAGGCCATGGTCAAGGAAGCCAAAGCCAAAACTGGGAGGAGGGATGAAAAGACCACCTGTACATTACATTGTTTTAGCTTTGTTCTGAGAGCTCGAAAATCATTTATGATCTTTTGAAAAGTATGCCTAGCAGTATCATTGGTTCCTACATGAATCAACATGAGGGGAGGACGGTGATGGGGCTTGAGGAGCCTGGTGAGCCTCTGAGTGATATGGTGTATTTTTGCCCCCAGTAGGCAGCATATTTCTCGAGCCATGCCATCCAGTCTGGAAATGACAGCTTCCGTTTCTCTAAGGAGGGAGTCGCCTACTACCAAGACCTGTTTACTTTCAGGATTGCCAGGGTCCCTTTTGTGCAATGTAGTGTGTAGGTCCCCAGAAAAGTGATCCTGTTGATGTGAATTTTGTCGGTGTAAAGTGTTGTCCTCCTCCTCGGCACCCCTGGTGCATTCGTCAAGGACAATCCATTGAGGTTCGTCCAAGAGCTCATCGTTCTCCTGTATGTGTTCCTGTTGCACCTGGTCTATGGTTGGGGATGGTATACCTGCGTGATTGTGTAAGTGTGAATGTTGTGAAGTGTTGTCCCAGTCAGGGTTATCCCCTGCACACTGATCAAGGATGAGCCACTGATCAGTATCCAAGCCATTCTGGTCTTCCCCAATATGTTGTATTTCTTGGTCAAGTGATAGTTGTGTGAGAATTTGGAATCTATTGTGTAACTGTAGCTGAGCAGAAGTATTCTGAGAAGGTTTCCGGGTCCTATTTCTCTTTCTAAGGGTGACATTCCTCCAAGCCTGAGGGTTGTCCACGTCTGAGGCATTCTCCTCTTGAGCCTCCCCATATTGTTGGTGTGATATGGGCTGCGTGTCTAGGACATCGTGTTATGTGGTGTCTAAGACGAGCTCAAGTTCCTGAATGTCCTTAAGGGTCTTAATACGGTCCTCGAGTTTTGGATCCTGTGTTCCATGTGAGTGATCTGTTTACACTTGGGGCAGGTGTATTTAATTGTTGTGTGAAAAAGCTGAACATGCCACAGATTGTGCATGAGACAGGAAGATTTTGTGTCTGTTCCATCTGTAGGTTGCTAATTACCTCCTCTTTGTGTGTGTTTTATGTTGTTGTCTGTATGCAGGGGGAAAGTGTCGGTTAGTGAGTGTGCGTGCGCGACCCTAGCTTATATAGGGTAAACAGGAAGCAGAATAGGAAGCCCAGCCTCTCAAACAAAGCAACACCCAAAGCAGCAAATTTTAAACACTCACTCAGATTCCTAGTGCCCTCTAAGACAAAGCTTTCCTGAAGCAGAAGGGAACAAAAATTGTTTGGAAATGCAAATATGGTTTTCAGAACTGGTTTTTATTCAACAAAAGGGGGAGTAAGTTCCAATGAATCATTTGAGCCACTGAGTTGTGGTTTCATCAGATTCCTTGCAACAGTCTGCATTTTGGGTCCTCAGCTGATTTTTTTGATCCTGGCCTTAATTGCATTTGTTCTGATGGCTTGCTGCATTTTGCCTTCCAGGTGTTTTGGACTTTAACTCTCAAAAATCCCTGCCATTTTACCGGCTGTAAGGAATTGTGGGAATTGAAGTCCAATATACCCAGAGAGCCAAAGTTTGCCCATGTCTCGTCTAGTCCATAGTCTCAACTCTGAAAGACATGACAATCTAAGATTTCAAGCAGAATTCTTTTCTACCACTACATTGGAAATTCCAGGTATTTCCTAGGACCTTTCATCCAGTTTTTAACCAATTCCCATATTGCTCAGCTTCCAAAATCTGGTAACGTTGAAATGTTCTGGATAACTTCAATGTTCACTATATTGGTAATGAAGTGAAAATCCTTAGAAATTGTGAGTATATTGTGAGAATAAGGGGAAAGACTGCAAATGGCCTAAGCTTCTGCAAATAGCAAATTCCTCTTAGCTTGTCTCTAGGCCAGATTCTGTTTTCGGATCGGTCTTAACGGGCATAAAGCATGGGAATGGAAGGTGTCTAGTTCAGTTCCTACAATGGTAAAATCTCTGTGAGTGAAAGATTCTCTTGACAACTAGGAGCAAAAAATTCATATTGGACAAGAAGGATATTGAAAAAACTCTTCATTTCCTAAAGCAGCAAACATCAGCAAACAGAACGTTGAGCTTATGACCTTTTAGTGGTTGGATCTGTGAAATGAACCACAAGCTGAACTCCATGGAACCTTCTTCAGTTCTGAGCCATTGGCGAAATGTTTTTGAAACTCTTCTCAGCTGCATGTGTAAGTCATGCTAGAACATTTCCTCTGAAGAAGTGAACTATGCACAGAAAATAATTAGAGGGGGTGAAAGGCAGCCAAAATTTGCCACCTGCCACAAGCCAAGTTGTAACTAAAGTTAAGAAAGCATGGGATAGTGTAGTTTCACTGTAGAACACGGGTGGGCACCACAGTGCAAAAAAAGATTAGTAGGAAGAGAGACTCAACCAAAAGACTCAATGTTCTGTAAAGAAAGTCCTATGAAGGACACTTTCGGGACCTGGACATGTTTAGCATGCGGAATAAAGAACATTTTTAAAAAGACCATAATGTAAAGTCTTTAGAGGAAAATAATTAAGATCTTTATCTTGAAATAAAAAAACATTATTTTTCATGGTCATAGAATATGTCCAGAAGGGAGTACCCAAGAGAGTCAATGTTCTGTAAAGCAAGTCCTACAAAGACCTCATCAGGGACCTGGGCATGTTTAGCATGGGATATAAACCATAAAACGGTCACAATGTGAAGACATTAAAGGAAGAACATCTTGGATTAAAAAACAATAATACTTTTCATGATCACGATTTATATAATAGTTTACAAGCTCTGAATAGGCACTTTCCAGAAGATAATTTTAATGTGGCATCTAGAATACAACCAATGGCAGGGAAACACGATGGCATATTGAGGACATTATATTATCTTTGCTTATATAAATATATTAAACAGAAGTATGGGTCTCTTTGTATTGAAGTGAAAATCCTTAGAAATTGTGAGTATATTTATATGTTTCTATTTAATGTATATAGAAGGTTTTAGGTCAATCCTAAAGCTAAAAAGTGAACATATTATAGGAGTGAAGAGAAACCACTTCTGGCCTCATACAGGTTTCTGAGAGGGTGCCTTCATAGAAACATACTCTGTAGGAAGTTTTATATACCATATTTATTAAGATTTTTTACATGACACAAAATCTATGTACAATGAACGATTAGTAAGTAAAGTTGCCGCTACCTCATTCACCTGTGTGAAAGATTTTGGAATTCTGGATTGTTGTTGTTGTTCATTGGTTCAGTTGTCTCCAACTCTTCGTGACCTCATGGACCTCATGGATGGAGTGGATGAGGGATTGGAGGACATCCAACCCCAAGTTGGGAAAGAAGTCGTCCAGGAATACCTGGCCGCTCTTAATGAGTTCAAGTCCCCAGGGCCAGATCAACTACACCCCAGAGTATTGAAGGAACTAGCGGAAATCATTTCGGAACCATTGGCAACCATCTTTGAGAGTTCTTGGAGAACGGGAGAAGTTCCAGCAGATTGGAGGAGGGCCAATGTGGTCCCAATCTTCAAGAAGGGAAAAAAGGACGACCCAAACAACTACCGTCCGGTCAGCCTCACGTCGATACCGGGCAAGATTCTGGAAAAGATTGTTAAGGAAGCGGTCTGCAAACACTTAGAAACAAATGCAGTCATCGCTAATAGTCAACATGGATTTATCAAAAACAAGTCATGCCAGACTAATCTCATCTCTTTCTTCGATAGAGCTACAAGCT
>NW_026844366.1:343690231-343695231 GCF_025583915.1 Anolis sagrei ordinatus
CCCCCAAGAAGTAAGCGTCTTCTGATTTCCTGGCCACAGTCTGCATCTGCAGTAATCTTTGCACCTAGAAATACAAAGTCCGTCACGGCCTCCACATTTTCTCCCTCTATTTCCCAGTTGTCAATCACTCTTGTGGATTCTGGATTAGGAACAATCAAACTTCAATACTGAATTTTTGGGTTCTAATGGTCATATAATTATACAGATTCAACAAGCAAAATTCTAGGTTTATAATTTCTCTGATTCCTGATGAGTGCAAGGGATATTTGTCTATTGTGCACAGATATCTATATAATAATGTAACGAAAATGGTTTCAATAGCAATTAACAATTCAAAAACAATTTTTAGTTTTGCTTTACAGCCCCAACTGGTTTCTCATTGTTACTCCACTGTAGCTCCTAGACATAGTCTACATAAATATCAAAAGGAAAATAGTACACATGTCAAATTTATATACACAACACAACTGTCAGGATTATATACATAACACAACAACAAGTAATCCTGGGTACAATATTCTTGTTTCGGGGATCCTTCTTCAGATTGTGAATAGCCTATAACAGTCTTTTGGTGTATGATATTTTCTTCAAGGGATATTTGCTCACAATCTTTTATTCAATGAGAAATTCCAGGTATACAGATTCCAGGTACTGGATTTATTTATTTATGATTTATTTACAGTATTTATATTCTGCCCTTCTCACCCCACACGGGACTCAGGGCGGATTACAATGTACACATACATGGCAAACATTCAGTGCCATAGACACATAACACATATAGACAGACAGTCAGAGGCTATTTAACATTCCAATTTTCTGGCCACCAGGGGAGCTGTCGCTTCACCGTCCATCTGGATTGCTCTGTGTGAAATTCAAATGGATATTTCAGTCAATGATAACTGGGTACATTTACATTGTAGAATTAATGTAGTTTGATTCTACTTTAACAGCCATGGCCATTGAGCCAAGGTAGTTAAAGTGGTGTCAAACTATATTAATGTTACATTGGAAAGACTATATAAACGTAGCTTGTTACAGATATCATTTGAAAAGTCTGGGCTACGTTTTCACATATCTTTTGCATGCCTTTTCTCCTAATTTATGAACATTAAGAACTTTATTACGGTCCATGGATCCAAACTGTTAAATAAATAATAAACATACAGGAGTTTACAGATCCCTTGTAACCAGGGCAATATACTATACAGATGCATACTACACAGTGTCAGGTAATACCTTGAACCGAGAGTAGGCTCTTTCTCAGTCTTGCTGCCACTGCGAGGAACTATGCCACCATGAGGGTCACCTCGTGGTGCTTGTCCTCTAATTTATGCTTATCCTAATTTATGCTTATTTTGACTACTAGGAAAAGTTTGGGATTGATTTTGTGAAAGAGATCAAAAGGGCCATCTAGTTCAAACCCCTGGCATGAAGGAACATACTATCAATTTTTGGACCCATTTATTTCACTTTCTGGCAATCTATTTTAGCTACAAGATTCTCTTCTTGCAGATGGAACGGGAAATAACGGAAAGAGCTAGAAAAGAATATTAGATAAAGGGTGGCACAAAACAGTATTAAATATGGTTTATGTGTTTGATTACAACCCTGGAGACCAAGGTTTGAACCTCCATTTGGCAGTGAAAACCAAGTGGATGAGCATGGACAACCTACACACTCCCTGCCTCAGAAAATCCAATGATAGGTTGGTTTGTCATCACAAGTAATAAACCAGTTTGAAGACACACAACAACAAAATGCCCAGAACGGAAGTCAAATTCCGAGGCCACAATGTGGAAGATGTTCTTCCCAAATCAGGACACTGCAATAGTAGCAGTAGTTATGAGACTTAGTGAACGACAGAAAGGCAACTTATCAAGCACACAACTCACAATATTCGGAAATGAGAATGAAGAAGCCACCAGTCGGAGATGACCAAATAGGCCCCATATGCTAGGATGTTATGATACAGACCACTGCAAAATGCCCTCCAGGTTCCTATTGTTTTGGCAATGGAGTAGAGATAAGTAGCCTCCCATCACTCTATAGGTTTTAGCAACTCTATAGATTTTAGGTAGCAATAGGGAAAATTCACTGAGAAGATCTGAAACTGTGGTAAGCACAGATGCACTTTAATGATGAGATCTGAAACTGGGGTAAGCAAGCACACCTGCAATTAAAGACTAGTAAAGCAGCTTGAAGCTCTCTTATTTTGGTCCCCCTTGATGCTTCCTGACTTTTGCCTTTGTTAAAGTCTCATCTACCTTTCTTTCCACCATTTCCACCACAAATATGATATCATAGCCATCACTGAAACCTGGTGGGATGACTCCTATCGCTGGAATGTAGATATCGAGGGGTATAACCTCTTTCACAGAAACCGAACAAAGGGGAGAGGAGGCGGAGTAGCCTTATATGTCAAAAACTCTTATGCTGCAGAAGAAATTCAAGACAGCAATCTAGGAAACCAGCTTGAAATCATCTGGATAAGAATCAAGGGAACTGGGACTCAAAAAGATGTCGTTGTAGGCGTCTACTACAGACCCCCAAGCCAGGAGGAAGATCTTGATGAAGTCTTCTGCCAACAGTTGACCAAACAGGCACAGAAAAGAGATGTAGTAGTCATGGGCGATTTCAACTATCCCGATATTTGCTGGAAAACAAACTCGGCCAAGAGTACAAGGTCCAACAAATTCCTCGCTTGCCTTGCAGACAATTTCATGGTCCAGAAGGTAGAAGAGGCAACAAGGGGATTGGCTACTCTTGATCTCATCCTAACAAATGCGGAGGACCTGATCGATGCGGTCGAAGTGGTAGGATCCTTAGGGGCAAGTGACCATGTGCTCCTGCAATTTGAGGTACAAAGGAAGGCCAAAACTAAGACAAGTCAAACCCGCATTTTGGACTTTAGGAGAGCTGATTTCCAAAAAATGAAGGAAACGCTGAGCAGCATTCCGTGGACACAGATACTAAAAGACAAGGGAGTTACGGATGGATGGGAATTTCTCAAGAGTGAAATACTCAAGGCGCAATTGCAAACTGTGCCAACAAAGAGAAAAAATAGGACAAGTGCAAAGAAGCCAGAATGGATGTCCAAAGAACTTCTAACTGTGCTAAGACACAAAAGAGACATGCACAAGAAGTGGAAAAAGGGAGAAATCACCAAAGAAGAATTCAAACAAATAGCCAACTCCAGTAGGGAAAAGGTCCGCAAGGCTAAAGCAAAAAACGAGCTCAGACTTGCCAGGGACATTAAAAACAATAAAAAGGGCTTCTATTCTTATGTCAGTAGAAAAAGGAAAAACAAGGAGGCGATAGGACCTCTTCGAGGAGAAGATGGGGCAATGCTGACAGGGGATAGGGAAAAGGCAGAACTACTTAATGCCTTCTTTGCCTCGGTCTTCTCACAAAAAGAGAGTCTTCAACCTCAGCAAGATGGAGTGGATGAGGGATTGGAGGACATCCAACCCCAAATTGGGAAAGAAGTCGTCCAGGAATACCTGGCCGCTCTTAATGAGTTCAAGTCCCCAGGGCCAGATCAACTACACCCAAGAGTATTGAAGGAACTAGCGGAAGTCATTTCGGAACCATTGGCAACCATCTTTGAGAGTTCTTGGAGAACTGGAGAAGTTCCAGCAGATTGGAGGAGGGCCAATGTGGTCCCAATCTTCAAGAAGGGAAAAAAAGACGACCCAAACAACTACCGTCCGGTCAGCCTCACGTCGATACCGGGCAAAATTCTGGAAAAGATTGTTAAGGAAGCGGTCTGCAAACACTTAGAAACAAATGCAGTCATCGCTAATAGTCAACATGGATTTATCAAAAACAAGTCATGCCAGACTAATCTGATCTCTTTCTTCGATAGAGCTACAAGCTGGGTAGATGCGGGGAATGCCGTGGATGTAGCGTACCTGGATTTCAGTAAGGCCTTCGACAAGGTCCCCATGACCTTCTGGCAAGGAAACTAGTCCAATGTGGGCTAGGCAAAACTACGGTGAGGTGGATCTGTAATTGGTTAAATGGACGAACCCAGAGGGTGCTCACCAATGCTTCCTCTTCATCTTGGAAAGAAGTGACGAGCAGAGTGCCGCAGGGTTCCATCCTGGGCCCGGTCCTGTTCAACATCTTTATTAATGACTTAGATGAAGGGCTAGAAGGCATGATCATCAAGTTTGCAGACGACACCAAATTGGGAGGGATAGCCAATAGTCCAGAGGACAGGAGCAGAATTCAAAACGATCTTGACAGATTAGAGAGATGGGCCAAAACTAACAAAATGAAGTTCAACAGTGACAAATGCAAGATACTCCACTTTGGCAGAAAAAATGAAATGCAAAGATACAGAATGGGGGATGCCTGGCTCGAGAGCAGTACGTGTGAAAAAGATCTTGGAGTCCTCGTGGACAACAAGTTAAACATGAGCCAACAATGTGATGTGGCGGCAAAAAAAGCCAATGGGATTTTGGCCTGCATCAATAGGAGCATAGTGTCTAGATCTAAGGAAGTAATGCTACCCCTCTATTCTGCTTTGGTTAGACCACATCTGGAATACTGTGTCCAATTCTGGGCACCACAATTCAAGAGAGATATTGACAAGCTGGAATGTGTCCAGAGGAGGGCGACTAAAATGATCAAGGGTCTGGAGAACAAGCCCTATGAGGAGCGGCTTAGGGAACTGGGCATGTTTAGCCTGAAGAAGAGAAGGCTGAGAGGAGATATGATAGCCATGTATAAATATGTGAGAGGAAGCCACAGGGAGGAGGGAGCAAGCTTGTTTTCTGCTTCCTTGGAGACTAGGACGTGGAACAATGGCTTCAAACTACAAGAGAGGAGATTCCATCTGAACATTAGGAAGAACTTCCTGACTGTGAGAGCCGTTCAGCAGTGGAACTCTCTGCCCCGGAGTGTGGTGGAGGCTCCTTCTTTGGAAGCTTTTAAACAGAGGCTGGATGGCCATTTGTCAGGGGTGATTTGAATGCAATATTCCTGCTTCTTGG
>NW_026844366.1:343700231-343704389 GCF_025583915.1 Anolis sagrei ordinatus
GTCGCACGCTGGGCCTGTGCATATGACTGTAGACAGGACATAAATTCTGTGTGCCCAACGGGACGCCGGGGCTGCCTCAGATTAAAGGCCCTTGGACTTCCCCAAAACAAAGTTCTGTAGAGGCTTAAAGTAAGTCCAACAAAGTTCTTTATTGATGAAAATAAACAGGTACTTTAAAGCTTTCTTAACAGTCTATTGGCTCTTGCAATCTTGTTCACTGGGAACAGGCACTATGTTCATAACTGTATACTAACTAATGGGGAAATTCTTAATTTCTAATCTGGGCAGGCTGTACTTGCCTCTGTTGGCGTGGAGCCTCTGCACCCGGTACCAACTGCATCTGGCTTCTGTGAGCGACCTTTACCAAGCAGAGCTTTATAGACTTCCAGGAGAAAAGAAGGAGTTCAGGTTGCAGTGATGGCTGGCTGAAGTCCCTCAGCAAAGGAGCTGTAAGGCTGTATGATCCTCAGTCAAGTGTAGGGCTGTATAACCCCGGCCAAGCTGTAGAGCCTTTTCTCCTTGGCCAAGCTGTAGAAGATGAAGCTTTCTACAGGAGCTCTTGGTTTTATGTCCTGTGCGAAAGGTTTATCTGTGTGGACTAAACTCAAAATGGCTCCTATTCCCACTAAAACTCAAAAAGGGGTGGGACCAGGGAACCTAATGATAATTGACAGGTGGCTTGCACTATGATTGCAAACTATAACAGGAAGCCACCCTGCTGCAAAATCCCAAGCCTGGGATTGCAAACAAACATTTAATGCAAAGCAAACATATTGGAGCTCCTGGTACAGCTGTACCAGCACACTCTTGGCCTAGATTTCTCAATGATGAGAAATCTACACTGTAATATTGACAAATCTGATTTGGCAATGAACAATTACCCATTCAATAATAACACAATATCAAAAATTGGTCTGTGTAACACAGAAACATTGCCATTTTGGCACACTCTTAGTTTTACCTTCCTTACCAATCCGTCCGGACTTGGCAAGGTCTCTGTAACTTTGGCCAAAGGCCACCTGAAACGAGGTAAGGTTTTGTCCTTCAGCAAAACAATATCTCCAACTTGGAGATTGGGCTTAGAGTCTTTTCACTTCCTGTGACTCTGGAGTTGAACCAGGTACTCTGCCTTCCAGCGTCTCCAAAACTGGTTGGCAAGAGTTTGAGTTTGTTTCCAGAGTGCTTTGTAAGATCCTTCGGGGACAGGGTACATAATTTCCTGCCATTCAGAAGTCTTTTGTGTCAAAATGGGAGCAGGAGTGAGAAGCTGTGGAGTGTCTGAGTCTGTGGTGATGGGCACCAATGGGCGGCTATTTACAATGGCTGTCACCTCTGCCATCAAAGTAACCAAAACATCATGGGTCAAATTCTTACACTCTAAAAGCATAGCATTTAAAATCTTTCTACACAAACCAATCATACGTTCCCACACACACCCCATGTGAGACGCATGCGGGACATTAAATAACCATGTAACCTTTTCTGCATTTAAAAAGGCTGAAGTATCCATACATTCAATCACCTCAATGTGAATGGCTCGGATAACTAAACAAGTGAAGATAACTGAAAGGAAATGCCTTGTCTCTCTCCTAAATATCTGAGCTAATTGGATGTCCTAACCTAGGGACAGTGTCGTTAAATGGAGCAATCTTGGCCTTGGCCATGACAAAACCTAAAATACAGGATCTAGAGTCCTTTTGTCTGGCGTAAGCCACAGCTGCAATAGCTTTCTCCGAGGCGTCGCAAAAGACATGGAGTTCGGTGTGCGAGCCTTGCAAAGGGCTCCTGGCCGTGAATTGGCGCGGGATGCTCAACTGGTGTAAATCTTGAGCCTGGGCAACCCGAGGGTCAAAGGAATGTCCAAATCTTTCCGCAGTCTTTCGCAGGCAAAAATTGGCCACCGCAGGAGATGGTGTATTTCCAAACACATGGACCCGCATCTGGAAGGCTTTCACATCCGCTAGAGCCTGGGTGTCTTTAAACCATAAAAACTTTAAATACTTTCAATGCTCTGGTGTGACCAGGAACGCATAAAACATTTTAAAGATGTCAGCGATGACAGCTTACTTCCATTCCCTGAATCTAAGGATGACTCCGATAAGGCTTTTCAGAAGGTCTGGTCCCTTCAGGAGCACGTCATTCAAAGATATCTCCTTGCATTTGGCGCTGGCATCAAACACAATGTGCACCTTTTCCGGCTTCTGTGGGTGAGTGACCTTATGGAAAGGAAGGAACCAAGACTCTTCCTTGTCTGAGCCAGGGCTGGATGGCTCAGCATACCTTGCTGAAATCATGTCGTCCATAAACTGAATGATTTGCTGCTTAGTTTTGGGATCCCGCTGCATCTTGCGGTTCAAAGACTGCAGTCTTTTCTCTGCTACCTGTCTGTTGGGAGGCAGGGTAGGCCGGTCTGCTTTGAAAGGCAAAGGGGCGATCCAATTCCCTTCCTCGCTGAGAGCGACCTCGGAGTTCACGATGTTCAGGAACGCTTGCTCATTTCGGGAGAGCGCTGTGTTCCCGTCATCCCGGGACATGGCGAAGATGGATGAGAACTCCGATGAAACTCCTTGGCAGCAAACAGAAATGTGGCTGAGGCAACTTTGTATGAGGGTGACTCTGCCACAGCTGAGGGTGTTTGGCTGATCTGGACACAAAGAAGAAGGAGGATGCATTCTGTCGACACATACAGGTCCCTGTATGGTCCATCCTAATGGAGTCTTCTGTGCCAAAGGTGCACCAGGAGGACCTCTCTTCTCAGCCCAGATGCTCATCAAGCTGGGGCAGTTGGATCCGATGAGCAGGACTATGTCAATGCCCGGCTCAAAGGGTGGAATGAGGTCCTGTAGTCCTTTCAAGTGAGGATGCGCTTGCATCATCTCTCTGGTAGCAATCTGGTCCTTATTGCAATTCGTCTTGTTTATTTCCCATGCTCTGTGCATTAGTGTAAAGACGAACTCCAACTTTTAGCACAACACCACAAATATGATATCATAGGCATCACTGAAACCTGGTGGGATGCCTCCTATCGCTGGAATGTAGACATCGAGGGCTATAACCTCTTTCACAGAACCTAGTTAAAGTGCGCCTAATGAGGTTTGCGAGTCTGTGAGCAAAAAGGTCTTTTCCTACTTGTGTGAGATGCACCCCATCCCTTGCCAGTAGGCCATCCTCCTGGAAAAGCAGGCCATGGTCAAGGAAGCCAAAGCCAAAACTGGGAGGAGGGATGAAAAGACCACCTGTACATTACATTGTTTTAGCTTTGTTCTGAGAGCTCGAAAATCATTTATGATCTTTTGAAAAGTTGCCTAGCAGTATCATTGGTTCCTACATGAATCAACATGAGGGGAGGACGGTGATGGGGCTTGAGGAGCCTGGTGAGCCTCTGAGTGATATGGTGTATTTTTGCCCCCAGTAGGCAGCATATTTCTCGAGCCATCCCATCCGGTCTGGAAATGACAGCTTCCGTTTCTCTAAGGAGGGAGTCGCCTACTACCAAGACCTGTTTACTTTCAGGATTGCCAGGGTCCCTTTTGTGCAATGTAGTGTGTAGGTGCCCAGAAAAGTGATCCTGTTGATGTGAATTTTGTAGGTGTAAAGTGTTGTCCTCCTCCTCGGCATCCCTGGTGCATTCGTCAAGGACAATCCATTGAGGTTCGTCCAAGAGCTCATCGTTCTCCTGTATGTGTTCCTGTTGCACCTGGTCTATGGTTGGGGATGGTATACCTGCGTGATTGTGTAAGTGTGAATGTTGTGAAGTGTTGTCCCAGTCAGGGTTATCCCCTGCACACTGATCAAGGATGAGCCACTGATCAGTATCCAAGCCATTCTGGTCTTCCCCAATATGTTGTATTTCTTGGTCAAGTGATAGTTGTTTGCGAATTTGGAATCTATTGTGTAACTGTAGCTGAGCAGAAGTATTCTGAGGAGGTTTCCGGGTCCTATTTCTCTTTCTAAGGGTGACATTCCTCCAAGCCTGAGGGTTGTCCACGTCTGAGGCGTTCTCCTCTTGAGCCTCCCCATATTGTTGGTGTGATATGGGCTGCGCGTCTAGGACATCGTGTTATGTGGTGTCTAAGATGAGCTCAGGTTCCTGAATGTCCTTAAGGGTCTTAATACGGTCCTCGAGTTTTGGATCCTGTGTTCCATGTGAGTGATCTG